>CAJHZI010000283.1:597500-958641 GCA_905160935.1 Enchytraeus crypticus | reverse complement strand
TTTTCTGTGATGTCTGCTTTCACTAACCCGTCAATTGTTAAAGCGTTGCCATTGTTAATATGTTTCTAACAACCCACACCGTCTTGTTTGTGTTATATTATCGTCACGCCTTACTCTTAACGTCATAATTTATCTTCCAATTTTTTCATTATTATTTCTAATTGTAATACTATTAATTTCAGATATATTATTCAAGAAACAAATATTATTAAAAAATGTTAAACACACGTTAGAGTGCAATGATCATCTGTAATGATTTCTATCGCTTTTCGTATCATTATGTATGTTTAACAATAAGGTATGTTTAACCATTAGGTATTTTACTCAAATTTCCGTGTTACCAGTCCTTTGAATGTCCGAGACTTTACTCTCTGGTCAGCTCTACCGATCAATGATCCCTGGACCTGAGAAACAGCCATTTAAAACTTCATGACGTTATCTAACGCACTTGTAAATATTATGTCTGAGACGCAATTTACACAATTGCTTTGTTGTATTATATGCATATTATACTGAACTGTGATAAATTCTGATACTCTGATAAATAAAAGTGGTGTCTGTGAGAGTGGACCTTTTTCTTTTTGTACTTTTTCATAGTCTGCGTGCATAAGTATTTGAAACATTAATGCACAATGGTAGCTGACGACTTTAAGTTAATTATTAATTAAAGCGATGTCACTGACATCGCTTTCGAGTGAATAAACTGATATTAACACTAGCTTTACCGCTTTGTTGTCATAACAGGCCCGTATTTAGCTACAGGGATGGCCTGGGCCTAAAATTAATTTCAGGAGCTTTGGAAGAACACACATTATACATTGAACCGTATAGAATACAACTGTGAAATGTAATATGCAATATTGCACTTATATTGACCAACATGGCGTCGCTAGATTTTTTTGTATAAGAGTAGGGAACATAGCCGAAAGAATAGTGCGTTATCGCTGAAAAGCAAGTGACCTATCCTCAAATCCCAGTCCAATACACAGCAAATGGATATATCCATGGGCTCCCTGGAAGGTTAATCGTATATGGCTCCCTGGAAGGTTTATCGTATATCCTAGACGTCTACTAGTAAGAATGTCCTCTGCCATCTACTAGTAAAAATGTCCTCTGCCAAATGCATTGACAGTGTGCTTGATTTTTTGTTTTGCAACGCAATATTGCTTTTTTAAATTTACATATCTATTGTTTATATTTATATATTTATTATATATATATTATATATATATATATATATATATATATATATATTCATTTAATTTGTGTACTCATTTATCACATCATGCAAATGCTAAACATCAGAAAGCATACTAATATAATAGCAAGAAAAGTTAGAAATAAATCGATATAGTTAAATAATGTAATCGTGTATCTTACAAATGTAGTGATGTACTAGTAATATGATAGCTCGAAACGTAAAAGTACAGTAGAAAAACTTTTCACGGCACGAAGCATGAGCTTTAACAACTTTCTCCTCATTTTTCATTCAGTTGGTCAATCTAGAGGTTTGTCGAAATTGGGCATAAAAGTCATTACGTTGCACGACGCCATAGTTGATAGTCGTTTGTTGATAAACAATGCATTGAACACAATGATAAATACAGGAAAAAATTTAAAATGTTCCTTAAATTAACATTTGTATTGTATTTACTCCGGAGAAGTTGATGATTACATACGGCTTCAAAGCATTTCACCATTTCCAATCTTCTAATAAGAAAGAAACACAATGAAAACGATTATTTTGTGTTTTTAAGATCAATCTGCTAGGATCGACAATACAAAAACAGCATTTTGAGTCAACAAACTGCCTCCTGCCTTCACCGTCTAGTGTCTGTTTACTTATTTCCTGTTGGCTATATCGTTCAACCTTGACAATGAATCGTCACACTTTTACGAGGAAGTGGTATTTACGTAGCCTCTCGTCTGTTAAATTGCGTTGTTGTGGTTACGGATATTGATTGGATCGCACATCGAGTCGCTTATTTTTCGCCTAAACAAGTTCAACCGCCGGTTCGTACCCAGGACGGCATGTTCGGACACAAACTTGACTAGGAATATTTTTAAAATTCTCATGGCCACTACTAAATAGCAGATACATTGGAACGTTGATACGTAATTCCAAGAGAGTTCCTTTCAACTCTATACTTGTAGATTTTCGCAATTTAAAAACATAACTATTTATTACAGTTATAAATTTAAGCATGAACTAGTTTATCAAATTAAAACTATCTACAGTGTATACATAATAAAAAAGGAAATGTTAATGTCAGTTTCCTTACTCGAAAGCGGTTTCAATGACAGGTGACCCCAGGATTTGAACCCTGCGGATTTGAACATAACACTAGAATACTTAAACGTTGGTAAACCTTCTTACCTTACCGATCTCTTAATTCCATATCAGCCTTCTTCGTTCTTCTGATGCAAAACTGCTCGAAATGCCAACTATTCTCAGCCCATTGGGTAAACACTCATTTTCTATTTCAGCTCCAACTGTTTGAAACTTTCTACCTTTTCATCTTCGCTTATTTTCTACTATTTCAACTTTCCGCAGTAGTGTGAAAACACATCTCTTTCCACCGTAGATTTACATATTTTGCTTGAATGTCTTTTGGTCACCGAACCGGCACCGTTTAACGTTTTCTTACTTTTTCTTAAGCCCAGATTCATTTTAAATTATTTGTGTGAAGGTGAATCTATTTGTAGTGAAAAGGATGGGTGAAGTCCCTTGATGACATCAACCTTCTATGAGGAAATGGGCGTTAAAACTTTACTGTTACTATTATAATCCTCATGTATTATTTTACTACATTAAAATTTGCTTGTACGGTCTTCAAATTAAAGATATTGGAAATACTTCAAAATATCAGCGATGATATTACTAAATGAATTTAATAACTGCTATTAATGTTTTTCTTTATTGTCCGCCTATAATAGGGTGTTGATACAAAGGTAGAAAAAGATAAGCTATAAAATATATAGACAAAGTATCTAATCTTAAGTTCAATGGGCAACGAATATCAGTCATTGAGAATGCTGATATAAAATTCTTAGCACAATAAATACACGAAGTGCGCAATATATATATATATATATATATATATATATATATATATATATATATACATACATACAGTATATATATACATGTATATATATACTGTATATATTTTAGGCCTATATATACATATTATATATTATACATTAATATATATATATATATATATATATATATATATATATATACATATATTTCATATATTTATAGATATAGATATACATGTACATCAAGATGAAATCAGAGAACAATATATATATATATATATATATATATATATATATATATATGTATAATATATAATATGTATATATAGGCCTAAAATATATACAGTATATATATACATGTATATATATACTGTATGTATGTATATATATATATATATATATATATATATATATATATATATATATATTGCGCACTTCGTGTATTTATTGTGCTAAGAATTTTATATCAGCATTCTCAATGACTGATATTCGTTGCCCATTGAACTTAAGATTAGATACTTTGTCTATATATTTTATAGCTTATCTTTTTCTACCTTTGTATCAACACCCTATTATAGGCGGACAATAAAGAAAAACATTAATAGCAGTTATTAAATTCATTTAGTAATATCATCGCTGATATTTTGAAGTATTTCCAATATCTTTAATTTGAAGACCGTACAAGCAAATTTTAATGTAGTAAAATAATACATGAGGATTATAATAGTAACAGTAAAGTTTTAACGCCCATTTCCTCATAGAAGGTTGATGTCATCAAGGGACTTCACCCATCCTTTTCACTACAAATAGATTCACCTTCACACAAATAATTTAAAATGAATCTGGGCTTAAGAAAAAGTAAGAAAACGTTAAACGGTGCCGGTTCGGTGACCAAAAGACATTCAAGCAAAATATGTAAATCTACGGTGGAAAGAGATGTGTTTTCACACTACTGCGGAAAGTTGAAATAGTAGAAAATAAGCGAAGATGAAAAGGTAGAAAGTTTCAAACAGTTGGAGCTGAAATAGAAAATGAGTGTTTACCCAATGGGCTGAGAATAGTTGGCATTTCGAGCAGTTTTGCATCAGAAGAACGAAGAAGGCTGATATGGAATTAAGAGATCGGTAAGGTAAGAAGGTTTACCAACGTTTAAGTATTCTAGTGTTATGTTCAAATCCGCAGGGTTCAAATCCTGGGGTCACCTGTCATTGAAACCGCTTTCGAGTAAGGAAACTGACATTAACATTTCCTTTTTTATTATGTATACACTGTAGATAGTTTTAATTTGATAAACTAGTTCATGCTTAAATTTATAACTGTAATAAATAGTTATGTTTTTAAATTGCGAAAATCTACAAGTATAGAGTTGAAAGGAACTCTCTTGGAATTACGTATCAACGTTCCAATGTATCTGCTATTTAGTAGTGGCCATGAGAATTTTAAAAATATTCCTAGTCAAGTTTGTGTCCGAACATGCCGTCCTGGGTACGAACCGGCGGTTGAACTTGTTTAGGCGAAAAATAAGCGACTCGATGTGCGATCCAATCAATATCCGTAACCACAACAACGCAATTTAACAGACGAGAGGCTACGTAAATACCACTTCCTCGTAAAAGTGTGACGATTCATTGTCAAGGTTGAACGATATAGCCAACAGGAAATAAGTAAACAGACACTAGACGGTGAAGGCAGGAGGCAGTTTGTTGACTCAAAATGCTGTTTTTGTATTGTCGATCCTAGCAGATTGATCTTAAAAACACAAAATAATCGTTTTCATTGTGTTTCTTTCTTATTAGAAGATTGGAAATGGTGAAATGCTTTGAAGCCGTATGTAATCATCAACTTCTCCGGAGTAAATACAATACAAATGTTAATTTAAGGAACATTTTAAATTTTTTCCTGTATTTATCATTGTGTTCAATGCATTGTTTATCAACAAACGACTATCAACTATGGCGTCGTGCAACGTAATGACTTTTATGCCCAATTTCGACAAACCTCTAGATTGACCAACTGAATGAAAAATGAGGAGAAAGTTGTTAAAGCTCATGCTTCGTGCCGTGAAAAGTTTTTCTACTGTACTTTTACGTTTCGAGCTATCATATTACTAGTACATCACTACATTTGTAAGATACACGATTACATTATTTAACTATATCGATTTATTTCTAACTTTTCTTGCTATTATATTAGTATGCTTTCTGATGTTTAGCATTTGCATGATGTGATAAATGAGTACACAAATTAAATGAATATATATATATATATATATATATATATATATAATATATATATAATAAATATATAAATATAAACAATAGATATGTAAATTTAAAAAAGCAATATTGCGTTGCAAAACAAAAAATCAAGCACACTGTCAATGCATTTGGCAGAGGACATTTTTACTAGTAGATGGCAGAGGACATTCTTACTAGTAGACGTCTAGGATATACGATAAACCTTCCAGGGAGCCATATACGATTAACCTTCCAGGGAGCCCATGGATATATCCATTTGCTGTGTATTGGACTGGGATTTGAGGATAGGTCACTTGCTTTTCAGCGATAACGCACTATTCTTTCGGCTATGTTCCCTACTCTTATACAAAAAAATCTAGCGACGCCATGTTGGTCAATATAAGTGCAATATTGCATATTACATTTCACAGTTGTATTCTATACGGTTCAATGTATAATGTGTGTTCTTCCAAAGCTCCTGAAATTAATTTTAGGCCCAGGCCATCCCTGTAGCTAAATACGGGCCTGTTATGACAACAAAGCGGTAAAGCTAGTGTTAATATCAGTTTATTCACTCGAAAGCGATGTCAGTGACATCGCTTTAATTAATAATTAACTTAAAGTCGTCAGCTACCATTGTGCATTAATGTTTCAAATACTTATGCACGCAGACTATGAAAAAGTACAAAAAGAAAAAGGTCCACTCTCACAGACACCACTTTTATTTATCAGAGTATCAGAATTTATCACAGTTCAGTATAATATGCATATAATACAACAAAGCAATTGTGTAAATTGCGTCTCAGACATAATATTTACAAGTGCGTTAGATAACGTCATGAAGTTTTAAATGGCTGTTTCTCAGGTCCAGGGATCATTGATCGGTAGAGCTGACCAGAGAGTAAAGTCTCGGACATTCAAAGGACTGGTAACACGGAAATTTGAGTAAAATACCTAATGGTTAAACATACCTTATTGTTAAACATACATAATGATACGAAAAGCGATAGAAATCATTACAGATGATCATTGCACTCTAACGTGTGTTTAACATTTTTTAATAATATTTGTTTCTTGAATAATATATCTGAAATTAATAGTATTACAATTAGAAATAATAATGAAAAAATTGGAAGATAAATTATGACGTTAAGAGTAAGGCGTGACGATAATATAACACAAACAAGACGGTGTGGGTTGTTAGAAACATATTAACAATGGCAACGCTTTAACAATTGACGGGTTAGTGAAAGCAGACATCACAGAAAAACTAACAAAACTATAATGACAATCAGAGCTAGAGTCGCTGTCTTGGTCCAACTGGATCCGTTCTTGTAAATTAAAAAGGGCAAACAACCACAACAACAACAGCAGCCGTTCCTTTTTTGCTTTAGTCGATGACAACATCCAGCACTACTAGATAAAATCCAGTTTCACGCTTAAAATGTAAAAGGTTCTAGAATTAAGTAAAATCCAAATTCCAATAATTCAACTTCCTAACCAATGAATAAGAATAACGACAAGAAAAACAGCAATTATACTGGTACTGTCGTCAATGACAACATCGAACACTGTACAGCCAAATCCAAGTTGAGGAACAAATGAAGTGCAAGACGGTGCAAATTACATAATTCAGTAAACCAGTCAAAAAATTGGAAATTATAAAAACCCTCACTAGATCAATTAAACATTAAAGATGTACGATAGATCGTTATCCAGTTGATTAATTAACCACTTGGTTAATTATCCTTTAGGTTAGTTAATCTTTTGCTTAATTAATCTCTTGGCTAATTAATCTCTTGGTTAATTATCTTCTTGGTTAATTAGCATCTTGTTTAATTAATCTCTTTTTTATATAACCTCTTGGTTAATTAATCAATTGCTTAATTAATTTCATGGTTGAGTAACCTCTTGGCACATTATCCTCTTGGTAAGTTAGCAGACGCAAAAGTCATTCGTTTCTACAACAATGCCCACTAGTTTTTCTAGTGAGTTTAGCAATTAATAGATTATTCGAACAAAAAATTATATTATAAATCCTATCACCTAATAAATATCATCGCAACCACTAAAAGCAAACAGATAGAGTGCTACCATCGTCAGTGACAGAAAAGAGAATTGTGTGACTAAAACCAGCGCTCCAATCAAACAAATAAACACATTTGCATACATATCCAATATCTGGAAACCATTCCAATTCTGAGAAAGCTATCGTTTGGTTGATTTGAGAGAGGCAGAAATCCTTTAGGATCTTGAAAGTATGCCTACTTAATTTATCTTCAGTTACTTTTAAGCTATTTTAACATACCAATGACAACGTAATGACAAACCTATAGGCAAAAGTTACAATTTTGATTAGTCAATCAGCTGATAACTTCACATACACATCAAACGAGAAAGTTTCTTCTAAATATATCTTCGGTGCACTGCCATTTGGCAGGTTCAAGGTACATATTCATACTTAAAGTCTGCTTTCTCGCTCAATAGGAGCACTCCTTAGATCAACAAGTTAATCCCTTCAAAAGGTCTATGCCTAATCCAAACCTTACGTAACCCATTGCCTGGGAAAAGTATGGCTTCTAAGATGGTTTCCTGTTGCCTTCCTCAGTTAAATATATATATATATATATATATATATGCATTATACATAGACATTCAATGTATAGTGCATATATATATATATATATATATATATATATATATATATATATATGCATATATATATAAATTCATTGTATATACAAATATACAATGTATGTATATATATTATATATATATATAAGCATTGTATATATATATATATATATATATATATATACAATGCATATATATACGTTATATTTGTATACATATTTATATGTATAAAATGCAGTAATTCTCATCTAATTTATTACGATTTCAAAAGCACCTTACTTGTGCCGTCTCTCTTGTTTTTCTCTTGAATTAAGTGTCAAGCAGAATTGCCAACCTTTATCATCATAAGGGCCCAACCCAGGGTAGATTTCTGGAAAGATTTAGAGTAGTTTTAATCCGTCAATCTCTAAACCTCGCTCTCTCACACCTCTCTCTCTCCCTCTCTCTCTCTCTTTCCACCTACGAAATGTCTTAAAGTAGCCAAATCCGGAAATCTGAAATTCACTGTCATGCAATTTCTAAATAACTATTTTCTACCGAACAGTTCGCTTGGCAGAAGCCCCCAATCCTAGGATGCTGCTGAATCTTTCTAGAAGTTTCACAATGGTTACGTGATTCATTCCGGAAGCTGCCTGCACTGGAAGACAACCAGAATAGCTTGAGATCTCCGGATTGGCGCCACGTTCTAGTAACAGTTTGACGGTTTTAACGTCGTTCTTTTCCGCAGCTAGGTACAGTGGAGTACGACCGCTCGTACCGTCTACAGCATCGATGAATGAGCCAGCTTCTAACAGAGCTTCCACGAGATCTTCGTGACCTGAGAGTGCCGCGAGATGTAGAGGTGTGTATCCTACAGCAATCATATAACAACATTTTTAAATCTACATTTAAGAACACGTATTGAAGTGATGTAATCAGTTCAGACAATATATGCAATATAATCTTTTTAATGCAATATAATCTATCGTTAAACTGTTGAATCTCCATATTTATTTTGTTCTTAAGAATCTGCACTGGTTTATAGTCTCTGAATGAACAAAATTCAAGATAGCTTCCTTGACTTTAAACCATTCTATTTATCTGACCTTTTATCAATCCATCAACCCTCGCGTAGTCTTCGCTCCTCTAGTATGAACCTTCTAACTATACCAAACATTAAATCTGCCACGGTCAGAGGAGTCACTTACTGGTTTAGTCGAGTCACTTACTGGTTTAGTCGAATCACTTACTGGTTTAGTCAAATCACTTACTGGTTTAGTTGAATCACTTACTGGTTTAGTCGAATCACTTACTGGTTTAGTCGAATCACTTATTGGTTTAGTTGAATCACTGGTTTAGTTGAATCACTTACTGGTTTAGTTGAATCACTTACTGGTTTAGTTGAATCACTTACTGGTTTAGTCGGATCACTTACTGGTTTAGTTGAATCACTTATTGGTTTAGTCGAATCACTTACTGGTTTAGTCGAATCACTTATTGGTTTAGTTTAATCACTGGTTTAGTTGAATCACTTACTGGTTTAGTTGAATCATCTACTGGTTTAGTCGAATCACTTACTGGTTTAGACGAATCTTTTAACGGTTTAATTGAGTCTTATTTAAGTCAAGTTTACCGGTTCTTCATATGTATTAAATTTAATACCTTATCAGAAAATCGAATAAGCTATAAATGCAAATCAATATTAGTCATTTAAAAGTTCATGAGCTCTCAGCACGGCGCCTATTTACTAATAAAATTAGAATGTTTAAACTTAGCTTGACACGTCGAACTTAAATTCAACAATATAGAATGAACACGAAATATTAGGTCTGTGGACAATATTGGTGTTCTTATTAAGTAATCAAACTCATGGGAGGTCACTGCATTACTCAACTTAATAGAATAAAAACAGAGGCAACTCTTAATGAAGTTGATTTAGGAATTCGAAAAAGTTTACGTCGATAAGCCAACGCGTATATTTTTTCAACATATCCTCAATATTGTATACATTATTAAGCACAATATTAAGTAATTCGGCCTATGTCCCTAGATTTGGATTTTCGATTCGCTTAATAAAATATTTTCCTTTTAATTTATCACTTTCCATTTATTTATGTATACGTCATTCTTAATGTATAGCTGCAAGCAGAGCTGTACGAAAAATTATGGTTCTAAACCAATAAAATATTATATATACATGCATAATTAATTATATTTATACATTATATATATACATATATATATACATATATATATATATATATATATATATATATATATATAATGTATGATTATGTACCTTGAACCTGCCGCATGGCAGTGCACTGAATGAAGATGAAGAAGATATATATAAATATATATATATATATATATATATATATATATACATGTATATTTATATATATTATATATATATATATATATATATATATATATATAGCATATAAACTGTTTGCATATATAGCAGCTAAAAATATACCTAACACGACCTGAAGAAAAACTACCTTAGCACAAGAAAGAGAGAGAGAGAGAGAGAGAGAGAGAGAGAGAGAAAGTGAGAATGACTTTAATAGTGTCAACTTTTGCAATTAGTATCATTGCTGCATTCAAGAAAAATCCCAGTTGATTATAGAAATACAATAATACATTTAAGTGGAAACCAATTATGTAATGATATCCAGTTAGTTAATAGTAATCAGGCCTATATCCTTTAAACTAATATTAGCATGACAAAACCCTACTTGCCTGTTAAATAAATACTATGCGCAAATATCAGTAAAGCATTTTAAAGAATGAAAATTAATCGATGGTTTTACTCATTTACATTACTAGGTACTCAGAGATACTTCCTCTATAGTAGTGAGTTAAAATTTTAGTTATTTTGTTTTGTTAGGTTTGTTCGTTTAATTGGTGAGCATCTAGGCTCCAGAAGTTGACATAAAATTATCAAAATGAATGGAAGAGAAGGTTACCGGAGAGGAATGGGGAGGTCTATAGAGGAAGAAAAAGAAGAAGAAGATGATGATGATGTTTGTTTGGTGAGCGACTAGGCTCAGACAGAAGTTGCTAAAATGTCTAAAACTAAAGGAAAAAGGTTGGATCTGTTCATGTCTATTGAAGGAATCAAAGTCTTCTAGAGACGTCTTGAAGAGAAACCCTTCGGGCTTCTGACCTTGATGTTAAGCCCACATTATCAACAGATACCTTCATAGCTGTAGCCCTCGAGCTCAGCCGGATGTTCTGACTGCTTCAACAGTTTGGCCAATAACTCTCCGTCTCCCACTTCTACAGCCAAGTGAATGGAACTCCAACCTTTCCTGTTAACAACGTTCACGTTGGCCTTGCCACACAGCAGAGTCTCTACTATCTCCTTGAAGTTAGATATAACGGCCAGGTGCAGTGGAGTCTAGTAAGCAGTATACGCTCCAAATAAAAAATTAATTTAGTGCAATTAATTAATTAATCAATCAATCAATTAATTGGCTGGAGCCAGTGGAAAAGTCGGTAAGATACTCGACCGCGTATTAGTAGCTGCGGTGTTCAAATCGTGAGCTCGCCCGAAACAGACGTCACTTTCGGGTGTGGAAACTGACGTTAACCTTAGCTTTACCAGCTTTGCTTTTTTAATTTTTAATCGATAAGAGTATAACGTATGGTTGCTTGCCGAAATGCAATGTCAGGGACGCTTCATGCAAACTCTGTACAATCAGATGTCAAAGCAAAACATGACGATGACTGAGCATACAAAGACCGCAATTGAAAGCGAGATCAAAAGTCCAAGTTCCAGGCAAGGGGCGAAAATTTAGTTCTATGGCGGAAAGAGATCGACTTTTAGCTAATAACGTCCGTGTATGTTTAACACACACGGAGCTCAATTTAGCTTTCTGCAAAAGTCTATTTCACGCTAAATAAGGAGAACTTCATCGATCAACAATAACTTAATCTAATAATAAAATCAAATATTAAATTAAATCCTGGGCTCGCCCGTCACTGACATCGCTTTCGAATGAGGAAACTGACGGTAACCTTAGCTATTCCAGCTTTTTAGCTTTTTAAAGAACTCGAGATCTCAGCAGTATATGACTAATGCCATACTGAATGCGATTTTACCAGATAATAAAGCATCTGTTCTAAGGTTTGCAAAAATAAGGATTGTCAACGGCGAATAATTGCAAGTTTAAATCATGAATAATGTCATATAAAATGATAAAAAAGCAACCTGTCTAAGATTATTGTAGATATCTAGAGAGGATCCTATCTTTATCATAAGCTGGGTAATCCTCTTGACGGCCTCGATGTTGTCCTGAGCGACGGCTATATGAAGAGGTCTGAAATGTAATAAAACCAGCCTCTCATAGATCGGTAAATTGAATTTTCATAGTCTGCTCTAAAAATATGTTGTCGTTGCTTTCTCGCAGAATTTATCGGAAAATTCGCTATCTCTGTTTGTATCATTAATTGAAAGTTAAATAAGTGAAAGTAGACTCAGAGTACGAATATGTACTTAGCACCTGTCACTTTGCAGAACACTATACACTGTGAGTCATAAAAAAACATGTGCGCAGTATTTCATCCACAACTTTGACATTTGTGAACCGATTTTGAAAATTGTTTCAGAATTATAAAGTAGAAGAAAAGTATCAATCTTAAATCTAGTTTTTGTGACAATTCCGGTATATTTTAAACAACAACAGACGATTTTACAAACAGTCTGCCTTTGTTTAAATTTTAAATGGTGTTTACTAAAGCAGATTAAGAGTTCACAAAAACTTGTACCTCTTAAAGGGTTGTGGCTCACATTGGTTGATTGCCGAATTTACAACAAAAAACTGGATTCTGGGAGGGCCAGATTGCTTATTAAAGAAATTACACCGAAAAGAAGAAAATAAATAATGTGGACGAGGTGAAGCAACGCCTGGTGGACGTTTGGCACGACATGAAGCAATCTGTCATTGATAAAGCAATAGATGAGTGGCGCAAGCGTCTCCGAGCTTGTATTCCAGCTAAAGGAGGGCACTTTGAGCATAATTGACAGTTGACAGTAGCAGTATAATACTGCTTGTTTCTTTTTTTGTTAAGCCACGGATTTGTAAACATTCTGTAGCGATTGATTTACTTAAACTGAATATTTTCAGTCGCGCATATGTTCAAGCACTGCTTCAACGCAAAAATAATAATTAACAGAGTCACTTAACGTTATTTTATAGCAAATGTGTTCCTGATTATACCTATGCAAAAATTTAAAAAATCGGTTCACTAATACCAAAGTTATGGGCGAAAGACTGCGCACATGTTTTTTTTGACTCACAGTGTAGAGAGATATTCATAAATGATATCATTTCAAACCATTTCCTTTTATCGTGATAATTTTTATGGACCTCATCATAAAATTGGTCTGATAATGCTGTTTTAGGATGAAGTTTCATAGTTTTATTACCTTGTTACCTCATCTGTGCCTTTTTTTATTCAAACGCTCATATAGAGCAAAGCACTCAAGTTATTATAAAAAGTACTATATTGAACACACAGTTTTATTAGAGTGCAAGTTCAATTTTCATGCACGTGACCTGTTATAATGTCCAAGCCCCTGATAATGGAAATTGATATTTATATAATTTCTGATAATAGACATTTCCTCTCTCGCTCTCTAAAAATGGCAGCTTTAAAGTGTATATTCCTTCGATCATCCATAATACGCTGTCACTTGTATATATGGGCCCGTCACTGACATCTCTTTTGAGTATGGAAACTGAAGTTATCTCTAGCTTTACCAGCTTTTTTGCCTTTTCTAACAAAAAATCTATACCCTGCCTTTTCACATCTCTTACATGAATTTGTTACCAAACCAATCATACAACATAGATGTCATGATCTTTCTTAATTGATTTGTAGTTTTCCTCATTTCCTCCATTTCTCTCTATTGTTATTAGAAATCGTTGCCATTTGTTGGCTCATCGATTGCAGCCGGCGCGGATTTAAGAATAAGCTTCAACACCCTCGGATTTTTTTAAATTCAAAGCTGTCAATGCTTTAGATGTATTCCTGCTAATTACTTATTGTATTATGAAGGTATTCTAATTGTACCCTGAAGGCATTCTGAAGGTATTCTAATTGTACCCTGAAGGCATTCTGAAGGTATTCTAATTGTACCCTGAAGGCATTCTGAAGGTATTCTAATTGTACCCTGAAGGCATTCTGAAGGTATTCTAATTGTACCCTGAAGGCATTCTGAAGGTATTCTAATTGTACCCTGAAGGCATTCTGAAGGTATTCTGATTGTACCCTGAAGGCATTCTGAAGGTATTCCAATTGTACCCTGAAGGCATTCTGAAGGTATTCCAATTGTACCCTGAAGGCATTCTGAAGGTATTCTAATTGTACCCTGAAGGCATTCTGAAGGTATTCCAATTGTACCCTGAAGGCATTCTGAAGGTATTCTAATTGTACCCTGAAGGCATTCTGAAGGTATTCTAATTGTACCCTGAAGGCATTCTGAAGGTGTTCTAATTGTATAATACAAAAAACACATACAGTTCCATTTTAAAGAATGATCGAATCCGAGATATTCGACGAGGAATATTACATGGCTAGTTTTGACTGTTGTCGTGGACAACATTTGCACTCTAACTGTATTGTTGTTGTTGCTGCTGATAAAATAACAACAATTAGAGTGCTACAGTCATCAATGACAACATCGAGCACTATTGATGCTACTTACACGTCTCCATCTTCATCCGGTTTAAGAGTCCAGTGGACTGTTGATACGGATTGCGTTGTACTGGAAGCTTCCGTCAAATCACTGTCGATAGGGCTACCGGTAGGGCAGTCAGCTAGATACCAGGAAGTGGCATACAGATTTGACGCGTGGGATTCTCTCAGACCTGGATGCAGTTGGAACAGACTGTCGAATTCCATCAGTGATGATGACGAGGGTGACGACTGTCTGTTCTCAGAGGTCACAGTAATCGGTATTAGATGTTCTGCAGAATAACGTACAAAATGATCAATCAATCAATATAACGTTCGGTTCCTCGCAAAGAAAAATAAAAAGTGAAAATGATAATGTTAACGTCAGTTTCCTCACTCGAAAGCGATGTCAGTGACGTGCGAGCCCAGGATTTGAAACCCGCATATACTGATCCGCGGTCGAGTACCTTACCGACATCGCCACTGGCTCCAGCCAAATGAGAATATCAGGGAAGTCTACAGCGGCATTTTCACCATTAGATACCAAAAGCAACATAGGATGACGATGCGTTATGCAAAGATAGAAGAAAAGCAAGATCAAAACGGTACAAGTCCATAATCCCACAAATTAACAAATATAGATAATATCCTCCAAGGTTTAAGATAATATATTTAAATCAAAAATACTAGCAAGAAAATAGAGGAAATATACATTTAATATACACAGTTTTGTTGACGCGATAGTACATATGTTTGAGAATATTACATGTAACGATAATTATAAAAAGCGAACGATAATTATAAAAAAGTCTCCTATGAATTTCAAAGGACATTAGTTGTTATTGAAATATGGTGTCATATGAATACATGTTAATTTTCATTCTTAGTAGTCTAATTTACTGCTTTGTAAGTCCGATATTTCTAGAGGAAGTTACTATGTTACCTTTAGGCCTTCATTTACTTCTTACTGAATTCATTCAAAATAACTTCCTATTTTGAATGAATTCAGAACAAATATATTATTTAAAATATTTTAGAATATTTTTATTCAAGATAAACTTCATAGTCTATTCGTATCCCGATCCTGGTTAAACTGGGATTTAAGAGTAGATGATGATGATGATGATGATGATGATCTTAGAATATTATGATATTTTTATTATTATCTGTAATCTCATTTTTCCAAATAAATAACTAAATGAATAAAATTCTTATAAATGCTACATTAAAAAATTCTTAAATCTCTTCTTTAAGTGGCCAACTGTTGCAACTCTCTGACGCCTATAGAGTCAGACTGCAAGGCATTCGACCAAGGATTCTACGCAGTCGTCGGTGATCTTAAATAAAACTCATCATCATTATCATCATCATCATCACCTTCCCGTGAATCCCAGTTTAACTAGGGTCAGGCTAAGAAATAAACTGTATCAAATCCTCCCTGTCATATATCCAATCATCAGTCAATCCCCTATTTGAGACTTTTTCATTCGTTAAATTTTTGTAGCAATTTCTGCAACCTAGGCGCTAACTGACCTAATGCTCCTTCTGACGTTGGTGTAGATTTTAGTGCTTTTGTCGCCTTCTACGACACACGCAGTCACCGGTTGGTTAATTCTTCAAACAACTCGGACACAACATGGGGAAAATTAAACGGTAATTTAAAATGAAATTAAACTTAATAAAAGACCAAATGTTAACAATTCATTTAATACAAGACATTTACCAGTGGTAGCGATAGAGTCCTCGCATGCGATCAAAGTGAAATTCCTATCTGCATTTTCATCCTCCAAATGTTGTGATACCATAGTTTTTAAAGATTCGTCTGAAGCGATATTCGAATTTGGAATAAAATTATCAGAGACAGAAGCTACCGTTTCATCACAATTTGATACACATGTGGCGCTAGCGATTTTTCTTTTCTTTAAAGGTAACCAACTATTGATTAAGCCGGATTCTTTATCCCTATTTTCAGTCAATATTTGGCAAAATCTACTTCTAGATTCTTGTCTGTCAAATGCATCTGGAAAATCCCTCAAATTTTCCAAAGATTCCAGAGATATTTTCACTTTCTGATCCTCCCGTCGCACAGGAAATGACTCGGAGTTTACGTTGGTTTCGTACACAACAGGGTTTTGACTATATGACCGAGAATTAGGACACGGATTTAGCGGTGAATATTGATTTGTCTTGACCGGCGAAATGTTATACTGAGTCCAAGAATGTTGCTCTCTAGATTCCTCAACGCAGCTCATAGATAAATCCAAAGGTGATGTAACGTTTTCGCATCTATGATATTCCGGTGAATTACTGCAGTAATAGACTGAATCTTTAGACCTTCTCCATTTTTCTGGCATTTGTAAACTATCTATACCAGAATCTGTTGGAATGTGTTGAGACGCAGTTCGCAATTCACACTCATTGATTTGACTAGTTTCATTAAATAAAGATTTTCCAATTCGCGAATTATTCGTATCTTTCGCTGTTTCAAAAGATCGCGGTCTCAAATCGACACGTTGACTTCCCCTATTCGCTCTTCTCTCGCTTAAACCGCAACTGTTCGATAGTTTACGATGTTGAGTTGGTGAATTAACGGTAGAGTAATCTGCTAATTCTACTGATGGAAAATGAGATGACGTTCCGCTAGATAGATTGCTGTCATTGGGGTAAAATGGTAAAGGATACAAGCCTGGTGAATTAGTCGAATGGCC
Source organism: Enchytraeus crypticus (assembly GCA_905160935.1). Taxonomy (NCBI): domain Eukaryota; kingdom Metazoa; phylum Annelida; class Clitellata; order Enchytraeida; family Enchytraeidae; genus Enchytraeus; species Enchytraeus crypticus. The sequence goes on along the minus strand of CAJHZI010000283.1, from coordinate 941,351 downwards.
GTAGAGTATCGGAAGGGCGATGGTAGGCGAATAAATCCCAAACGGCCTACTGGTTAAAGAATCCGAGCCCCAAGGAAACGGTAATCCTTTACTTGCTAGTTCCACTGCATCCATTTTTCCACTTTCGTAGAAATGCAGTAGCTCCGCTGACTTGCTGTTATTGTCAGCAACTGTTGCCATGAGTGAGAATTCATTTCCCAAATTCGCATCAGATGAAACGAAAACGGTCTTCTGTATAGGCTTTGCATGATTCTCATTGTGAAATTTTAAAAAAGGAGTTTCAGAATTCGCTTGCATAGTTTGAAGCATTACCTGTCCCAATTTGATGTCGTTTCCCAGAGGCAAATGAAAAAGAACAACATGAAAATTAAGAGAGTATTGAAGAAGAATAGGAAACTCAGTAAACTGGATTCGTTGGCAATCCGGCTGATGAAATTATTTCCCTATTATCAAGAACTCTCTTAGTACCTTCTTCAAGATCTTTATTACTTCTTTCTCCTGTTTCTGCTGGTTCAAAATCTTCTGAATATCGACTCTTATCTTCCTCACTTGCTATTTCCGGGTCTATTCTGTGGATAATATGATTTAAACCACATAATATTCTAAGATAGTTCGCTGTACAGTCATTCATAAACTGACAAACTGTCGACGATAAATTATTGGCAAAGAAAAGCCTGAAAATGGTAATTAAAATTTCACCTTCAGTCACGCACTCCCCCCTTCCGAACTCTTCACTGGTAACTCTTCTTGAATTTCTTACATGATATGGAGGAAAGGTCATTTTTCGCCTGCTTTCATTTACTGTTATTCTGAAATTGCTAAACCTAACAGAATATTTTGCTTTTAATAGTGCAATGCTATTGTTGAGATAATATTTCTTACATTCTTATATGAAATTATCTTTCTGTAGATACGTTTGGAATCTATCTTAAAATAATTTAACAAACAATTAGGCTACGAGATATCTTATCTGAAACAAAATTTAAACAAATACTTTAAAAGAATTGAAGAGATCAAATAGGCAAATATAAAACGAGAGAATGCCATAACTACTACTACAGCTATTTAAACTATTTCAATGTATTACTATTATAGAAATTTTCAAGCTTAACACATAAAGCAAGATACCGGTCCGCAACAAGTAGTTGCTACCTTATGCTTATGCATCAATTAATACAATGACAAGTTCTATGTCTAGCACTAATATTGCTATGTATCATTAAGTTACGATTTTATATATTGCAATTGAACAATATATAAATACAAATATATATAATTTATATATATATATATATATATATATATATATATATATATGTATAGACCCTAGATATAGACTTAATTATGTGTCTATATAAGTATATATATATATATATATATATATATATATATATATATACATGTATATATATATATATACATAGGTTATATATACATACATATACAAATATATATGTAGGCCCACATACTGTATATGTCTATATGTATACATTATAATTGTTACAGTCATATGTGTATGTGTATATAAATATATATATATATATATATATATATATATATATATATATATATAGATAGATAGATATAGATATATATACATGTATATACACATGTATATTGTATTTTTCAACTATATATATAAATGTATATATATATATATATATATATATATATATATATATATATATATATATAACAGATATAAAATGTAGAATTGCTAAAGAAAGTGAGACCTGCGGTAAAGGAAAGAGTTGCCAACACTAACTTTGAAGATAGAAGAAAGTCACAAAGAAAAGATTGTTAGGGCTTCAATGCAGACCACGCTACTGTACGGTTGTGAAACATGGAATTTAAGAAAGGAGGATATTGGAAAAATTGAAACATTCAAAATGTGCCTATAGAGAAAAATGTAGAAGTTCAAATGGACTGAAGAAATTACGAACGAAGAAGTGCAAAATAAGATTGGCATAAAGAGACGATTGACAGATATGATAAGAAATAGAAAGAACTGGATGGGTCATGTACTGAGGGAACGGTTTGATAAAAGAGGTAATTGAGGGAGGGAAGAATGGAAGGAAAAAGGTTAGAGGAAGACCGAAACTTGGGATGTTGGATGATTTGATAACTCCTTCATATGTTGATATGAAGAGAAAGGATGCCATGGACCTGCCAATAGGCAGTGAAAGAGAGAGAGAGAGTATATTGGAAATATTTTACAATTTCATTAAATCAATATTTATGTAAACTATTGACACAGCCTATAAAACAGGGGAAATAATTGCACCGTATTGTTATTTAGCATGCTGATAATAGTCACTCTTACCATACTTAAGCGATACATTCAAATATAACAACCTCATATCAAAGGGAAATTCCATGCGTCAGCTCAAAGACTGCACATATATCCGCTAATATGATTTAGCGCAGTTAACCAATAGTTCGCAATTTCCGAAATGATCGAATCGCAATGAAAAGGCTGATTGTTAACTTTGTGAAAGGGGCCGTTTGGTAGTCCTAAGCAAATATACACTGAGGGTGAATGAAAAAGTGTAATTAAATCATTACACAAATTATATATTAGGCCTATTACAAAAATGTTTGCGATAATATTAGAACAGTTATTAGAATTTTTAAATCAATAATTATGATTGTGATGATAAGTAAGATACTGACGATTATGATGATGATGCTGATGATGATGAGAATAATAATAAAAACAATAATAGTAACAACAATAATACTAATAAATTATTATTAAAAGACTTACTTATTAATTACCGTTTATTATTATTAACATAATAATAGCAATTATTATTGTTACTATTATTATTGATATAATTGTTATTTTTATAATTATAATTATAAATATATCAATTATAATTATAATTTTTATTTTATTTTTATTATTACTATCATTAGCATCGCCATTATTATTATTTCTATGATGCTATTATTTTTACCTCTATCAGAGGTATTGAAATATTTTATTTTAGTTTTATTTTTCTAATTGGCATTAAACTAATATTATAATAAGTAAAATTAATGAGTTAAGTCTCTAAATTTAAAAAGTCTTAAATCCACTAATATCTAGACTATTCATATATTAAATATAAATTAATCAATTTGTACTCTACAACTCTCTATATTTTCCTATCTTCCTTACTCTGCCAAACTGGCTGTGTCAAGGAGAAATTATCCCATATGCAGTCAAAAATGAGGCTAATAAATGAAAACTTGCTAGTATCTTGCGGATATCAGTATATATACGATATATGTAAAATCATCCAAATTCAGCCAATTCCTCCTCAAGAAGTTTAATTTAGTCTGGTTTATTATTCCATTTCCTTATTTCCGTCTTTAGTGTCGAAGTTTAACTATTCTAAGTTAGGCTATAGGCCTATAAAGATGGCCCCGTAAATTATGATTATGTAAATTATGATTATTATTAAAGTAAATTATGCTCAATTGCGAAGCAACTGAGAAGAGCTGATTATAAATAAACCGATCAATTTTTTGTATTTCAATAAATTTAATTACCTATGCAAAATTTAGATTATTGTAAAAGCTCTTTTCGTTCATGGTAATTACTGCTGCAAGTGCTAAAAGTGCATTCTAAGCAAAAGTCCAGCCGCGCATAGCTGATCATGGGATTTTCCTACTACTGGTTAAACCTGAAAGGTCCTAATGAAATTACATGTAGAGTCAGAGTTATATAAATCGCTAAAATAATAACATTTACAATGTAATCTCTTTCTCTCTCGTTCTCTCTCTCTCTCTCTCTCTCTCTCTCTCTCTCTCTCTATCTCTCTCTCTCTTTCTCTCTCTCTCTCTCTCGCTCTCTCTCTGGTGTACTGCAGCATGCCAGTTCGTGGTGATTAGTCTTCGGTTCAAAGGAGCCGACTATAAAGCTCAATTATGTTCTTTTTACACAGCTACTTCTATTTGCTTCCTTGTCTAATATTTCTTAGGCTTTGTGTTTTTTGCTACAGCAAAAATGATTTAGCGTAGTTAATATGATTTAGCGTAGTTAACCAATAGTTCGCTATTTCCTAACTTATCGAATCGCAATGAAAAGGCTGAAGATTAACTTTGCGAATATCAAAGAGCGCTACAGCGATCTTTGATATTCAGAGAGCTAATACTGAAACAAAGCTATTTCTTAACATAATCTCAGAAGTGCTCGAAGTAGGCCTATAGTAAGTTATCTATATCTCGTTGGTCAACGAGATATAGATAACTTTCTATATGATAGTCTTATCATAAATTAATTCATTACAAAAAATACCATTTACACAAAAAAAAACCAAAAAACCGAAACAAAAAATAATAATAGTAAAGCAATTTTTAAAACCCGAAAATAAAACCGGAAACAATAAAGACTAATTGTTTAGCAGAAGATTTGCCACACGAGTTGTGGTCAAAGTAAGGCTAGGTTACTTTATAAGCTTCCATTGAAGGCGCTTCCATTATTTAGTTGTGGGTATTTCTTACAGCTTTGTACTATTTTCTTATCGCATAATTAGCATACTTAACTAAATTGTTGAACCACTAGCCACTCGATAAATTACCCGAGTACGGATCGGTAAATGAACGATTTAATTTATAATAATTGTATAGCTTTGTGAAATAGGACATTATCTCGCAAGTGTCATTTAGACATATACTTCAAATATTTTGCTAATTTCAATTTCCTTTTCAGTTATTACATGTAATTTCAAGTGCATGCATGTGTAAAGCTGGGGAAAAAGTCTACCCCTGTTGGCTTGTTACTAATGCTATATCAGGAAAAATTTTCTATTTCACTTTCCCTTTTGTGAAACTGAGCGAAAGTTAAGTGTAATTGAAATACGCCTCGATTGCTTTGAAGTGAGTCGCTTATCATCGTTTGAAGCTGTTGCGTTTAGCACAATCTGTGCATGTAACCGTTTAGATTGATTGATTGATAACAAGGAAAATTAATAATAAGCAAAATTTTGGAATTTTTAAAAATAAAAAGTATGACTGGTGTGCGCAGATTATGGAACTCTTGTAACTTTTGATAAACCGTTGGAATCAGGAAATCATTTGGTAGTGTTTAACATAGAGCATCATTTTATATAACAATATATTTTTAATAGAAGTGTATATCTTCTTAAAGAGCTTATCTTCTAAAAATATTTATGTAATTAATTTTCGCATCGAGATGATTTTAAAGAGGATAAAGCATGGCATACCAGCAATATATTATGCATGCATTTATATACCATTTATATAGATATATTTTATATAATATTATATGCATTTATAAACCAACAGTATATTATAGATGCATTTATATAGAAACGGCCGTTAAATCATTAACATTGTTATTTAAAAGCCTCTTTGGCTTGATAGATACACAATCCCCATCTCTTACTTAGACTTCACTTATAACGCATGCAGTCTGCTCGTTGTCGAATTCTATAATAATAAATACATATGCCTATTAACCCTAGAACTTTTCATTGAATTTTTACGCCGTATTGATATTTAGCATGAAAAACGAACGTATAGACATACACTGTAATACTCTTATTTTACAAGTACCTATGGCAGTGATCAACCTAAAATACGTGCATTCTCTACTATGCAAAATTAAATGCTGCACACTAGGCCTAACGTTTCCACAAAACCGATCGTGACAGTTGGGCAGTTTGTGTGATGTTCTAATTAGGCCTATTAGGCCTAGTCCAGCTCAAGTAGATAACTAGTTAAGCCTATATGTGTATTAGAGCATAAACATCAGGCCAGATGTGAGACGTTTACAGTACTCTTAAAACTTAAGGCAAAGACAAAAACAATCAATGTCTGTAAATTATGGTTAAAATGCCGATTTTACTTGTAGACAAAGAGCAGGCCATCGATTAACGAGTTAACCCCTTCAAAAATGATTTTGCCTGAACTACGCCATAATGACCCACGCTTATGTGGAAATGAAGTGGAAAGCGGAAGACAGAGAAAAGTGGAGGAGTTATATACTATGAACCTGCCAGTAGGCAGTGCATTGAGAGAGAGAGAGAGACAGGATAATATAGCTTAGAGCTTGGGAATAATTTGGCTTCTGAGGTGATTTCGGGATGCCTTCCTCAGTTCTTGTTCAGTAGCCTCTTATGACCCGTGCAGTTTGCGATTGGTCTATTCTTCAGTGTCCCGAACGCAACACGGGATCTTCTACAAAATAAGCTTACTATACCGTATTACTTTATTTGATTCACTTCAAGAAATTTTATAATTTACTTCCTAATTAACATTGCTTGCGCCGTTGTTAAGAGATTGTCATGACAACCTTCATAACTGCAGTCTTTTAGCAAATAAGCTTTAATGCAGAAAGAGCGTTGGCGTCTTGCTGAAGGCTGCAACACTACTACCGTAAACTGATTATTTTCATCGCAGGATGTCTATATATGTCTGCAGATGAATCAGTCTTTAGCCAAATTCAGCACGCGCCACGACTAATTCAATAATTCAAGTTTCATTGCTTTATAACTTTTAATATCAAGTGCTATATTGATTGTTTTGAATAAGGTTGATGTTATTGTTTCGTGACTGGGAAATTTGAGGGTTGAGAGGTCAAAGTCAAGAACTTTGGGCTGCGAAGATATGAAGTCAAGTTTTACTGGAGACAGTTTAAAAATATTCAAAATTTACAAAATTAAATAGGCCTAAGAAGAAAATTAAATTTTTAACGGATTCCTTGTAGCACTTGAATTTTTTTGTCTGGGGAACCATGTTGGAAAAGTATCGTGCTTTCAAGCCCAAACCCAGAAACACAATGGAATTAAAGGGTGTCCTTCAAGAGATCTGGACAGACCTACCACAGCAGTCCATTGTCAGCGCAATTTTTATCTGTAGAAAAGACTTCTGGCCGGCATTAAAGCCCAGGGCGCTCATTTAGAGCACACATTGACGGTTTACGTTTGTGTGTTAAATGAAAAAAAACAATTTTTCACAAAACTTGGATAACTCCGATTCCTTCAAAAAAATTTGTACAAAATTTCGGTCAGCGGGCGGCAAAATTCCCTCACAAGAGATACTTAACATTTCAAGGCGAAATATCAATATTTGGCTAAGCTATCGTAATTGTGCTAGGGGATATTTTTTAATGCGCAGCCTGTACACACACACACACACACACACACACACACACACACACACACACACATATATATATATATATATATATATATATGTATATGCCTGTGCCAAACCTGGACTGTCATGGTCATATTCCTCCATATATCTCAGAGCAACAATGAACAGAGACAGATGGAGGAATATGACCATGACCGCCCAGGCTTGGAAGTGGCACGGCACGTAGATAAGTATATATATATATATATATATATATATATATATATATATATATATATACATATATATTAACCATTCCAGACTAAATTAACTTCATCTCAATAAATTAATATTTCGTGACAGAAATTCTCTCGCTATTGCATATACATTCGTGCTTTGGCAAAATCTGTAATGATCATAACAAGTTACATTCTGTCGTGCCCCACAAGTTTTTTGGTCCAAATGACGTTATGACATTCCAGCTGTAGTATTTAAATCACGCTGTTGCAGCGGATTCACTTTAATGATCTACTTTCTGTCATATTTTCACACAGCGATTCGCTCTGTACAATATTCATGTACAATATCATGTTCAATATCTTATGTTATACAATACAGCTCAAAACGATCATATTTTCGGTCCTTCGTCGAATATATACATTTTGTGATATTTCTAATTAATTATTATTATTTAGTTTCGAGGAGGCATTTCAAGCAATTTCAAACCAAATTGAGATATTGGCGTACTATACCTCACACTACGTGTTTTGTGTGCATTTACTACAATACGATTTACTCTATACATCTTCTTCTTAGTTGTCTTTGCCAATTAATACAGCATGTTATGTGTACATAGTGTAGTAATGAACTATTTTTATCCAGATCTTCTATAATTCGCTTTGCTATTTTTTACAAAGGTGTGGACAAATAGGTCAAGGCATCAGGCATACTTGGCACTTCTTCAGAGAGGACTGTGACTCACTGGCTCGGTTGTTTTGAGTAGTTTTGTGAAAGCCCTACCGTATTTCTGCACAGTTCTATTTTTCATCAAGGCCTAAAATCGGCGAAGGTGCAGATCGAGAATCGATGCAGAATTTGCAAGAAACTGTGAAAATATTTCTTTGAAAACCAGCTTACATGCACGAAGAATTCCCAACATGTAGAGCCTACGTGATAGATAGGCATCTGCGAAACGATAAATTTTAATTTGTTGATATATTTATGAATGTCTTTCAATAGGAGACGTGACTTATAAATAAAAACCTGTTAAAGACTCCGGTCATCTCAAGGTCATGACATTCTAAACGGTGCAAATTGAAAATCGTGATGAAACAAGCTAAAATGGTTAAAACTTAGCATCGTGAGTTGCTCAAACAGAAGGTTTTTATGAAGTTGAAGGTTTGTATGAAGCTGAAGGTTTGTCTGAAGCAGAAGGTTTGTATGAAGCAGAAGGTTTGTATGAAGCAGAAGGTTTGTATGAAGCAGAAGGTTTGTATGAAGCAGAAGATTTGTATGAAGCAGAAAGTTTGTATAAAGCAGAAGGTTTGTATGAAGCAGACGGTTTGTATAAGTTGTTACTATACAAGTAGTACTGTATAAGTTACTAGTACTGTATAAATTACTATTACTGTCTGAGTTTCTAGTACTGTACAGGTTACTATAGTACTGTACAAGTTACTATACATGTAATACTGTATAAACTACTAGTACTGTATAAGTTATTATAGTATCGTATAAGTTACTAGTACTGTACACTTACTAGTACTAGTACTGAACCGTCGACTAACGAATTAATCACTCTTCGAAAGACTAAGACCCAAATCATAATGCAGCCCCTAAAATAAAAATATAGCTTCTGATGTGGTGTCCCTTTGCCATGTCTTGATCTTCCTCAGGGGCTTCTTGGGACTGTTGCAGTTTGCGGTTGGTCTATTCTTCAGTGTCTCAGACACAGCTCTGGGATATTAATTAGTCATAGAGTGATAATCTAAACTGGGTATCGTTTAGCATGGTTGTTTAAATACAATTTTCACGTTGCTGTCGTCCCTGAACACATCTCCCGGATTAAGGCATACAAAAAAACTGAAGTCCATATTTGACTTATTTTATTTTAAAATATTATTCGATGCCACTATTCTGATTTTTTAAATTAAGGTAAGTCTTTTAACACAATCTTTTTCTAAAGCTTTTAACTACTTTATATGGTTTATTTCGGCTGTGTTATTTAGGTCTCATGTCAGTGCCTTCGTGGCCTTTGTGTCCTTTTCACCTTGTCTCGTGTGTTTCTTGCGTGTGGTGTGGCCTAAAATGAAATAAATATGATTCAATTCAATTTAAATGCACATACATTTCTTAGAGATTTATTAACGGTAACGGTGCGATATATGAGCAGCAAGAATTTATTTAGTACGTGTTATATGCCTGTTCTCTGCATTATTTACCTAACGAAATTCAAATGAAGCAGTCCAATTTCTTAGGATTTCCTGTATCTACAGCAGGAATCAAATTAGTTAATAAGGAGAAAAAGTTAATGTAAACAGTTAATATTAAAATCTGGCAAAACTAATGTTAACTTCAGTTTCCTCACTCGAAAGCGATGTCAGTTACGGGAAAGTCCAGGATTTGAACCCCGCACATACTGATCCGAGGTCGTATATCTTACCGACATTGCCACTGGCTCTAGCCAAGCTAAGCAGTCCAATAAGCTAAACAGTTAATAATTAATAAGCTAAACAGTTAATAATCAGCTAAACGGTTAACAATAAGCTAAATAATTAATAGTAAACAGTTACTAATAAGCTAAACAGTTAGTTGTCAAATGTGTGATAAATAGTATGAAGCAATGGATCTTAATTCACGTCAAGTACTAGCATACTTCCTACTGTTAGACAAGTGCATGTAGTTACATCTTATCTGTCCCATTAGTGACGCATTAATTAGTCAATCTGTGGCCAAACCGATCAATCGTTCATATCCAGTCGATCAATCAATCAGAGATTTATTATTTTACAACTTAACAAACCAAAGAGCAAATGAACAAAAGAATGAATGAATCTAGCAATGTTTCATTAGTTGCAAAAACTAATGTAAGTAAAATATAAAATCGGTTCTTGTTTCATTCAGGTCAGCAGTGCGTATCTGCAAGTATAGAGAATTAATGAAAAGTTAAAGAATAATTGCTACATTAGCTCGATTGTGCTGGTTCAGTTTTCTGAATAGTCAATGCCCATCCTACAATGCCCTCCCATGCTAGCTAATAATGGGCTAGTAGAATACGTTAGGCTGGAAGAATACGTTAGGCTCGAAGAATACGTTAGGCTCGTAGAATACGTTATAGACTAGTAGAATACGCTATGCATGTGTATAAGTCTTTAAAATCAATATCAAACTCGACAACATCTTCAATAACATCAATATTTTCTAAATATATAGGTCTATAGGTCCAAACATTTAAAGTTTATGTGAATTCAAATTCACAGGGGGCCACCACCTCCTAAAGCAACGAATTAACGAATTTTGCGCTTATTGTACACATTACCCCCTATAAATTTCAGCACATTTTTCCAATTACCCTTATTTTCTAATGACCCGACTTGTGTAACAGTTAACACTCTGTAGCCGACACTGCCAATTCATCACACTAGTTTGTTGCTAAGATCTTTTTACCAATGCATATTCAATATCGTTATTAACTACTAAATAGAACATTATTAGAATTAGTTAAAATGTCTCCAACAGCACGATACAAGGAACCAAGTAATATTCAAGATCTATTTATGTTAATCAATGATGACTACTGTAAATAGATTCTCCGCTTGAATGCGGAAAGAGACATAGAGAAATAACGGTAAACTTGCAACTATATAGTATGTAATCATTTTACAGTGAATATACTAATACCTGCATACAATTCATGTTGCATGTTTTAGTATAAATATTGCATTATTATTTTTTCTTTGGATATTTAGCATTTTATGCTCTTCGTTTTTATACACCGATACATTTATTTGGTAAGTGGTTTTTAGTCGGTGTATTTATTTGGCCCTTTCAATGTGAATGAAGAGCACAAAATTACCAAGAATATTTGGTACAGTGCAGTCAATTCTAACCCCAACCCTATTTTAGTTTTTACTTTAGATAAACGATATAGCCTAGAGCAAGCAAAGCTCTGCTGGTTGTAGATAGCAAATAACTAAATAGGAAGGAAATCGAGTCACGAGTACGGGAATCAGAGGTGTTTCCCCGTGTAAACCACCTACTCTCTAAAAATAGAATAAAGCCTAGACACTTTAAGTCATACTACATAGACCAACTCAGTTTCTGTAAGACCCGACCTACAGGAGATTTCTAGATATTTGTGTCAGTAATAAAAAGACGTAGATGTTGCATTTGATAGGTTATATTAATAGGTGCCAAGGCATACTACATATCCGGACCAACTGTTTGGAATAATCTTCTCGTCAGTCTGCTCACTTTATACAGTAGCTTCCAGAAGAAAATCAAACTTTTCTATTCGATCAGGCATTCAATTAATTGCACATGTAGTGCTACTGTGTCATGTTACATAAAGCAGCGCGTATATAAATGTACTTTTTAGTATTACTATAATAATAATAAAAAATAATAATAATAATTTTTTTAATGCCCTGGGCTGTAAAGGGCCCTGGGCTAAAAAATAAGATAAAAGAGACTTTATTTAATTAAAAGTTTTTAAAAAAGCGATTAAAATAATTCCTCTGCACTCTGGGAAGCCGCTTTAGCCAAAGTGCCACTGAAGCAGACTGCATTGAATCGCTGGAGAGCAATGGACAGTCGCTGCCACAGAAAAGATTTTTCGCGCTTATCACCAGTAATGGCGCTGGTTCTCCTGCCTATTTCGTCAATAAAGTCTGATGCGAGAGAGTTGATGGGCCCCAGGGTCTCAAAGGCAATAGGCATGAAGATATAGTTGCCAGAGATTTCGGCATACTTCAGAGTTTTCCTATTAGCCGCGGCCTCTGCTGCAGCACCAGCAGCAGCGCAAGAAAGGCCGAGATTGCTTACTGAGAAAGTGTCCGTAACAGTGACGTCCCAGCTAACACACTTCCCCTCTGCCCATGGAATTTGAGAGACACCGTCTGGACGTTTACCATCAGTGCGGATCAATCCCAGGGGCTCTTTAATGGCTGGGATATTCGCTCGACTCAGGGCGCGCCAGATCAAGTCGTTTATGAACTGATGTCTGCTGATTCTGCCGGCACTACGCTTGCACGACAGGCCGTGAATGCCTAACGCATTGACTGAGACACCACAAATGCAGTTGTGTGGCTCACATAAGGTAGTGCCCAGACGAAGACCGGCCGCGACTCTTGACTGCTTCGTCGTCCAGACGGAGGCCGCATGATGAGATTGGTAAAGCCTTGATCCAGTCTCCACTATGGGGGGCCGACACTGCGAGCAGCCGCGCCTTTTCTTGTGGCAAAAGCGGCTTCGCAAGGAGTTCCGTGTGCAAAGCAGTAGTGACCTTTGAGTCCCAAGCCTTCATGCTATTAGCCATCATACCGATTGGAGGTTCGGATGTGGACAGAGCAGTCCAAATGCCCTGAATCCTGGATATCTCCAAGTCGGGAATTTGAAAGAATCCGGAAAGGATTGAATCCTGTAGAACGCCAGTGCCCGCGGCTGAAGCCAAAAAGGCAGAAGGTGCCAGCGACGAGACAGAGCGTATACCCAATCCTCCGTAGCATATTGGTAGGCTAGCCTGAATCCATTGAGCTTCGTTAACATTAATATTAACGATGCTACTGAGCGACTTTCGCATGATGGAATCATAATTCTGCAATGCTGGATGACCCGCACATGGAGAGGCACACAATATGTATATGAGTTTTGAAGAACTTACACAGCTCCGCAATATCGTTAGAGCGTTGTGTGCGGAGATGAGCTTCAACCGGCTCGCGGCTCTCTCTAGTTTAGAGCACTGAGTATTGAGAGCCAAATCCATAGCTTGACCCGTCTGCTATGGAGCTCCAAGTAGACTGGCTTCGACAGGCTTTACACGAATGAATGTATTGATGGCCGGAAAGTTACTGTCGGATCGAGTGGTAATGAGCTCACATTTATTTATATTCAGGCTTAGCCCCAAAGCCTTTCCCGCTACCATCAGTCTTGAGAAAAACAATCAACAGCCTTGAAATAATTATCGTTATTATCATAATAATAATGATATTATTAGGATAATAATAATAATGATAATAATAATAATAATATTATTATTATTAATATAATAATAATACTAATTATTATTAGTATTATTTTATTATTACTATTATACGGGTAGACAGTAGATCACTTACGAAAACCGTATTGTTTATTTTCTAAATTTCATCTAATCTAGCTCTAATTCCATTAATGTAACTCTAATTCATCCATGAATTAAATTAAATTAAATTAATTAAACCCAAATCATAACTTCATGATATTTTCTCTCGATAGCGAATTTTAGTTTTCAAAGAATCTAATTTAAATTTAGCTTAATTTAAATCACAAATAACGAATGCATATTTCTACGACGCTGCCTTTTGTGTCGTTTAGAATAATTATACATGCACAAGAGCTCTGCTCTTTGACTGGCTTCGTGATAAATTTCACTTTTGCGCAAGTTAACAGCAAGCGCAGTAAGTGCTAATACAGTAATGCCTTTCTGGGCACATCTCTTGTATAGCTGTTTATATCGATAGCAACAAAAGCAAATACGTCTCAGGGTCCCGCGATACTATTGTCACTACAAAAAGAATTCTAGGGGAATTTCTTGTTGGTTAACTTAATATTTGAAAATAGTTGAATTTGCGTGTTTTCTTCAGTTACTGACCCCCCACTCTGCTCATTGGATTGGATTTTGTACCAAAGTGCTCAATGTTGTCATGGAAGGCAGTAGCACTCTTATTCTGTTGTTGTTGTTGTTGACTGATCCTTTAGCCCGAATCTCTTAAAATAATGTATATTCCAGAGTAAGTGTTTTGATAGGCGTGTCCGTATGTGGTTGCTAAAGCGAACTCAAGTGTTTGTGAGCAACTGAGCCTAAATTTGTGAATTTAAGCTATGCAACAATTTCATTAATTACTACAAGAGATCGATAGATTGTCAGTATATAAAGACACATCCTCCCTGAAAGTGACCGCTATACCTAATTACCGAAGGGATTTCATGTAACTTGATTTTGGTTACCTTAAGATTAAGATGATTTTCCGTTGCCTGAGGAAGGCAACGGGAAACTACCTCAGAAACCATATTATTTCCCAGCTATAGGCTACATTAAGATGTGAATAAGGCATAGCCTTTTGTGAAGGAGTTAACTCGTTAATAGATGGTGCGCTCTTTTCGGAGCATGAAAAGCAACATGAAAGTAGGAGTATGTACCTTTGACCGACCGCTTGGCAGAACATTAGAGTGAGAAGATTAAAATTAAAATTTAAGATTTTAGGATTTTTGCTTTGAATTATAACTGCTTTTCCGACATTTGCCTTCTTTTATGGGCAGTAATTAATTTGTACTAACCATACATGTTACCATATATGTAGGTTCTAAAATACTCTGTATCATAGAAGACAATTAGTAAACGTATTTGTTGTTCTTAGTAATTGCTACTGACTGCATTACCTCACAGAGCTTAGGCTCTTTTGTAGTAACCCTCTTCCTGATTGTTTGTTTAGTTTCTAGTTAAGTATGCTGTATTTGGTGTTTATTATGAGATGGAAAACAAATAAGAAGGTTGCATTCCCAAAGATATTCGTGCTCTACTTTATATTTCGCTGATTTGGTCATTCGCAGCTTATTCACTAACCTCAGGAGTTCAATATTGGCGAAGCATTGAGTGATTAACAAACGACAAAATTAGTAATTGTTTACACTGCTTATATATCACTGGTTAGATAAACTCTATCAACTGATTGCACTCTTATATTAATTTAATTTGTAGCCATAGAAACCCTGATCATAATGCGATATTTCCGATACTGCTTAATTTATCTCAGCATACACAATACTCTAAACCAGCAGGGTGATATTAGCACATCCTACATCAGCTCGGTGGGTAGAAGCTTCAAACCCTAACTCACCGAAACTGATAAGCTTTTAATTCTAGAAAACTGACTTACAATTTGGCTTTAGATTTAACTTTTATAGCTAACGCCAAGTTTAACGTCAGTTTCCTGCCCGATAGCACGTCAGTGATTAGCATAGCCCTAGATTAGTACGCTACACATGGGGCGTCTTCGCCATATAAGCGATGACGCAATTTGCGTGACGACGAAATTCTCCGGGGGTACCTGAAAATTTAACTTAGGGAATAAATTTAAAAGTTGTTGTTGTTCTCCATTGAGTTGGTTTTTACGTCCTAAGCTAATGGGGGGAAACTCCTGCCTGCACCTCCTGATCCGCTGTCGAACAACTTGCCAACAAGACACCGTCATATGCCAATGAGATCATAGCTACACAAGACACCGTCTTGTTATTAATTAGATAATATCTACACACTCGCCAGCCACACATGAGACTTTTAGCAGACCGAAATCTCCTCCGCTTGGTCACAGGATGGATTCGTTTTTCCTTTGTAAGAACTAACTGAAATCCTTGTTGACTGATCATTTGGTTTGTTGATTGTTTGATCGATTGTTTAATTGATTGATTGTCATATTGATTGATTTATTGATTGATTGTTCGATTGATGATTGTTTGATTGATCGATTGTTTGATTGATTGGTTGATTTGTTGATTGTTTGATTGATTGATTGATAATTCACTGAGTGACTGACGAGTGATAACACTCATAAGATTTAATATTGAGAGAGCCTATTAATTTTCAGCTCAACAGGCACATAATTTATTTCTACAAACAGTACCAAGTACATGTTAATATCATGGCAGTCTAACTTGTAAATCTCGTTGTTAAGTATGAATAATTTATACCAAGATACAGAAGCTTTCTTAAATAACAGTTCAGTATATTTGTAGTCTCAACAGCAAGCCGCTTGTCACCGGCTCTACCGAAGCTTCTTTGTCTAATTTATAACAGAACTTTTCCACCCTTCACCAGATGGCGAATAATTATAGAATACAATTTCTTCAAGAAATTCAATGACAAGGCTAGGCCTATACTCGTGATCTTTTCTTGACCTAATTTAGATAGCTACCACATTTAGAGCCCTATTGTGCTTAAGAATACACAAGCCACAAAGAACTTTGAAATGATGTGCTAAAAGTCACTGGCAAATGCCCCATTCGTCTACACTCAGTAAGCAGCTTATGTGCCAGAACACTGCGCAACTCTTCAATACAAACCGACAACGACTTTGCAAGCCACGTGACACCTATTCGCTTTACCTTACACTATATATTTGCCTTTTTAAAATGCCATCATTTATTTTAAATATCACCCATTTTTCTCTGACGGTAACTGTCCATGCATGTATGTCATCTTCCGTTTAGCAACGGATGTTAGATCTTCGCGGACTGATTGATTAGTTGATTGATTGGTGGGTTAATTAATCGAACGATGAGGAAGCCTAAGGCGGTAACATGTTCATCTGTTATTCGACAGTGTAGTTTCTATTCTATTAGGCCTATAGGCTCGTGAGTCAAATCGAGAGCTCGACCCGTTGATGATATGCTTTCGAGACATCCGAAAGCATATTATGCATATATGACATTGAACCGGGCTTTATTAATCTTCTGGAGCTCTCACCCACTCAGTACTAATTACTGTTAATTAACTGATGAGCTCATGCCGATACGTGGCTCTTGATTAGCATGAGAGAGATAGGTATTAGCAAAACACTGGTAGCATTACGCACAGCAATGATGATTTACTCATAGTCAAAGCTTATCCACAGCTAATCATCACGATCATTTGAAAAGTCTAAATATACATGTAGAACAATCCGCTCCCTCAAATACTAAATAAATTAAAAATATTAGTTCATATATGTTGTTATAGTTATTACTTTAGTTGTTGTTGCAGTTGTTGTTACACATGTAGTTGTTACTGTTTCTGCAAGCAATACAGATTTGTAAGCATTTCATCCTTGATGTTATAATATTGCCGAATAGAACAGTGAACATTGGGCAGTTACAATTATAACTGTCTAACTGTATTTATAATTAATTATATAATTATATTTATAATTTATTAATTGTTGCGATTTATAGTCAAGACTCAATAGTGGGTAAACAGGATTGTTTTCTCAGGAATGACGCCCCTGCCCAGTAAATGTTAATGGAAGCTGAGGAAGGCATAGGGGCCCACCTCGTCATAAGCAGAATCCCCATGAATAATGGTATATCAAAAGGAATGATATAGATGATTTAAAGATCCACTCGTATGTGGACATGGGGAGAGGAGCGGAAGATAGCGATGAATAGAGGCGTTGTATATCATGGACCTGCCAGCGAGCAGTGCACTAAGAAAGAGAGTCAATCTTTTCGAAGGTCCTTCACACAACTGACAAGGAAGTAATTATGTGGTGCCAATATTATTTTGGTTTTTGGCCTTTGAGTATTTTATATGAATACCATAGATATAACTTGATCTTTCAATATAGATGTATGCTTGATCTTTCGGCCGCTTTTGATACCATTGATCACAATATTCTTCTGGAACGTCTTTCTTCCTGGTTTGGTGTTCGTGGAATTGTTCTTGATTGGTTTTCCTGCTATCTGACGGATAGTTCTTTTAGTGTGAAGGTGATGGAGTACATCTCTTCGCCTTCTCACTTAAAGTATGGTGTGCCTCAAGGCTCCGTTCTTGGTCCTATTCTCTTTAACCTCTATACAACACCGTTAAGCTCTCTAATCTCTTCGCATTCTCTTGATCATGAACTATATGCTGATGACACTCAAATGTACCCTTGTTTCACCCCTAACTCCTATTCTAATGCTGAAACCCTCCTGCAACGAAGTTTTCAGTCTATATCCTCCTGGATGTCTGCTAATTTCTTGGCACTTAATCCATCTAAGACTGAATTCTTGTTGATCGGGACATCTCAACAGCTTCTGAAGCTGAATGGGAAAACTCTTTCGTTATCTTCGGGTATTAAAATATCACCCGTTTCTTCTGTGAGAAATCTCGGTGTTATCCTTGATAAATACCTAACCTTCCACGAACACATAACTAAAACTTCACAAGCATGTTTCTTCCATATCCTTGATCTTCGTCGAATACGCCCTTATTTGTCACGTGAGACAGCTGCTACAATTGGTGCTGCTCTTGTGCAATCGAAGTTGATCTACTGCAATTCCCTGTTTTTAAATCTCCCTGGCTGTGAGATTGATGAGCTCACATGTTACGCCTATTTTAAAGTCTTTGCACTGGCTAAAGATTAAAGAGCGTATCATTTACAAAACATCTTCGTTAACCTATAAGTCCATCATCATCCCTGGACAAACTTGTATGTCTCACTTGATTAAAGTGACACAGCCTGCTGTTACTCGGTCTTCTAAGTTAATTACTCTTGTGAGCCCTAGCTTACCTTCACGCTCTAAGCTATCTAATCGTTATTTCCAGCATGCTGTACCTCAGATCTGGAATTCTCTTCCATCCAATCTTCGGAAATCTTCATTGAATCACATCAGCCTTTGCTTTCCTATGAGCAGTTCCATAAGCAGTTGAAGACCTATCTTTTCCATCTCTCTTTTCCACCCAGTGTTCATGAGCAGCGACCTGCGCCTAAACCACCTTTCTTTAACTCCATTTACTTTGGACTGAATTTCTGGATTTTGGAATTTTGCACCGTTTTTGGACCTTCTTTTTTGCTCGCCGGCTTGATTTTGTCTCAATAGTGCTCGATGTTGTCATTGATGACTGTAGCACTCTAATTGTTGTTGTTGTTATTATTATTATTATTATTATTATTAACTTTTTAAACAAATTAGTATTGGATGCCAAAATTATTAAAGGAATCGAATTAGATCATCCAGATTATTTAGAATTTGAAAGTTTACAAAAGAAATATAATATTTCATCTGTTGATTCTGTTGTAAAAATTCGATTAAAATTTTGGATCTACGTTGACAAAATGCTACATATTGAATATTGTCAATGCTTAACTGTACTTGTATGCTAAATGTTGTTTCTTTTCGTTTACTTTTCTTTCAATTTTTCTAAATCTTTGTTCGAACTACCATGTATTGGTGAAAAAGTCTATATAGTATTTATTTGTAGTCATAATTTGTAATTAATGTATCATCTCATTAATTTTGTAAACTATTTTTCTCATTAACACTAAGGGTCTTTGCAATCTTTATCTATGCATACATGTACATGTCTCGATATATATGTGTGTAGAGATAAATGTATATATATATACATATATACATATATATATATATATACATGTATATATATACATGTATATATATATATATATATAATTTATGTATATATTTAGGCCTAAATAGGCTATATATATTCGAAATATTCGTTTCATATGTCCGGTTTACAAAAGAATGGACCAACCGTAAATTTCATATGTCGCATGACGTGACTTAGCAAGAAATGAGGAATGCAAATAGAAACCACCTCAGCCAATTATTTTGAGCAGTAAAAACTACCTTTATATAGGCTTGGGTATAGCATTGCCTCCTGTGAATGGGCGACTTTTAAATCGCTGGAATTCTCTATATAGACCGGTTGGTAAAATGTACTAATGGAATATGTACTTTGGACCTGTCAAATGCTAAAACATTAGAGAAATAGAGATGAGAGATAGAGAGAGAGAGAAATATAAAAAGACAACCTTTTCACAAAAAAGGCTCTAACTTCAGGATTAACTTTTCATCGACCAAAGTTTCTATTTCACTAGAAATCTTTGCCCATTGTTATATATATATATATATACGATTGAATTATATATATATATATATATATATATATATATATATATATATATATATAATTGTAAAATATAATTGTATATATTATATATATATATACAATTCTCAGTATTCAGCACATAAAAAATATCTATAATATGCCTAGTCGTGTTAGGCCGAAATTTCTCTTCGCCACAGCGTCACATAAGTAAACAAGATGTAAACACTAAATATTAGTAATAAAATCGATCTAGTAAGATAAAAAGTACATTTTTTAGAAGCACACACATTGTACAGTGTGCAGCAGCCTCGTATTGAAAAGACAGTGTCTTGTAATAGGCTGGGCTTCAACACCAATGAAAGGCCATTATAAATGGTTTCGTAAATTGAGAAAGACTTTTAAAAAGTCACAGGGGAGATTAGAAAAGCGTACGAGCTTTTGAGAAATACGACATTCCTGGTAATCCTGTCGGCCAATATACCAACAGATTGTAGCGAAGTTATCAAGGTTTAACATTGTTCAAATTCAAGACTATTTGAAACTTAATCTATGAAAGCATTTTCAACCCCCTATATTCATTAAGACAGGCCTATTTCTATTAGAAATATTGAAATAAACTGCTGTTTTGTTAATAGTACATCATCATCATATCATCATCATCATCATCATTATCATCAAAATCATCATCATCATCATTTTCATCATCATTTTCATCATCATCATCATCCCCCCTGGAATTCTAGTTAAACTAAGGTCAGGATTAGAAAAATATAAAATCTTGTTTAGAGAACAGTTAAAAGAAATTGTAATAATATTCTAAAAAGTAATTTCTCTAATAATATTTGTTATTTTTTACAATTTCATATCTGAATTTTATAATTTTGAATTTTTCCCTTCGATGGATATTTCAATTAATATCTAAAGATCTGTCTATGCTAAAATTGTCAGATATCAATTTTTAAGGTAATGAGTTATGCATGCTTAAATTAAAACATAATTATCTACCTGCATTATAAAACCAAATCTTAACGGTTAATAAATCAATAGTTGATAATTCGTATTGTTTTAAATAACTACCTTTTCAAATACCAATATGCATATGTAGACCTATAGCTTGAATGTACGTGGTCCTAAACAACGGAACAATTTACCCGAATTATATACGTAACTCTATTTCTTTTCTATACTTTAAGTCAACTATGCTTAGCTTAATATTAGCTCAATACTGACTTATTTCAATTGATTTTATTACTTAAGACTAAGGTTTAAGTCGACTAACTTTTACTTTAAACTGATATGACTATGTTTCCGATATTTACCTTCATTTATGGACAGTAGTTAATGTGTATGGTTGCCATAGGTTCTACAGCATTCTGTAGCATAGAAGACAATTAGTAAGCGTATTCTTTGTAATTGCTTCTGACTGTATTACCTCACCGAGCTTAGGCTCTTTTGTGAAAACCCTCTTCCTGATTATTTGTTTAGTTTATAATTAAGTATGCTGTATATTTTGTTTACTATTACATGGAAAACAAATAAAAAGGTTGAATGAAATACCCAATGAATTAATAATACAAATAGTTTCTAAGAACATTGTAGTGGCACTTATGTGTGATTCAGTGGTTAACTAATTGGTCTATTAAGCCACAGTTCCGGGTACAGATCTCAGTTGAGTTTTAGGCAGTAAAAATTTTATTTCGTAAAATTAACGAAATAAAATTTATATTATTTTATGTGCATGGCGCAGTGAAATGTTAGAATTCAACAGTAGTAGGCCTATGTGAATAATATACTTCATGTATGTATGCATATATATGCATATATACGTATATATATACATATATCTATGTATATATAATACATACATGCATGAATAATAATATATGTAATATATTGATGCATTTATATAAACATGTAGGCCTATCGATATATATTTATATAAGCATGTGTTTTTCTTATGTAAATGGTATATACATGTTTTGCTTATGTAAATGGTATATACTGTACATGTTTTCTTATATATGTATATACACACACACACATATATATATATATAGACTATATATACTGTATATATATATATATATATATATATATATATATATACAGCAGACAGACAGGCCGAGATTAAGTATGTTAGATGATTTAAAGACCCACTCATATGTAGACATGAAGAGGAAAGCGGAAAACAGAGAAGAGTGTAGGTGTTATATACCATGGACCTGCCAGTATGCAATGCAATAAGAGCTATATATATATATATATATATATATATATATATATATATATATATACAGTATATATATACAGTATATATATACAGTACATATATACAGTATATATATGCATGCATATATATATTTATATATTGGCCTATGTATATATAAATATATATATATATACTTTTATCTATACGTGCACAATGTCATGTTCACTGTATATTTTATTTTGCTTATATGCCATGAGACAAAATATCGCGTAGGCCTAGGCTATTAGCAGGAGTTGAGTAACGTCATCCTGGTGTGTCATTGTCTAGTGGCAATGCTCACGCCGTGTGGCTAGACTTCTATTTTTAGCATTTTTCTTGTTAAAGAATAAGTACATTTGTTTAAGCTTTCATTTTGACATATATTAGGGAATAATTAAATTAACTCTAAACAAAAAGGAACAATACTTCGCAAGTAGGCCCTTGTCGCGAGTAGATACAGTGTATTCGACTTTTCTTAAAACATTGAATTTAATGGTCAACATTGAAGCGACATGTTAGGTTATACATAACATTTGTGTATAAACACACATTTTAACTTATCAAACGACCACCCATTATGTCATCAATCAATTTATTACCTCAGGTTTAAGGAGTATATATATATATATATATATATATATATATATATATATATATATATATATATACAGCTCTTATTGCATTGCCTACTGGCAGGTCCAACAACTTTACGAGTTGCGTCGTTGCCAAAATTAGGGGGAATGGGAAAGGTACGCAGTACTAAAATAAAGGGGGAAGTGGAAAAATTACGCAATATTAGTAAGACTAGGAGGGAAAATGTTGCTTTAGGAGAAATAGACGCCGCTGCCTATAAATTACGTCTTTTCAGCGTTTGGAAAAGTGTACTAGTCCTTAAATTTAATTTCTATTTGTTTCTATTTTATCAAGTTTTCGAATGCCATCTTATAACTGTTTGGCCTATTTCAAACCAAATTAGTAAAAGTACATTTGTGACATCTTGTGAATGCATTTTACTCATGGCTTCCTTCCTATACTGATTTGTAAATGATCCTAAGTGAAAATACCATGCGTTAGTATGAGCAACAACTTAATTCCGTCACACTATTTTACCATATCAAACTGTTAAAGTAGTTGTAAGTTTTAACTGTAAAAATATGACTTCGGAGAGTTACAGCTGTCTTCTACAGTTTTTATAGGATTACCTTTTACGACATGTACAGTATGCGGCTGGTCTATTTTTAATTGGTCCATTCACAACACGGGAATATGTCAGCTCATATAAAACATATTTATATGTGTAAGTGATTTATCAAAATCTCAAGTCCTTGCAACTATGCAGAAATAATAAGAAACACAGTAACCAATTTTATTTCATAATCTATTTCAGTCGAATTAAAAATAGCAATAAGCAGGCGTTTAGTTAATCTACAGGTGTTATATTGCATATTGTTTTATACCATAGATTACATGTTTATATTCACACAAGTACGTTTGCATATTGTGATCGTTTAGTTATATAATTATACTTGCTAAAATTAAAAACAATTTTGTTAAAAATAGCCTAACTAAGCGCTGATAGTCATAATAGAAACTAATGCTAGTATAAAATGTAGCCCTACATATCGACACCAAATAATTAATTTGCCCGTATTTAAATTAGATTTAAAATAGTTAATGAGTATGCAATTACTAAATACTTAATGAGTATGCAATTATAAACTTTAATAATACCATTTCTATGCAATTATTATAATTGCATACAAATGGTATTATTAAAATAGTTAATGAGTATGCAATTGTTATTATTGGATATAAATGACATTTATTTTAATCATTTAATGATATTGAAGTTCAATTTTAGAAATTAAAATAAATATGATTACACTAGAAAATTCGCAATCAAAGTCACTTGTAATGAAAAGGTTATGCATAATTATATATAACTATAAATGGAGAATATTTCTATATATAAACATAGTGTACATATAATCTGTAACAATTATAACATCATACATAATAATACCATGCTACACATTAAATGATAAAACTTTTCTATAAGATATATTTCTAAATCAGATCTACTCCAACCACGAAACCTCTTGCTTCTTCTGCGCTTCTTTTCTTTCTCGGGACCTCCCTAAAATATACAAAACATATCACATTTGTTAAATATAAATGATGTCAGAATCTGATATTATGCCCTGATCAATATATATATATATATATATATATATATATATATATATAAATTATAAATACATGTATATATATATATACAGTATATATATATATAATATCTTGCTCTCTTATTTTCTGCCAAGTGGCAGGTCCAAATTAATAAAGTTCAAGGTACTTTTATTTTCAAGCTTAGAGTCTGCATTCACTTCACGTCCCATAAGGAGCACTTCAACAACAGCAACAATCAACAATAATTAATCAACAGTTTAATTAACCCCCTTCACAAATGGCCATTCCTTTCCGCCCATTATGTAACATATAGCTAGAGAAAAGTACACATATGACTTCCGAGGTGGTATTACGTTGCCATTTTCAGTTCTTGTCTAGTCTCCTTTTACGACACGGACAGTTAACGGTTGATCTGCTAATCAGTGTCCCGGACACAGCACGAGAAATCAATAATGCATATGCATATACTATATGACATTTATAATAATTGACTGAAATATGTGCTAGTTTGCTTTGGTTATGGTTCTAATTTGGCAATTTATAGTAGTCCACTTTGGTTGAAATCTTCAACTCAGTCGGGTGTGGCAAAATAAGATTATTTACCCCTTAGTTCAGTACCTCCCTGAGAGATTTTATCACGCCGAATTTACAAATAAAGGTTTCATCGAAAGTTAAATATTGATGTGATGTTAAGAAAGATATAAAATATATGGATTAGACATTCTATTAGGAAATGAAGAGGAAGCCGAAAGACAGAGAAGAGTGGAGGCGTTATGTACCATGGACCTGCCGGTGGGTAATGCACTAAGAGAGACATTATATTAATATAGCAGGTTTATATAAATTATAATAATATTAAGATAGCAGGTTTCATAACAAAGAGAAAGAGCTAAAAGATATTGTTTAGATATTGGAACAGATATTTATATACATGTACAATAGAGAGTCAAAGAAAGGGAGAGATAGAAGGGGAGAGAGAGAGAATGTAGTAAAGCAAATATTTATCTTTGGACTGATTTTCTGGATATTGGAATTTTCATCGTTTAAGACCTTCTTTCTGCTCACCGGTTTGTATTTGTTAAAATAGTGCTCGATAAAAGCAATTAGAGCTAAAGGCTAACGTCAGTTTCTTCTCTTGAAAGCGATGCCAGTGACGGAAGAACCAGGATTTGAACCCCGCACGTACTGATGATGTCGTGAATAATAGTATCACTATAATTTTTGTTATATGGTATGCTAGTGTAAAGACACTGCAAGACACTGAACTGTCAAAGAGAGGTGTGATAGAGAGAGACAGAGAGAGAGAGAGAGACAGAGAGAGAGAGAGAGAGAGATAGAGAGATAGAGAGATAGAGATTGAAAGTAGTATGAAGACACTACACAGAGAGAGAAAGAGAGGGAAAAGAGAGGGGTGATAGAGAAAGAGAGAGAGAGAGAGAGAGAGAGAGAGAAAGACATGGAGAGAAAGGTATAAAGTAGTATGAAGACACTAACCCATCTGCAGGTGAAGTAGCAGATATGGTAGTCGTGTCCTCTGGTGGCGGAAGACCTTGACATTCGCGCTGCTTCTCCTCTGAGAAATTCTGTGGATAGTCGCATCGATTGTTGATCTGATCGAAGTACAGAGTGTCCGGGTTGCACTGGAATATGTAGGTTAGTTGATTGGAGCAGATATAGAACAGAGAACAATTAGGAGCGGGATATTCGTAGTTACCATCAGCCTTATCTTCACAGAAAGGATCATCAGAAGGACCTCCGGAAGGTGGAGAAGTTGGTTCAGTAGGTGGCGTAGTTTCATCAACTCCAGTAAATTCCCTTCCTTCGCACTCCGCTTGCTTGGATTCTGGAAAATTGTAGGACCAATCGCATTGGTCTTTATCTTGATTGTAGTAGAAAGCATCAGAAGGGCATTCCCTTATGTAGGTGAGTCCGTTGGAGCAGGAGTAAAATAGAGAACAATTAGGAGCCGGGTATTCGTAGTTACCGTCAGCCTTGTCTTCACAGAAAGGATCATCAGAAGGACCTCCGGATGGTGGAGAAGATGGTTCAGTTGGTGGTGTAGTTTCATCAACTCCAGTAAATTCCCTTCCTTCACACTCCGCTTGCTTGGATTCTGGAAAATTGTAGGACCAATCGCATTGGTCTTTATCTTGATTGTAGTAGAAAGCATCAGAAGGGCATTCCCTTATGTAGGTGAGTCCATTTGCGCAAGTATAGAATAGAGAACAATTAGGAGCGGGATATTCGTAGTTACCGTCAGCCTTGTCTTCGCAGAACGGATCATCAGAAGGACCTCCGGATGGTGGAGAAGATGGTTCAGTAGGTGGCGTAGTTTCATCAACTCCGGTAAATTCCCTTCCTTCGCACTCCGCTCGCTTGGATTCTGGAAAATTGTAGGACCAATCGCATTGGTCTTTATCTTGATTGTAGTACAGATCGTCTGAGGGGCATCTTCTGATATACGTCAGATGATTGAAACAAGAGTAATATAAAGAACAGTTGGGAGCGGGGTATTCGTAATTTCCGTCATCCTTATCCTGGCAGAAGGGGTCCTCCGAAGGCCCTTCTGGAGATGGAACTGTGGATGTGGCAATCGTAGTGGTCGATGGTTTAGTTTCTACACCTGTAGTGTACGGTCTACCCTCGCATTCAGCCCTCCTTTCTTCCGGCAGATTATTAGCCCAGTCGCACATACCATTTTCTGGGTTGAAATAGAGAGTTGGTGGGCATGTCATGACGAAAGTGTGTCCGCTGAAGCAGGAGTAGAATTTATTGCAGTCAGGAGCTGGGTAGGGATAGTTACCGTCCGGCTTGTGTTTACAAAAATGTGAATCATGGCCTCTTTGTGTCAAATCTGTAAAGTAGAACGATGAAAAACGAAAAGCATGTAAAATAAGTACAGTAGTAAATAAGTAAACATTGTACTAAGTGCACTGTACTACTAATAGAGACTAGTACAATATAGAATGGCTTTGCTGAACAAATCAAATAAAAAATTTTATTATTCGATCCGGACAATGTATGAAATTTAAAATGGAGTTAATTTCAATTAATATTAATTTCATACTAAATTACTTAAATCAACCAATTTAAGATAGAATTTACGGAAATTATTTAATTTTTAATTTTTAGAGTAGCAATGTTTATATAATCATTATTGAAACTGGAATTTGTAATCGCTACAATCATATATAAATATAAATATGATTGTCAATCATATATATATATATATATATATATATATATATATATATATATATATATATATATATATACAATCATTTCGCACATTTGTATATAAAAAGTAATGGCAATATATTCTAAACTAATTTAACTTAAATTCTGATAACTTGCTTAGTAAAAATAATCCAGCTATTGACAGATCAATTTCATGAGAAACGATGGTATTTGTATAAAGCCGTAAGCGCAGCCACCTTCATTTTCAACAAGAATAATCAAATATTTTTGAGCATTCATTATTCATAGCTAAAATTACTACTTTGGTAATTGTAGAAAAAAACTTTACCTCCACTGGGTAGAGAAAAGACGACTCCGAAGAGAGTTAGGAAGAAAGCGACACCTTCCATTTTCTTCATGTTTTGATTCTAAGAAACTAATGCAATTACACTTCCTATTCTCCCAATACTTATTTCTACCTATTAGTGATACTCTTAGACTGTTGATTTATAATTCTTCTATTTCATCCAACTACTTGTTCTCTTCAAATAGTGACTTAAGGAAATGATCGCTTAGCAGAGCCTTTTATATCATTCGGTAACCTGAGTTTTATGCATAGCGGCCTTCAAAAGAATCATATCCTAGTAGGCTGAAGAATTTCGAGTTGTTTATGACTAGTATTTGGACGTGCCATTGGGCGTAGGCTTATTTATTTTCTATAATTTCTTCCAGTCCGTCTGCAGAAAGTTACCAAGAACTGTAATTAAATTACGGATGATAATTTACGTCATTGCATATTGCGGACCGCGATACAGGCTGTAAAATTGTTTATTACTAGATTCTGCTAATGATATTGGTCTGTAGGTTTAATGCTGCTAAGAGCTACTTTATAATCAAATTGATTATGATAAGAAACTTGCTGTTGACAGCGACTGATTTCTAGATAACAAATAGTAAACTATTGCGATGAAGGACTATTAATGACTCAGACTTTTCTAACTGATTGAGAGTCGTGTGGCGTAGCTCTGAACATAACTATGCGAAGGTAGAATAATTTGTTGTATTTCATTTTACTAATTGGTAGGTATTGTCTAGTCTTAAACTCACATTATCATGATTCCATTACAAAATCAATGCTACCATCTTCTTCTTAAACTCACATTATCATGATTCTATTACAAATCAATGCTACCATTTTCTTCTATTACACTTTTTAACGCAATGCTTTATTTTACATTTGATTGAAATTTATTACGTTAATTTTATTGCTAATAGATGAGAATTAAATCTACACATATCTTCATTTTTCATTTGCTAATTTATTTCATTTATTATTATTTATTATTATTATTTCCATATTTATTAGTATTTATTATGAGTCATTAGTATTTATTTATTAGCTTCGCCTCTTAGTTATTTCATTTCATAATTTTTCATTTGTTAAGAGACGATAAAATAGCCTAAATTGTCATCATGAGTAATTTACTCTCAAGGGTCGTTTATGTTGATGTTTTCGACAAAATTTTTAGTCTCAAAATACCTGATTTCACGGCAGAGGTCCACCTGCCACTTCAGGTAGGGATATTGTATATTTATTTAGTGGTTTTTGGATCCGAACAGCATTTTGTAAACATACATATTTTATGAAGAAATTTATTGATTTAACTGCATTAACTAGTGACAACTACAAATTTAAAACCTAAATTTACAACTGACTACCTTCAATTTATAGAGCGGCAACACATAGGGCGCAAAAATTCCTCCATTCTTTGCTAAAGACTGAAAAGAATGGATGAATTTTGCCGCCCTATGTTCTCTTCAGAACGCAAGGAGCTGATGATGACCATCAATTTAGACAAACAGGATACCCATTTACCTACATACCGAAAGGGTTCGAATTTCAAGCGTAACGATGTCTTTTGGAAATGGGTGTGGTTTTAGATGAAATAGCGATATATAATTTATGCTGTTATAGAATCAAAAGTGTCAATCAATCGGAGAAGGCAATGAGCTAACAAAACAATCGGCTTGAGGACCAGACAAATGGAAAATGTATATATATATATATATATATATATATATATATATATATATATATATATATATATAGGAGATTGTGTGTATTTAGTTATTTTTGTTAAGAGAATAAATTTCTGGAAATGTTATCTATCAGTTTCGTTGAAACTGAAAGTTCTTCCGATTCTCTATGTCCTACAGTGTAAGACATCTCACTCTCTCTCTCTCTCCCTCTCTCTCTCTCTCTCTCTCTCTTGTGTTCTGCAAAGTGACAGTTCTAAGGTACATATTTCTCCTCACATTCTGCTATCTGGCTCTATAAACACAGTTGAACAGCAGTCCATCAATTGATTTGTGGTTAAATCCCTTCACGAAGGTGTATGCCTTACCTGCAACTTTATGTAGGCTACAGGTTAGATAAATATGATATTGTAGGTGATTTGCCTTTTGCCTTTCTCTGTTCTTGCGCAGTCGTCTCATACGACGCGTGCAGTTTATGTTTGGTCTGTTCTTTAGTAATTTTATTATTTCGTAATTTTTATTATTTCCTTACCAGTGCATAAAAATCCAGAGTTTACAATTTGAGACTTAGACTTCATGGAATTGTTTGTCAACTATTCTCAAGTAGGGTCTCATTGCAGAAGCGATACAGATGGAAACCTACGTCATCAGTGAAATTGTAAATGTAATAGATTATAATTACAGGACTCGAGTAATGCCATTTAAATACCAGGCCTCTAGTCCAATTAAAGCTAGCCGTTATTTTGACAGCCTTTCAATATTAAAGCAGTCAACAATGTTGGTCCAAATGATAAAATTATTGATGTCAATTTTTGAGCCTTTCATCAGTTGTAAATTATATTCCTTTATGATCATGATGATAAATAACTTCATGAGACTTTTAAAGCTAAAACTAAGGTTAACGTCAGTTTCTTCACTCGAACACGATGTCAGTGACAGACGAGCCCAGGATTAACATAACAGAGCATAATATAACATAACATAGCAAAACATAACATAGCATATAACATGTTAGGCTATGTTATTTTGTCATCCATGACAACGTCGAGCACTATTGAGACAAATCCAAGCCGGTGATCAAAAGGAAGGTCCAAAACGGTGCAAATTCCAAAATCCTGAAAATCAGATTCATCCAGAAAAAATTAATACAGTTCCAAATGAAATGTTTACAAATGAATCATTAATTCTTGAAGGTTTAAATACCCGGTATTCAATCAATCAATCAATAAGAATTTAACGGCCGGCTCCTCGTTATAAGGCAATGTCAAGGACGAAGCTATTATCTCACAGGTAGACCAATATACGTTTAACTGTCTAAAAAGAGCTTTATATGGTCTGAAAATCTTCAGTTGCAATTGACCAATATTACCACAGCCATGATTGAATATTTTATTGTGATTTCATATTGATCTACCGAATATTTTAAACATGAAAAAGGGATATACAATATTTACACGTACACAACAATGGGCTATGTTGAGACAAATTGAGTCCTTATTGTAGACGTAATTGCCGATAAATAGGGTTCTGGGGTTTGAATCCTATTCATGAACCTTTAAATATGCTATAATTTATATGGCACAATTAAAGCGCAGCGTCTTCCATCATAGATAGATATTGTCTAATTAAATTATAGCAATCAATCATTAGTTATTAATTTTTTCATCAAATTATTATGGCAGTCCTTTTTTATCATCGAACAGGAACCTTTCATGATTTCCTTTCTCTTCACAAATTTTTACAAACTCTGTTTGCTATCTGATAAAACTGTCTGAAAACAAACTGTTTTAAATTAATTTTTATTTCCATATCTAAGAACAGTTATATGTAAGAATGCGTTCAAAGAGTCTTGACAGTCATCCAGTCGCAGTACAGATATATTTGATTAATTGACGGTTAGATTGATTAATTGATTATTAAGATACTAAAAACTGGCACTTTTTAAAGTAAACAAACGTTTAGACCTTATAAATTGAAAGAACTTATGAATAAGTTCGAAATTGAGCCGATTTTCAACTTTAACGACACTGCTGTAATAAATACTGTATATCGTATCAAATAAAATTAGTCTACTTCTTCCAAATTACTTATGAGTAATTAATACTAAAAATAAATATACCAAATAAATGGTGAAGTTCGTCTCAAAGAAAAGACCTAAGTAGCAAAACACTCAGAGAAAATAAAATATAATACAAAATATAATATAAAAACTATATCTAATCTAATTGATAGATTCATCTCGCCCTAGGTCAAGTTGGTCCATATAGGCCTACTAATAACCTTACAGAACAAACAGTAATTACACCGAACTGTCTGGAAATTAGAATAGCCGAGTTACAAAGAAGTGCTGTAGGTAAATAAAATAAAAGAAGTTTGGAAAAACAAAATCAAATTGACCTTTATTGCATTCTTTAGCAACAAACATCAATTACTGCGAAAGTCTCATGGTTAGATTTGTTAGAATATAAAGAAAGTTTTGTAGGTAAATATAATAAAATAAGTTAGCAAAAACAAAATAAACAAATTAAAATAAGAGTACAATTCAAATATTACAGTCAGTAATTAGATAGGGCATTCGGTTAGTGAGCGCCTAGACTCCTGAGATTGATACAAAATTTTATAAAACATATAGCAGAGAGTATAGGGGATTGAGTAATGATACGCTGGTCATCATCTTCACTTTAATCCTAGTTTAACTAGGGTTGTAATACGAATTTAGACCTTCTCCCCTCCACTCCATTACAGTATCATCAGTCAATCCCCTATACTCTCTTTTATTCGTTTTATAAAATTTGTAGCAATTTCTGCAGCCTAGTCGCTCACCAACCGAATGCCCTTTCTGACGCTAGTTCTAATCATAGTACTTTAGTCTTTTTCTGCGACACGTGCAGGCATCGGCTGGTCTAATCTTCAAACAGCCCGGACACAACGCTTGGAAATTCTGTATTTTAGTCCGAATGAAAAATTGTGATAAAATTATATGGCTTAATTAAGGTTTATTGCTTATATTTGCTTAATATTAGTATTCAAATAATATTAGCTTCTATTTACCGGATTAGATCGATTGGTTTAGCGCACTTGGTAGAGCACGTGCGTTATAAGGACAACGTTAAGCATAGTCGGGCAAGGTTAGTAATTGGATGGGAGATAACTTCAGAATACAAAGTGCTGACAGCATTGTACAAAACTTCCGGTGTGTTTGTTAGTCTTAAATACTACTAGCTGCAGTAGATATCAAGTAGCTGATTCCACCTCCTCACACATTATGCCACGTTATTTCCCTTATTTCCCCTCCGGTATCTATGAATGTCTTAATAGCGTAGGGGTAGCTTCAAGAAGTTTGAAATGACAAATCATGAGGTGAAACATCATCATCATCATCATAATCATCATCATCATAATCAACATCGTCGTCGTCGTCGTCGTCATCGTCATCGTCATCGTCATCATCAGCATCATCATCATCATCATCGTCGTCATCATCATCATCATCATCATCATAATCATCATTGTGATGAATAAAAGGAGGATATACATGCAGGTTTAACGTCTATCTCGGAGCACGGTGATGTTGTTGTTGGGGAAAACTATCAGAAGATGGCAGCTTCGGTATCAGCTATTTTTAAAGCCAGATAAGCCGCTGATAATGTGAGTGACGTGATAGTAAGACACTTGACGCGAGAGGTAAGTCAAAATTTTATCTTAATTTAATTTTACTACTTTTTATTTTATTATTTTATTCGTTTATTATTTCATTTATTTACTATTATTATTTTTTACTATTATTTTATTATTTTATTTAGTATTTTATTTTATTCTATTTTATTACTTCAGAATTAATTGAATTTGAATTGAATTGACATGAATTAATATATATATAGTTACATGGTTATAAAGCAATTACTCGCTGATAGTTAATTTCTATATCGGCTAGGCTCAGACCAGCACAGGGGTTCATCTTACCAAAAGGCACCATCGCGGCCTTAAGCCAAAAGCCTCGCTCCCAAACGGCCGAAATTTACAACTATTACATTGCTTTCATTGGTGAAATGCGGATTCGGAGTAAGTCTGCACTATGATTATAGCGATTTTTCTCAGCATCATCCGATCTTCAGTAACCAATACCGTCTCTGTAACTTTGCAATGTAACTAATCATAGAAGTCATCCGATAGTTACAGCTGATAGACACAGTGTTCAAACGTCACCCCATGCATTACACAACTACGGCGTATCCCTTAGAAAGTAGCTCATATGATCAAAGGTTTCCCGGAAAGTATGCAATGGTCCAAAAACTGCCATGCTTGATTAACGTCCTGCAGTAATATTACCAATGGACTCCATGCCTCTCTGTACTACAGTACCTAACCTAACACTGTATATATGCCATAGAAAGGGTTTTATATTTTGGTATTCTTATAGAATATGTTATAGAATTCATTATATGTTAAAATGGTTAATATAGAATGAGTAAACTAATGATGAGTAAATGCAAATATGTTAATGTTATTTTATTGTTGTATTGTTTGGCATCACTCAGGATAGCCACACAGAAACAAACAGTTCTCAATAGTAAATAGTACAGAGTTCAATCAATTAAATGAAATAATTCTGATGTTGGATGTAGGAATAAATTATACAATATACTTAACGGTAGGCCTACGTGTATTATGTAAACAAATAGTTTCAAAAAGAAAACAATTTGAAAAATTTATATTGAGGAGCAAACAGCTCTCAATAGTAAATAGTACAGAGTGCAATCAGTTAAATGAAGTAATTCTTATGATGGCAGGAGGAATAAACTTAACGGTACATATGTAAACAAATAATTTCAACAAGAAAATATTAAATTGTGTTTCTTCAAGATTTATGACGTTGAAGATTTTCACCAGCCTGGAGACATCACCGTAACAGTTGCATGTTAGCTAGCATATTTCAGACTCAAAGGCAAGTTATATATTCAGACAGACAAGTCTTGAATATGATGACGTCATGCATGACAGAACTCCTGCGCTGTCAGCTCAAGTGTTAGTCCTAGAATTATTTCAGGGACGTTCAGATAAATAGAGAGTCATGGGTAATTTGAATCAATCATTGAAGGTTTGTGTTAATGCCATTCAGCTTTACAATGGATGAGATAGCCGTCACTGTTCACTCCTCCAGCCGTCTAGAGAACCTCTCATACAAAACTGCATGGGTCTGTATGTGGTCATCCTTGGGCGTGTATACCGAGCTGAAAGTGCTAAACATCCCTTATGTAAGCACACAAAGGCATATGTTGTTTCAAACACCTAAACATGACTTTTTATTGATACAATATTCTCCACATGTACGTATAAATTGGCTTTCGTTCACTTTCGTTCTCGTCGAAGATGGGGCAGTGATCGCGGACATTTCATTGGGCGATAGATATGAAATCATACCTGTCGCCCTAGGAACCTAAACTCTTACAGTTTTACAGTCCCTGTGTTAGTTTGCTTTCATCTTCCTTATGCCATTTTATTGCCATGGTAAAATAATGGCAATACATTACAGACATTATCATCATCATTATAATAATGACAATTATTATAATATTATTATTATTATTAAATATAATAATAATAATAACAATAATGATAATAATAATAATAATAATAATAATAATAATAATAATAATAATAATAATATGGCATAGGCGAACTTATTACAGAGCAAACCGGCGATTACAGAATGATAATAAAATAGTCTAATAATAATGACGTTGTTATTATCTTCCCTTGAATCCCATGGAGTTTAACTCGGGTCGGAATACGAACATTTTGTAGCAATTTCTGGAGCCTAGGCTCTCACTAAACGATTGCTCTTCTGACATTGGTTTGGATCTTAGTGCTTTGTCGCCTTTTACACGCAGTCCACGGTTGGTTTATTCTTCAGCATCACAAACACAACACGGGTATTATAGACATAACAAAATAAATAATTATTTAACCTATTATTTTAGCACGAATTATTAGAAATAATCACAAATAACACACATAGTATAAATTATCTTATACTGAACGAATAAACATGAGTTCTCTTCATATAGCAGCTCCAGTCTAATTAATTTAGCCTCTATATAATTGGATATATGAGCATGTGAAACTTGAATCATCCAGATTAATACCTCCAAATCAACCATGGAGAATTGCAGAAATCGAACCAATGGCTCCATTTCCGACCCAAGACAACGGAGAGAGGGTGGAGATCAGAGTAAGTATACCATCAGTTTTGCATTAAAAGGACGCAGTTATTGACAGAGCCAGCAGCTAATCCAACCCGTTTCAGATGAATGTTTTACTGTGTCTCCACTGAACTGAAATTTTTTTACTCTATCTCTAATGAATTAATCAAATTGTTCATTTGTCTCCAATGAACTAATCAAAGTGAACTCTGGGTGGAATGAAAATTTCTTGACTCTGTCTTCATCGCAAAATCGTCTCAAAGTGTTACTCTATCTTGAATGACCTTAAAAAAACTGTTTACTCTGTCTCCATCGCAAAGTCGTCTGGCTGCGTTTGTAGCTGAGACTGTCTGAGAGTCAACAGACGCTTCTCCTTGAGATATCGTCGAACCTTGGGCACCACCACGCACATGACAAGGGCGTAGACGACTGCACCGCAGGTGGCAATGGAGCCCAACAAGAGAGGTATGTAGTAGAGAACCCTCTGTTCACCTTCGAGACCGTTGGCCATCAGTCCGGAGAAGAGCAGGGTTAGACCACCGAAGAATGAGATGAAGATAGGGACGACCACTACAGGTCTAGTCTGCTTCATCGCTGCTTCCTCCAACTCATCTATTGAGCACGTCATTCTGTTGATCAATTAAAATCGAATCAATCAATCACTCAAACAGTCAGTCAACTAATCAATGTGTCTTTGAACCTTTAATCCAAAGTTGAGAAATTGGTCTGTCTATCATTTTTGGAGATCTCTAAGTTGACTTTAAATGTGAATTAATTTCTCAAATTTATTAATACATTCAAGCTTGCTTTAAGTTTCTTGAATTTCATTTCATTAATTCACACCGCCTAGAGGTTCTATTAAATAACCACTAGTTATTTATCATTTTAGTGTTTTGATGATTGCATGGGCGACGGATGCATTCCAATTATTTTGTTACTTACTTTTTATTAAACGGTAAAATAAATTTTCACAATTATAAATAATACTGACGTGTAAACAAAAGATACATTCAGTCAGGCTGCAGTATCTTTTCTATAAAAAAAATAGTAAGTTGCAGTAAGAAAAAGTAAAAAGGCATTATAGTGAAATGATTAACTAAGTTGATATCTATCACTTTTAATAGCACATGTTTTAACCGTTAGGCAATTTAGACCATTTTTTAGACCATCACTGGACTGGCTTTATAGCCAGTCCAGTGATGGTCCGAATGAATGAATGTTTAGTAAACATATATGCGCTCGTCTGTGCGGTCATTGATGACCGTAGCACATTAGTTGTTATTTAACTTAAATTGTTATTTAATGTAGAAATTACGAATATATCAGTGTAAAGGTTGTACAATGTAAATATAGGCATAAATAGGCTACTGCGTTACATGTAAGTCTTATATGTCTGTATAAATTTGTAATATTAACAGTTGTGTCTTCCCTTTCGCTCAGCCTATGTACGTATGTCGGATTGATTTAATTTCCTTACTAAAATTAAGTTTCAAAATGTTTTACATTCCATTTAAAAGATTCTGTTTTAATTTTTGATCACCGATAAGCTATATACTGTCTTCGAATTTCCACTAAACCAGCACTTACATTTATATTAAGGGTTGTATTTGATATTTTTACCAAGGGAATCATATGGGGGGTGTCGAATAAGTGCCAGTGGGTCAAAAAATCCATTTAACCCTCCCGAACTGCCGCCACTGATAACGATCTTGTGCAAAATCGTAGACATCACCTTATAAAATGAAGATACTGAAGTATCTTCATTTAATCTTAGCATGTGTCCTATCATATAGCATGTCGTATTTCCCTGGCGGGCGTCCACTCTTTAGATGAGGATTGCCATTCAAGCAAATTTGCCCAAAAACCAAATCTGATTTGAAATGTTGGTGTTGTGGATGTCACTGCTTCAAGTTTTTGAATCAGATGTATGGTAAACAAAGTTGTTAAGATAAACATGAACGGTTACTATGTAAACATGACTTTAATCAAGAAAACTTAAACATTTTGATCGCTAAAAAACCGCTGCGCATAATTTCGAGCTCTGTTAAACTAAAGCGAACGCGCCGTGCAATAAATTAATGATCAAATAAATGATTTAATTCTTAAAGTCAAGATATAGTCAAAATGCACTCAAACAATGGACATGTGGGATAACCTACGTACATGCTATTCCTTATTTATGTATTTCCTTAATGGTTGTACCATATTGGATATTTTAAACTATTATATTTCTGTTGGCCTACCGCTTAGATAGATTGAAGTGGAGTAATTATGAACAATTTTGATTTGCGATATTTAAAAAATATTCATAATTAAATAAAGCAATTAAGGTTCGAACTTTCGCTCATTAGCTTCTCAATAATTAAAATTTCTTTGAGATTTATCAAAATGCTAAGGGTATTATGAGATTAAATCAAAATGTTTTTAAGCAGATTTTACAGCAGTTGAAACGTGTTAACTTAAATCTCGTACTAAATTAGCATCTTTCAGACATATTGAACACAATTGCATTTTTCCTATAATTTATATTTATTACAGGAATATTATCTTAATGGAAATTAAATTTTGAATAGGAATTTATCATATTTAATGATTAACAGTATGTACTTGAAAACATTTAGTCAATAGTGGCTAGCTATCAAATTATGGACAGCATGTGAAAGCCTATTGGCCCCAGCATAGAAAACAATGTTGAATAGTCCATTTAACGATCAGTCACTTTCGTTGGAAGGCACTAAGATAACGGTAGCAGTGCCTTCCACCCCTAAAGTACGAAGCCGACCTAGCAGTGCGGTTGGAATAAGAATGAAGGTGAAGGATATTTTGACTAGTTCATATTATTGAAATTCTATAATTATTATATAATACAATTATATAAATATTTAATTATATAGGCCTAATTATTGGTGACGATAATCTCTGCAGAAATCTTTCAGGGTGCAGCTGAAATATATTCATACTCTTGCAGTAGTATTTGCACCATTGGTTAATCAATATAATAATTTGTATAAAATTTATATTTTGCATATGTGTGTCCAGCATCATAATTTTTCAAACATGATTGAATTAATATTTATATTTTATTTATTTAATTTATGTTTAGTTGGTAGATATTACTAATAGTGATTAATATTACTATGTAGTGATATAATTCTTATTTATTGGCTTGATACTGCTGCTCTTAAGTCATATTAACTTATCTCTAATGATGTTAGTTCTGTGCATATTTCTTAGTTTTTTCCTACATATCCTCATTCAGATTATTTCTTTATTTTGTTACATTAAAATAAATTACTATGCTTGCCCTTCAAAGTGATTAATGAAACTTTTGCTCTTCTGTAAGGCATTGCTTTTAGCGCAGATGTGCAACTAATCGCCCAAGCAACTGGTTCCATGCTGAAGGATATGGTATTGAATCTATTGATATTTTCCTATTGTCTCAGATATGAACATACAATGCATTAAGTTGCATGATTCTCAATTTGTTTTACCTCTATTCAGCAGCATCAAGATATTGGCTTATCAATATAGTTGAATATTGGTAATAACTGTAATACTTTCTCGGGCCAGTGTTCTTTCCTCATTATATGTAAGAACGAAGTCCAGTGAAAAGTGTGCCTTACTTTCTTAATGAACATATTTTTATATAACTATTTGGTTATATTACATCATCGCTGATCAAGCCGCCAGACAATGAAATTAATGCTAAACTCTACTATGGCTGCTGTATTTTATTACCTTTCAGACAACCGGCTCAGAAAGTGAGAATAAATTTGTTGACAAGAAGAGTAAGTACACTAAATAATAATTCCTTTAATAGCTAAATAAATGAATTCTATAAGACTGTCAAATCACAAACTACATTTTCTTAAACAGCTCCAATTCAATGTTGTAATGAATGATCCAGTTCACTGATCACTAACTTCATCCATTTAGTGCAGAAACTGACATTAAACTCTGTCTTTTGATGCAACGTAAAATAGCCTATATCTGTATCAGTGACACGTGAGCAAATACTCTGTTGTGAAATGAATCAGATACGAAGACGTTGTTTTGATGTGAAGTGATCAATCAATTTAGCCTCTTAATTGTTGGCAATTAAGAATCATATTGAGTTTATCATTTCTTTACATTTATATCAATTTATATCTATTTTATATCAACCTTATAGGACTTTCTCATAGCCAAGTGGATAACACACCAGTTAATGAAGAGGTCCCATGTTCTAAGCTTCACTGGATCTTTCTGTGACAGTTGTATTTAACTTGTGTAGTAATTCAAGATTTGACATGATAGTACTTCTATTCTGGTAGAATGTGATAGCCTGCGCTATATCAGCCAATTTTTGCTATCTAAATTTATGTTGCAGATGTGTTTATGTATAACTTAATATAATCTACAGATTTCTCAAGTGCTCGTGGTCCCGCTAGCAATATTAACGATAAATCAATCGACAGTGAAAACAGCAGGTAACTCTTCAGCTTCTATGTAATGTGGAAATACCAACTTGTAATTTGTTTACGTACAAGTTACACTTTGATATAGTTGCAAATTATTAATTAATATAAAACATAATGGTTCCTCCCTCTCCCTCTCTCTCTCTCTCTCTCTCTCTTTCTCTCTGGTGTTCTGCCAAATTGCAGGTTCAAGATACATATTCTTGCAATTTGCCTTCACGTTCTCGATTGAGCTTTCCATTATTGCCATGTTGATCCCACAACTAAGGCTACACCTTGCCAATACCTTAAAGTGGTCTATAGCTTGGGAATAGTATATCTTCTGAGGTGGTATTTTTTTATGTCTTCTTCAGTTCTTGCTCAGTCACCTCATTGGACACGCGCAGTCTACAGTTGGATTTATTCTTCTGTAGCCCAACACAATTTCTAGTTCCTATATAATGATCTAATCAGCATTCCAGAGGTGTTGTGTTATTATAGCGGATTCTCACTTCTGTCCGGACAAACGAAGGATGGATCAACCTTAAACTATAAATGCGGCAGATGAAGGGAAACCTCATCAGAAGCAATATTTTCAAGACTAACAGCTATGTTTTAAATGCCTATGCAAGGATTGGCCTTTGACTGCAAAAAATTAGTAACTAGCTTAATTTAATTCTCATTCTGTTGTGAAAGAGATAACATACTCAAGTTTTATATGTTTAATTATTTCACATGCTGCGACCAACATTTGATTATACTAAATCTATAACCTCTTAACCTATAACTTACATATTAAGTTCTAATCTATAGTTTGTTTCTATTTTTCAGAATTGACTTCATGTCATTATTTGAGAGTCAGGGGCGGCAGAAGACTGCTGATCAGGCAAAGAAGTCAAAAACTAAAGGACCTGGCTCGGTGGGATATATACTGCGCACATTTAATTGTAATAAGCGTTAGGTATATGTGAACTTTGAGAATAGTCCCGCCAAATGCTGAAAGGGTTCATTAAAAGTCGTCTAAAGACAACTCTTTAGGCGACTTTTAATACAGAACTCAACTCAGTATTCTAAATTTGTAAAAATTTGATTGAAGTTTAGATAATGTTATGATAAAATGCTCACCATGCATGACAATATCGAACACTGTCATTGTCCATTCTGATGTAATGCTTTTTACATTAAATGATAACAGAAATGTTTTGGAAATGCTTACCTTTATTAGTTGCTACATAATCCCATGTTCTACGTGATAATAACAATATAATATTGACAATATAATAATTAAACAATAATTAGATAAATAACAATAATTTTAACAATATAACAATTACCATAACAATATTGAGCTTAATGTTATTGTGGAAGACAGTAGTACTCTAATTTATTTTATTTTATTGATCTATAAAATGAATAAATAAAGTAACAAATAATAAATAGTAATAACATGAAAATATAATAGTAAGTAGTGAAATATATATATATATATATACATATATAATCAAATACCCCTGCCCCTGCCTCTTTTTCCTTCCATAGAAGGTAGAATGGAAGGAAAAAGAGGCAGGGGCAGGCTGAGATTAGGTATATTAGATGATTTAGAGACCCACTCATATGTGGAAATGAAGAGGAAGACGGAAAACAGAGCAGAGTGGAGGCGTTATATACCATGGACCTGCCAGTAGGTAGTGCACTAAGAGAGAGATAATCAAATAATTAAAAAGGATAACGTCTTCATCATCATCTTCCCTCGAATCACGTGACCTAGGGTAGAGATATAAATATAACTAATAAATATATAAATGTATAAAAAATAAAGAGATAATTAATACTAAGAATGTTATCTTGCAGGCAAAAGTTGTGAGAAAGGCAGATGAGAATGTAGTAAAGAGAGTTTGGAGGGAAGAGCTGGATGTTAAGCTAGAGAGAGGTAGACCACAACAGACATGGGATGTGGTGATTAAGAAGGATATGAAAAATAGGGGATTGACTAATGATATGGTGTGGGACAGAGAGGATTGGAGAAGGTCTGTTCGTATCCCGACCCTAGTTAAACTGGGATTTAAAGGAAGATTATGATGATGATGATGGTGGTGGTGGTGGTGGTGGTGGCGGCGGCGGCGGTGGCGGTGGGGGTGGTGGAGGTGGTGGTGGTGGTGGTGGTGATGATCATGATCATGATCATGATCATAATGATGATGATGTTGTTGTTATCTTACAGACAGCCAGTGCCAGCAATGCTTCTGGAGCTGCCAGTAATTTCTCCCACAGCGTCTTCATTCCATTGTCTGCTCGGAGTGATAGCACTACAGCCAGTAACGAAGGCGCCATCAGTGATAGAACAATTCAAAATAGCAACCACACCACACCCAGAAGTGTTCAGTTTCCTAACCAAACCTTCACTGGGAATTATCAGAACGGGAATCCATATACCTTAAGAAAAATTGAAAACGGTACCGCTGGCATTCGACAAAATGCTCAGGATAGTGGTGTAGATGATAGTCCAGAAATATATAGAAATTCTCGCAATGGTAACGCTAATACTCCTCTGGAATCTCACAGATCAGATTTGTCTGCTCGTTCTGAACAAACCATATCAGCACAAAGTGACAGTATTCACACTGAATTAGACAGTGCCGAACTTGAATCGACCGAGTACAGTGAAGTAGGTCCAGAAAATTCCTCAGATGACAGTAGAAATGACGGTAACTTGTTGTTCATCAAATCTACGAAGCATGGTTTGAATGGAAGTCGGATGGCAGAAAGTTCGTTTCGAAATGGTAGGGAATCAGTAATGGAAAATGCAAAGGGGAATAAATTGAAGAGAACCTTTAGTGGCAGAACAGGTGGAAGCTTGGTGGATATCCGAAAAGAAGCCAACGTCGCATCTAGTGATAGAACTATTCCATTGAGTCATAGAAACGTGAGTAAGTCTGTAGCTAGCAAAACATCTAATAGTGTTGCTTCCATCGCACGCTCAGATATAAATAAAACTAAAACTAGCAATAAGTCGAATGTCAGTCTTCGACAGAGACGTAATTCTGACTCAGCCACACCGGGGAAAGCTGAAGTATCTAAGACTGGCACCATGACACCTTCGAATAAATCTTTTCTAAATATGAACAGTCGTGACCACGCGCGCAGTATTGCCGGTCCCGTTAAAAGAACCAAGCAGGCCGACCTTAGAAACAGTTACAAACCTTTAAGATCTCAGCATTCCATTAATAACACACCGGTAGGAGGTGCTCCGTCTATCCATCAACAAACTACAAGTGGCAGAAGCTATTCTGCAAGTCACAATACGGCGGCTGTAGTTATACAGA
The DNA here is from genome assembly GCA_905160935.1 of Enchytraeus crypticus. Lineage (NCBI taxonomy): Eukaryota > Metazoa > Annelida > Clitellata > Enchytraeida > Enchytraeidae > Enchytraeus > Enchytraeus crypticus. Next base: position 897,804 of record CAJHZI010000283.1, on the reverse strand, counting down.
GATGGTTTAGAAAACGTTCAGATTTACAAACAATTACAGATCGTGAGCGACCTCCAGCTTATGGAAGTACTCATTCTCATGAAACTTTGAGGAGTAAAAATCATGGGAACTTATCGCTTGAAGGAGGTGGAGATGGGCCAGATCGTATTCAAGAAGTTAGGGATTTACTTGAAGCTAAAAAGGATGAATTGCGAAAAACGTCGGGCGTCAGTTTAACAACGGAAGCAGATCGCATGTCTCATCAGACGGCGCTGAGAAAAGAACGAGCAAGAAGAGCAAGGCAACAGGAAAGAGAGGTAGTGAAAAATTCATATCTTGACTCAATCAGATTAATCAATCAGATCAGATCAGATCAAATCAGATTAATCGGTTTCTCAATTCAGTATATTTTTTGATTGGATTTTGAGTTAGTACTAAATTAACAGAATGGAATTTCTTTTGAATAGCTGCTATTTTGTAACATTTACATTGTTGTTTACCATTGGTGGACTGCATGCTTATAACGGAATGTAATGCTTTTTCTGATTTTATAGAAGAATTCTTAATGTCATGTATTTCTTAAGAAAATCTCATAATAATTAAGAGTTTAAAAATTAACGATGACAAAAAAACAAAGGAAAGATTTAATCTAGGGCAAGACTAAAGCGCCTGCCCTAGATTAAATTGATTAGATTGTTACTGCTTAATGTTGATGTTTAAATGTTGCCGCTTAAGTGTTGCTGTTTAAATGTTGCTGTTTAAGTTTTGCTGTTTAAATGCTGCTGTTTAAATGTTGCTGTTTAAATGTTGCTGTTCAAATGTTGCTGCTTAAATTTTGCTGTTTAAGTTTTGCTGCTTAAATGTTGCTGTACAAATGTTGCTATTTAAATGTTGCTATTTAAATGCTGCTGTTTATATGCTGCTCTTTATATATTGCTGTTTATATATTGCTGTTTAAATATTGCTGTTTAAGTGTTGCTATTTAAATATTGCTGTTTAAGTGTTGCTATTTAAATGTTGCTATTTAAATGCTGCTGTTTAAATGTAGGATATGCCTGAAAGGCGGGAAGATAAGAAGCTAGATTCTTCTGTAGCTGTCGATAATTCCAGTCAATCTCTTCCACCCACTTCCAGGTCTGCTCGCTCTGGAGCTACATCCGGCGAGTCCAGGACCAAACAGAACAGCGTCCCGAGCTCCAGGCTGTCTTCCAGGGCTGAGTCACGTGTGGGTGAGAAATCAGGTGAACTGGTGTCAGCTAGATCCTTGCAGTCCACAAGGAGTTCTAGTGATACGGAAAAGGTAATAACATAATAATAGTAATAACACACATTATAGTGAAATGATCAACTATGTTTATATCTGTCACTTTTTAATACCACATGTTTAAACCGTTAGTCAATTTATTCCATTTTCCATGTAACCAGTCAAGTGAATGTCCGAGATTTTACTTTCAGATCAGCACGGCTGGGATTCGAACCCGCGAGAGTTCAATTCACCTCAGGATCTGTCATTTAAAACTTCATGACGTTACCCCTACGCTATTAAGACATTCAAAGTAATTGTCTTGTTAATGGCATTTTTCATCTATTGCTTAATGGAAGCTGCCAACTAGGCTATCCATAAATGTTCATGTTTATATATTAATTATTATATGAGGGTTATATGTCATTAGTGGGTTTATATGAATTTGTTCACTTTTAATTTAACTCTCTCAGCAATAGTGCAGTATTTATTGTATTATAGTATATTATATTATAATTAATATTATTGTATTTATTTTATTAAATTTCTTTTATTCAAATTATTGTGTGAAATGAGCTCAGAATGAGTCAGAAAGTACCTTATATATATATATATATATATATATATATATATATATATATATATATATATATATATGTATACATGTATATATATATATATATATATATATATATATATATATATATATATATATATATGTATCTCTCTCTCTCTCACTCGCTGTACAATTTATCTACTTTTATCATAATTCGTTCAGCCATTTCTATCCTCAGCTTTCAATTTTTTCTTTATATGAACCTGTTTTTTATCATCTAGCATCCCTGTGTCTTGGTGTGCCTATAACCCTTTTCATTAGCTTTGGATATAAAGTTGCTCACAATAGACAATAATAATAAATAATAATAATAACACACATTTTGTGTGCTTATAATGTGTGTAATAATATACATGTATATAGTAATATATGTGTATAGTGTGTATAAAATCGTGGTAATTGTGATAGTAATGTAAAAACGCGTGGACTAGATATAGGCTACATGTAGACTATCGAATATATACTTTGTGATTCATCGCCTATAGGTTGCCTGTAGAAGCAGCGACGGTTCGAATCAGGGTAAAGCTTCTTCTTCGGTTGATCCGGGTAAACCAAGATCAGCAGTGGATGAACTGCTGGAAACTCTGAAGAAATTAGAAGAAGAAGAAAAGTTCCTGACACCCCGAAATGAATTGTCCTGGAAAGAAGGTACCTATGCCTGGCCACATTTCTCGTTCTCTTTTACCAAATAGAGTTCATATGAGAAATATTCATAGTTATAGCTGCGTGGCTGAGCCAGTGACGGCATCGGTTAGGTTACTAACTGCGGATTAGTATATATAGGGTACATATTGGGGTTTCCCGTTGTTGATATTTCCATTTCATTTAATATGAACATCAAATAGGATCATTCAACCCTGAGTATTTCACATATAAAACATACATACAAGCTAATGCAACAGGAAAAAAACACAAACTAAATGTGAACTATGGTGAATTTAGAGAAAAAAGGATAAATAATGATATTAGGTGAACTCGTGCATATACTTGTGAGGGATGAAGTTTACATTGACCTTATCTTCTTATCTATTCATAACACCTGAACAAAATGATATTTTATATGTTCAATGTACTTATTCCCCTTAAAACGTTCCTAATTTTGTATTACTGGAGCAGCATATTGTAGATTTTTGATATATCGGAGCACTTGACGGACAAATTATTTTATTGCACAGTGAACTTCACAGCTTTTGCCTATAACATTTTTGCTGCTCTTAGACCAGGAAATATACTACTGCTTTTATAACTTAATGCTATTTAATTACTGCTTAATTGCTGCTTGTATCATTTGTTGCTTTTATTATTTAATATGTCGACACATTACAGGCAATGGCACCGTTCGTAAAACTCAGAGTTCAGAATATAGAACAGCAGTCAGGTCTCCGGAGAAAGCACCGGAGAAAGTTGCGTCAACTCAGTTTCTCAGCAAAGAGAAACTGGAAAGTATTATGAGCTATCTGGATAACGTCGACTCTAGCACTGCCAGCAAGCAGGTAACGACTGTGTCTAGTGTTCTATCAAGCTGTTGGTCCAAGGCGCCTATTGCTACTCATAGTCTGCATGCACTTTGTCTTTTATCTAGCTTAACCTTTCACTGAAAGCCGTGCCTAATCCACATTTAGCATATTCTTCTTCTTCAGTGCACTGACAAATGGCAGGTTCAAGGTACATATTCACACTCAAAGTCTGTTTTCTCTCTCATTTAGCATATAGCTTGGGAAAATACAGTTTGACGTTGTTTCTCTTTGTCTTCCTAAGATAATGTTTACTAACTAATAGACTGCCTTCCTTAGTTAATGTATATTGTTAATATCTTAATGTAATTTAAGATATTAACTAACTTTAAACTTTAACGTAACGTATTCATAGACTATGGGACTACTTTAATGTATTCATACGCTACTGAACTATTTTCTCAGGATGATTATTTGATGAACGACGCTGCGGCACTGCTGGTGCCCTCTGGTGAAGAGATACATCAGCTGCAGCACGCCTCTCAGACTGCCTCAGAGGTCACGGAGCACGTGATCAAGCAGCGAATGGAGTTAGAGGAGAATCGGAGAACTGTCCTGCTGCTCAAGAAAGCTCTAGTCAGCCTCTATTTCTAGTATTTTTAGTAAATTTTGAGCATTTCATTGACTTGCTCTATATTTTTATTTTTGTTTTTGTTTTGTTAGTATATCTACACAGATGACATACCGCATAGGCTACATAGTTTCCTTTGTTGGTTGCTATTTTTGTATTTTTTCTTTATTTTCTCTTTTACTCTCCATGGCTATTAGTAATCTTTGCCTTTTGCAGCCGGCGCGGTTTTAAGAATAACCTTCCAATACCCTGGGGATTTTGTTTCCTTCAAAGTTCTTAACACTTGGTCTTCCAAGGTGGTCGCCTACAAAGTAATAACCGGCGCGATGGAGCTTAACTTCATTCATTTGACGCACCTGCTGCTGTTACTACACCTGCACCACCTGCTGTTAATTAATCAATCAATCAATCAATAAGAATTTAACGTCCTGTTACTAGCCATAAAGCAATGTATGTCAGGAACGTCTCTTGCAGACTCCACTACTTGCAGCTAACTGTTACCACCTATTGTCACCATCTGTTGTCACCTCCTGCTGACACCACCATATTGCTGTCGCCACCATGTTGTTGTCACCACCAGTTGCTTCACTGGTTGTCACAACCTGTTGTCATCAATTGCTGTCACTACTTGCTGTCAGCCCTTGTTTTTCTCCTTTGTTCAGTCATTGCTAAAAAACTGGATGAACTTCTTGTCAAAATCCATTGAGTTCTTTGCTTTTTGCAATATCAATGTTGTACGTGAGTAGAGACAAGTACCATATTTCTTGCTAAAACTTAGTGTAGTGATTTAATAGCGGAAGTTTTGACCGATTGACTGACCGATTGATCGATATATTTGACTAGCGTAACGATTTATTGGCGCAGTGAGGGATTGTAAAATATGGGTAGGCCTACAGCGGCGAAACTAATATTTTTATTAAGACGTCGGTAGATAGACATGATTGGCAGATGAGAAACACAAATTGAGTAATAGCTAATGTGATGGTCAAATAATTTGATTAATATATTTTTAATGTATGCATTATACTCAAGTTTTAGGTAAATTGATTGACTTATTGTTAAATTTCTTGAAGAGTAGAGGTAACTTAAAGAACAGCAAACATAAGTGTCAAATGTACGTAGACATAAAGAAGACGGAACTAATATAACTGATCGATTGATTGATCGATTGATTGATTGATTGATTAATCGTTCGATTGATTGATCGATTAATTGATCGATCGATTGATTGATTGATCGATTGGTTGATTGATTGATTGACGGTAGGGACAGCAGCGGGAGTTAACGGTAAGACAGGCTAAGGAGACAGAGGCAGATATGAGGAAGAGGCTGCACGTACAGAAAGAAGAATACGAGGAAGCAGTGAAGCGCCATCTCTCATTCATTGATCAGGTAATTACGCCACTATTTAGGACCTCACTTCCACTCAGCTCATTTCTCTTGCATATTGGTCTGGGTTAATTGATCTGTAGTGATGTGGGCTAATAATCAAGGCTACACTGCAAGCGACTATTAGTTATTAGTGTTATTAGAATTATTGGCTATTGACTATTAGTTATTAGTGTTATTAGAGTTATTGGCTACTGATTATTAGTTATTAGTTTTATTATTGACTATTTATTTATTTTACTCTAGCTGATAGAAGACAAGAAATCTCTAAGCGATAAATGCGAGCAGCTCGTCAAGGAGATGAAAACGGCGGACAAAAAGTATCAGGATAAAATGAGACTGATGAAAGAGAAGTATATATTCCATTTAGTGACTCAATTCAGTGATTTAATATAAGGATGCAATTTAATTCAATACAATAGTTATTATTATAATTATTTTGGAAGTGCCTATCCCGATCTTTGCTAAAAAGATATTCAAGGGAAGAAGATGATGATTATGATGATGATGACGACGATGATGATGATGATAATGATGTGTTAATGTGCTTGTGATAGAGCACTTTAATATTAGGTTGTTGTTTAATTGTGTATTACTTCGTAATACGCCACACACACACACAAATTTACATGCAAGCTACTTAACCTTCACTATCCTTTAGCGCACGACTGTGGTATTTAGCATTGAGCGGCGCTTTATAAATATACTTATTTGTAATATAAATATACTTATTGATTGCAGTATATATATTGATTGATGAAAAACACACATTCAAACATTTTGAGTTTATACGCACATTCTCATTATGTAAGGAATGAATTTAAATTTAATAAATGGCAGAAGTTATATTACATTTAGCATGTTTTATATTGTTGCATAAATTAGTTGATTTAGTTATGTTTAAATGAGTTTAGTTTTATATTGGTTATTACAACAGTTTGAGCATTCGTATAACCTACTTTCCACAGAGCACATATTAGAGTCTTCCGACCTTTATGCCCTTTTCATTTTCACATGTACTGGTTATTTTCGAAACTTGTAATTTTGTATTATGTGAAATGAATAAATGTTTAAAAAAAATTAAAAATTAAATAAGAGTGGCAGTGCATCGTCGACGAGTATTTTCATATAAAACGAATATTATCTGTTCCAACTAGACATAATTATATTTAAAAGATTCTTTTTTATATTCTGTTCATTTTACTGTAGTCAAGAAATTGAAATAAGGAAACTAAAGGAAATTCAATCTGCTACGGAAAAACTTCGGCGTGAGAAATGGATTGAAGAGAAAACGAAGAAAATTAAGGTTTTTGAAAGTTTCCTCTTCTTCTATCTCTATCTAATGGACTGCACAGTTATCGATCTCTTTTTCTCTTTTATCTTTGAATTTACTAGTGTGTTCCAGCGTTCTGAAGAATGTCTCAATAGCGCAGTAGTTAGAGGTCTCAGATAACGTCATTAAGTTTTAAATGACAGATCCTGAGGTGAATTGAATTATTATAGTTTCGATAAGATCCTTAACGTTCTGATCTGCATTTGAAATCTAACAGATGCTACTACGTTCTCAGCCAATTAAAACTCTTTTTTAATCGTGGAATTACGTTTATGGATCATTATTAGATTTTTAAATTTATGTATAAGCCTACGACGGTGTGAAATGGTTTAAGAATTAAACTTTTAAGTGTTGTCTAGAGGTAAGGGTAACTGTTAATCGTTCTTGTGGAACAGTCTAGAGGTAACAGGAATATGTTCTTGATGAACAGTCTGAAGGTAACAGAGAATTGTTCTTATGGAACAGTTTAGATGGAACAGGAAATTGTTCTTGAGGAACAGTTTAGAGATAACATAAAATTGTTCTTATGTAACAGTCTAGAAATAACAGAGAATTGTTCTTGAGGAACAGTCTAGAGGTAGCATTAAATTGTTCTTATGTAACAGTCTAGAAATAACAGAGAATTGTTCTTGAGGAACAGTCTAGAGGTAACAGGATATTGTTCTTATGGAACAGTCTTGAGGTAACAGGAAATTGTTTTTATGGAGCAGTCTATAGGTAACAGGAAATTGTTCTTATATAACAGTCTAGAAGTAAAAGGAATTTGTTCTTATGGAACAGTCTAGAGGTAACAGGAAAGTTCTATTCTTATACTCATTTATTTGTACTATTCTTATAGGAGCTGACTGTAAAAGGACTGGAGCCTGAGATACAGAAGCTGGTGAATCAACACAAGGTCGAGGTCAGGAAGCTCAAGTCCTTACAGGAGGCGGAGCTACTGGCTGCTGATGAGCGAGCTGCGCAGAGATACGTGAAGCTCACTGAGGACCTCCGCGATCAGCTGAGTCGAGAGAAAGAGGCGGCTTGTGCTAGGGAGAGAGAACTGGCCAGACAAACGTAAGGGAAATGATATTCATTTTTAGTGTTTAACCACATTGAGAAATAGTTTGGGTAATTTATTTGGTTGCGTTAATAATGTTGCTGTTGTTGTTGCAATTTAGCCGTTGTTGTTCCTAACGTTGCTGATGGTGTTGTTGCTGGGGTTGCTGGCGCTGTTTTTGTTATTGTTGTGGTTGTTGTTATTGTTTTTTGAGGTTGTTTTTATTGTTTTAGCATATGCCATCGCGAGAAGCTGTTGAGTAGAGAAAGCTCTTCTTCATTAGTGTCATAGCAATACTAACAGCTTATAGCTTATAGCAAGCTATTAACAGCTTCTAGCATATAGCAATATTAGCAGCTTATAGCTTATATGTTATAGCAACATTTACAGCTTATGGCTTATAGCAATATAACAGCTTATAGCTTATAGGAATATCAACAGCTTATAGCTTATAGCAATTAATAGATTATAGCTTATAGGTTATAGCAAAATTAACAGCTAATAGCAAAGCTATTAACAGCTTCTAGCTTATAGCAATATTAACAGCTAATAGCAAGCTATTAACAGCTTCTAGCTTACAGCTATATTGACTGCTTCTATCTTATAGCTTATTGCAATTTTAACAGCCAGAAGCTAAAGATTGACGTAAGATTTTAACGAGAATTGTAATGTGATAGATAGATCTTTTAATATTATTTTTGCGATATTGATGTACAGCATAGACACTGGAGGCAGCTAGGTAATGGAGAAAGCAGACATCAGTTGTGCAAAATGAGGTTGTTATTGCTGTTGTTAATAATTCTGTTTCTGGTGATGATACAAATTTGTAGTTGATGCTATTATTGTTGTGATGCAAGAGGCAGCTAAGAAATGAAGGTAGTCTGTATCAGCTGCTAAATAGTTGTTGTTTTGCTGTAGTTGATGGTGCTTTTATAGTTGTTGTTGTTGTTACAACACGTAGATACGAGAAACAGTTTAGTAACGAGGAAGGCCTGTATCAACAGCAGAGGCAGAGGTTGTTGTTGTTGTTGTTGATGTTGTTGTTGTTGTTGTTGATGTTGTTACGACACATAGATACGACAGGCAACTAAGTAACGAGGAGAGCCTGTATCAACAACAGTGGGAGAGGTTGTTGTAGTTATTGTTGTTATTGTTGTTGTTGATGTTGTTGTTGTTGTTGATACAACACTTAGATACGAGAAGCAGCTGAGTAACGAGGAAAGCCTGTATCAGCAACAGAGACAGAGGTTGTACTCTGAGGTAGAGGAGGAGAAGAAGAGATTGACTGAGGCAGGTCAGAGGCAGAGAGTTGAGTTGGACAGACTACAGAGGCAGCTGGAGGATACTCAGAGCGCTGCCTGTCAAACACTGAGAGAGGAATACGAGGCAGCAAGAGCCGAGCAGCAGCGAAGACATGAGGTTTGGATTCCCACTCACCCGTGTCGATATAGAATGTCTAGAGTAAAAGTAAAAACTAAAATGAAACACGCATTATAGTGAAATTATCAACTGTGTTGATATATCTCTCTCTCTCTCTCTCTCTCTCTCTCTCTCTCTCTCTATATATATATATATATATATATATATATATATTATATATATGTATATATATGTTATATATATATTATATATATATATATATTCATATATATATATATATATATATATATATATATATATATATATATATATATCTTTTAATTCCACATGCTTAAACCGTTAGAAGTTAATCGCCGATTGACTGATTAATATATTGATTGATTTATTGCGTGATTGATTAGCTGTCTGATTGATTGATTGATTGATAGATTGATTGATTGATTGCTTTAGGCGGAACTGAAGGATTTGAGAGAGAGATTGGAGAACGAGAAGGAGTCGTGGATGGAGAACTACAGGAGAAAGCTGGACACAAGTCTTCTGCAGAAAGAGAGAGAGCTAAAGGAGCAGACTAAGAGAGATAGAGACAAGGAGATAGAGGCGGTAATAGAAAGACTAGAAGAAGACAATCGGCTCTCACTAGAAGAATGTGAAAGATCTGCCGATAGTAAGATCAAGTAAGACAGTATTGTTGATGGTCTATAATTTTATACCTAATTTTCCACTTTTTTCTGTTTATTTTTAATGCATTAATCGATCTTTTAATATTTACGTCACGTTTATTGACATTTGAACTTATATAATAATCACCATCATAATCATCATCATCATCGTCTTCGTAATCTTCGTCATCTTCAACATCATCGTCATCATCATCATCACCAGCTCATTGTCTTTTGAACAGAACACCTGGCTGCAGTATTACTTCTTTCATTTTGGTAATTTAAACAGCGTCGTGCTATGAGATATTCAAAGATCTTAAATCGCTACTGATAACATCAAGTAGTCCAAGGTCTACTTCTTTTCCTTTATCTTTAACTTGGCTTTAAGTTAACTATGATCTTGGTGTGTCGAACTTTTATATTACTTATTGAAAGTCTTTAGCATTTTCATTCATTTACGAACTTCTAGCGCTCAAAGTGCTTATGTAAAGTCTGGAATCTCATTTATCTTTTACATAGAGACGATGAGGAAATACGATGAGAATACCTATAGAAATATTTAATCTATTTTCGCTAATATGAGTATTTGTATGACAGTATTTATGTGTTCAGCCTCGAAATGCTTTTGATTTGTTATGTTAGGCGAATTCGAGAGAAATACGAAGGTGAAATAGCAGAAGTAGAAAAGTCTGAAAGATTGATAACCGAGAAATATAATCAAATAAAGGTATAATTACTTAATTATTGCAATTTTAGTTATTGGTTTGGCTAATAATCCTATATTTTATGTGGTGATGGCTACCGTCGGTTTATTAGTCTCTCTTTCTCTCTCTGTCTCTCTCCCTTTCTCTCGTGTTCTACCAAATTTAATGTTTTATGTTGCTTGTTTCATAGAGTATACCATGCAAAAGACATCTCTAGAGTATACCATGCAAAAGACATCTCTAGAGTATACCATGCAAAAGACATCTATAGAGTATACCATGCAAGAGGCTATAAAGGCTTAAAAAGGCTATACTTTGCAGCAGTTATATACGGTAAATCAAACAAGTTACATTAGAATACGCATAGTGACAAGCATCAAAACACAAAAAAGTATCAGACATTAATAAAGCTAAATTACTAAAATCCGAATGATATTTAAAATAGATCATAGCACAGAATTTCTAAGGAAGGATCGTGCGAAAATATAATATGAAAATATGCTTCAACAAGTGGCAGGTGCTACAAGCGGTTCAGTCGTATCCACTCGCAGTCTGCTTGCACACTCACCATTTAACATCACAACTCGGTTTATCCTAAGCGCTTTAAAAAAATTGAGATAAATGGGTTCTAAACATTTCCGGTCCGGTGATCAAAATATTGTCAGATAAGATACTTTAAATGTATCGCTTTCTCTCTCTCTCTCTCTCTCTCTCTCTCGCTCTATCTCTAGTGTTCTGCCTAGTGGCGGGCCGTGGTACAAATTCATACTCAGAGTCTGATTTCACTTCACACCATAGAAAGCACACCATAGATCAATCAGTTAATCGCTTCACAAAAGGCTATATCTTATCCCATAGTTTAAATATACATGTTTCTTAGTATTATATATATATATATATATATATATATATATATATATATATATATTCTAGAAAAAAATTGTTATCGTGTACTACAATAAGTAAATTAGAATGATAGGAGCGTAGATCTAGGAGTAAAGAGTTCCTTACCAGTCTATGTTTCGTTATAATTGTAGACTAGACTAGTACCCTTCCTCCACTAGTTCCCTTCCTCGGACCGAACTCCCGGATTTTGGCTTGCACTGTTTTTGAACCACAAACCTTGCTTATCGGATTTTATTTGGTACCATAATGCTCAATGTTGTAATGGACGACAGTAGCACTCTAATTCTGTTGTTGTTGTTGTTGTTAGGCTAAACTGGTAGACGTTGATGGGGAATATGAGAGGTCAAAGATCATGTTAAAGGTCAGAGATAAAGATCTTGAGGAACTCAAAAAGGTATTTGGCTACTTCCTTCGCACAGAAAGTGTTTCTTTAATTTTGTTTTTGTACATTTTTGCACTGAATTTTGCAACTTACTAATTATTCGTTAAGTTTTCTGAGCAAACTTTTACCACAAACGAATAAAGTAATTGCGGATTTAAAATTCGTTGTCGTCAATACCATATCATAATACAATTCAATGTCGTTATAATGCTTAACTTTACGATATGTTATTGTCAACTTTAGCTACTGTTTGCGGTTGATGCTATTAGTATGATAGATTGATTTAACTAATTGATTAGTTGATTGATATATTTATTTAATCAACTGATTGATTGATTGCGCACATCTGTTGCACTTGATGAATGAAAGAGAGATATCAGATGTTGATTTATGTTTAATACTTGATTAATTAATTTAATTATAGATAGTTTGATTTAATCCGTTGATTGATTGATTGCGTACAGCTGCTAGACAAGAGGAATGAAGAGAGAGATCAGATGTTGATTTGTGTTTAATAATTAATTGAATAATTAATTAAATTATTGATAGATAGATTGATTTAATCCTTTGATTGATTGATTTGGTACAGCTGGTAGACAAGAGGAATGAAGAAAGAGATCAGATTTTAGTTGTTGATTTACCTTTAATAATTGATTAATTAATATAATTGTAGATAGCTTGATTTAATCCGTTGATTGATTGATTGCGTACAGCTGCCGGACAAGATGAATGAAGAGAGAGATCAGATGTTGATTTATGTTTAATAATTGATTAATTAAAATAATTATTGATTGATTGATTGATTTAATCGAGTGATTGATTGCATACAGCTGTTGGACAAGAGGAATGAAGAGAGAGATCAGATATCAGACGTTGTGCGGCAGGAATTTGTCGACAGGATTGTGACAACTGAAGAAGAGAACAAAAGACTGAAGACAGAGATCTCGGAGATCAAATCTCGACACAGGGTTGAGATGGAGAGGGTTAGAGCTGACATGGAAGTACTGGCCAGGACTAAAGACGAGGAATTGGAACAAGTTCACAAACGGTAAATTGTTTGATTTTACGTATGCTTAGCTTTGTAGCAATGTCAATCTCAATTTTGAATCAATTTTCAATTATTTTGTATCATCGTCTTCATCGTCATCTTCCCTTTTATCCCATTTTAACTTGGGTCGGGATATGAAAGGACCTTCTCCACTCCACATTGTCCCATACCATATCATCAGTTAATTCCTTATAATCTCTAAATTATTTTTCATTATTTTTGTCAAGGCGATTCGATATATATTAGTATGTATTTAGTATGTATTTGTACTTGTAATTGTATTTCTAGTAAAGTATTTAATAATACTGCTGGATAAGTAAAGTTAAGATTTAAAGTATTGAGTTTTATTATAGTGAGATCCTAGGCGGTAGCTAAGCTAGGGCAAGTGGCCAATGAGGGCAAGCCTAAACAGGAAGAGAAGAGAGATCCAAGATGGAAGCGTGACAACACGGACATAAAACGTGCCAAGTTGAAAAGAAATTTAGATTTTAAGAATCTCAAGAGTAGACGATTTGAGAGCAATTCGAAGGGTTCGGGTATTCGAACTATTTGTAGTCCATCGAACAGTCGATGTGGAGAGAGCGATCGGTAGACGATCGAAGAGGGAAGAGAGTTCCATCGAAATATTCTAACCTAGGGATAATATTAGAAGGTATCCTAGTAGGCGAATAGTCGAGAGGAAAGTTAAGTAAAGAGTAGGAATTTATGCTAGAGAGCGTATTAGTAATTTGTATGTCAAAAGTAATTGTATGTAATATAAAGTATTTGCTTTTGCGATATTTAAAGTGAACTGTAATTAGAAAGTATAATTTAAAGTTATTCGAATTTCGCGTACACGTGTTATTTGAAATCGTTTTAGTTTTCGTTCTACTATATATCCGTGTATTATTTTATTTCTTTTCGTATTAAATTAATATTTAATTTAATACAGTCGTTGAAGTTATCAATCGTTAAGTAAGATATCTAGATTCAGTGAAATCGAGGACAGGTAAAAATTCCAAAATAATTACTAGAGGCAGTTTATTAGGGATTTGAATCCTGGACTATTTGATGTCAGGTCCTCATTTTACCTCAGATTAAAAATTGTAGAATCAGGTTCCTGACAATTTTATATAAATTTTTAAAATGGTATATAAAATGTTGGCGCTTAAAAGTATTTGTAGCTATGAGAATTGAATGCAAGAACGGTACACGTCGTTTTAGATCTGATGGTGATGATGATGATGATGATAATGATGAAGATGATGATGATGATGATGATGACGATGATGATGATGTATATTGTACATATGCTTGTTTTGTGTCTTAGGGTGAAGGAGGCAATCGTAAAGAAGGAAGAAGTTGTGGCACAGTTGAGAAAACAATACGAAACCGCCGTTAAACGAGCCGATCATCTGGAGGGAATCCTTGATCAGCAGCGAAAACAACTGCTTGAGAAGAAATAATACGAAAATAATTAATGCTGCGGAACAATGAGCAATAATGACGATAAGCTAATAATGGTAATTAGTAAGAGTTAAAATTACTAGGGATCATGGTTCGCGATACACGAGTGCAAAAGTGTTAATTTAGCCTTTACTGTGTAGAGATGTATTTATCATTGATCTCTATTTATTCGAATTATGTGTTTATTTATATATTTGTTGATATTTTATTTTTATTACTTCGTTATTATTATTATTATTATTACTATTTTTATCTCATTATTATTATTAATATTATTATTATTATTATTACTATTACTATTATTATTTGTAGTAGTAGTAGTTATAGTATTATTGCTATTATTATTTATTATTTATTTACTTATCCGTATTTATCTATCTGTACTTAGTGCCATGATTTTGGATGCTGCCTCAATACATTCTTAAAATCAAGATTAAGTTTAAATGTTTGTTTTAAAAAGGAATGAATTGTAAATTTGTATTACTTTGACTGTTCATAAGCGTATTTGGCTTATAGTTAAGTTGTCATCGAACCGTCGTTTAAATCAGCATGACTTGACTTATTAAAGTTGTTTTGTGTCAGTTATTTGGACTAAAGTTGTTTTTATGTCAGTTTATTTTAGCTAAGATGGTTTGTCTTAATTATACTTTTGATAAACGTCATCAGACAACTGAAATAGTTCAGTGCAGAATGCAATGGAACTCCCGTAAGTTGATTCATACGAGCGGTTGAGAGAATGAAATCTCTGACATTAGCGCAGGACCGGTTAATGGATAGTGAAGTGTGTAATGATTGAAAGCATCATGATAGATTCCAGATCTTTTCACTATAATGTGTTTTTAAATAACTTTATAATTTGAACGTCTAAATAGCTCAGTATTTAGCTAAGATTTAAAGATATAAAAGCTAATGTTAACGTCATTTTCCTCACTCGAAAGCGATATCAGTGACGGGCGAGCCCATACTGATCCGCGGTCGAGTATCTTGCGACATCGTCACTGGCTCCAGTCACAGATTTAGCGACATAAAATTTTAAATTGCCGTTCTGGAGATAGTTTCAAGGTCGAGCTAATAAAAGAGTAAGTCTCGGACATTCATGGGACTGGTAAAATGAATAATCAACAGCATAAATGTTAAAACATGTTTTATTAAAAGTGATAGATATTATCATGAATATCATTCTTTGTAAGGGGTGTATAGCTCTGAAGCATTATTACGCCAGTGCTAATAAACTGCTGCCCTAAAGTCTCTTTGTTACTAGTGTAATGATCTAATTAGTTTTAAGACGTTGTCTGCTTCAGTAACAAAAGCCTCCTGTTAATAAAAAATTAATAGAAAAAATAATTTTTATTAAAATCTCTGGAATGTTTTTCTGGCTTTTGAATTTTGCACCATTCTTTGAACTCTTTCTTATTACTCGTTAGCTTAGATTAGATTTAATAATGTTCAATGTTATCATTGACGACAGTGGCAATCTGACTTTTGTTGTTGTTGTCAAACTATTCATATACCAATTGGTTATATTAAAAGAACTTGTCGCTCGCTGGCTATAGCAAAAGAATTGATTATTCTAAATGTACAGTATGATTCGGCTGTTAAGCTCTTAATAGGAACAGCTTCACTACAAATGCCATAAAGTGAAATTTATATCTTTTGCCTCTAATCCCTCCGTTATAAAATTATAATTTTCTATTTATGTTTAACAATACAATTCAACTTTAATAGAACTGAATTAAATTGTTAAACGTAAATTGCAAATTAGAATAAGAGATAAGAGATATGGATTTAACTTTAACAATATTTAACATATCCTTATATTGTATTTCTTTCCAGCATTCTGCACTGCAGATCTGGAATTCTCTTCCATCCACTCTTCGGAAATCTTCCTTTTAATCACATTAGCATTTGCTTTACTATGAGCAGTTCCATAGGTAGTTGAAGACCTACCTTTTCCATCCAGTATCAATGAATTGCGACCAGCACATGCATGTAAATCTCCTTTACTTAATTCCACCTATCTTCGGACTGCTTTTCGGGATTTTGAAATTTGCAATGTTTTGGACTACCTTTTTGCTCACCGGCCTGAATTTTTCTCAATAGTGTTCGATTTGTCATGGATGACTGTAGCACTCTAATGTCTGCTTTGGACTGAATTTCCGGATTTTGGAATTTGCACCGTTTTTGGACTTTCTTTTTGCTCGCCGGCTTGATTTTTGTCTCAATAGTGCTCGATGTTGTCATTGATGACTGTAGCACTCTAATTGTTGTTATTATTATTATTATTATTATTATTATTATTATTATTATAATTTTTTTTTTTTTTTTTTTTTTTTTACCCCGGTGTAAAGAACCTGGGGTTTGATAAAAACGATTCAAGCAATACGTGCTGAATCGCCGCCCGGCTACTCGAGGTCATCAATCGGCTTAAAAGAATTGTTGAAGCAGACTGCATTAAATCTTTGCAAAGTCATGGAAAGCCTTTGCCAAAGAAAAGATGTCTCTCGCTTATCGCCGGTTTGCTCTGCAATAAGTCTGCCTATGCCATTAATAAAGTCAACTCCTTCGGGATTCATCGGGCCCATGGTTTCAATAGCCACCGGAACAACTTCATATCCTAAGGACAGATCACGGTATTTATCCAACTTCCTAGAGGCGGCATGAACAGCAGCACCACCGGCTGTGACTGAAGTCGTATTCAGGTAGGAGTTTGCCATAGTGTCAATGACCGTGACGTCCCAAACGGCACATTTACCGTTGCACCAGGGCACTAAAGTCATGCCGTCCGGACGCTTGCCGTCTGATCTGGACAACCCACTTGGCTCCTTAGAGGAAGGGATGCCTGCTCTCGAAAGTGCTCGCCATATTATGTCATTTAAATTTATTATTATTATTATTATTATTATTATTATTAATTGCTGTTATGTTATCCATCAGGAACAAATACCTTGAAAGTGAACGTTATATTTTCAATATTTTTAAATTGAATATTTAAAATGTTGATTACGTCATGAATTCATAATAATTCTTTGGCTTTGTTTTTAATTTATGTCTTTGTAAATAGTATGTCAGCAGTATAGCGGTATAGATTCGTCTTTAATGAAAAGCTTCAAATGCACACCGTATATCATCAGTCAATCCCCTAAACTCTTCTATTAGTTTTAGATTTTTTTTGCAATTTCTGTAGCCTAGGCGCTCACCAACCGAATGGCTTTTCTGACGTTGGCTTGGGTCTTAGTGCGTTGTCGCCTTTTACAGCACATGCAGTCGACGGTTGGTCCATTCTTCGGCAACCCGGGCACCACACGGGCACAGTATACTTGTGTAAAGTATTATATACTAACATATAGTAGCGAAAAATTAAATCTTATTAGCATTTGAATTTGTAATTATGATAAATTATCGCTAAATAAGTGTTGGCCTACCTTATTTAGCAATAATTTATCACAATTAAAAATTAATTAACAAATAATTATGACTGATAATCAATTAATTAAGTAAAAATTATTAATAAATTACAAATTATTAATAAACTAATAAATTAATAAACTAGTAATCTTAAAATAATCCTATATAATTTTCTTAATATGGCATAATCATCATCATCGTCATCATCATCATCTTCCCTTTAATCTCAGTTTATCTAGGGTCGGGATACGAGTAGACCTTCTACTCTCCTCTCTTCCACACCATATCATCAGTCAATCTCCTATTTTTCTTCGATTCCTTTAAAGAAATTTTGTAGAAATTTCTGGACCCTAGGCGCTCATAAACCGAATGCCCATTCTGACGTTGGTTTGGATCTTAGTGCATTAGTCGCCTTCAGAAACCCATGCAGTCACTGGTTGATCTATTCTGCAAACAACCCGGACACAGCACGGAGATTTTCTTAATATTTCTATTTCATTAATTCTTAAGGTTGTCTACAGGCTCACATCATATACACAAATCGGCGTCATCTAAACGAATCGTCTAGAATGACTCGTCTGTCAGTGACGGCGCTTCTGATACTACCGCAGTTGTTAGGATGGCTCCAGGTGATTCCTGCATCCGAGGACTTGAGAGATAAATACAGCTACGTGATGCCGGATGATAGGAGGAGATACCACGACCTCGTAGGATCTCTTCAGGTGTTGGATATCGAGTCAAAGACGATCATAAAGAAAGCGGACAATGGGAGATATTACGCTGAGGTGGTAATACGAAATCTTAGCAACTCCAAGAGCCCACCGTTGCGTAAACGTAGGTCTTTCTGACATTTACCTATTTTATGTGGTACTATCTGATATTATCTAAAATTTGCTTATCTGATATATTATACGATACTATCTGATGTTATCTGTTTGTCCATCTGATATTTACTTATATTATCTGATACTATCTGATATTTACTTATATTATCTGATACTATCTGATATTATTTGATTCGTTCATCTGATATTTACCCATATTATCCGATACTATCGGATATTATCTGCTATTAACTTATATTATCTGATACTATCTGATATTATCTAATTTGCCAATCTGATATTTAATTATATTTCTGATACTATCTGATATTATCTTAAATTTCTTATCTGATATATTATCTGATACTATCTGATGTTATTTGATTTGTCTATCTGATATTTACTTATACTATCTGATATTATCTTATATTTGCTTATCTGTTATATTACCTAATATTATCTGATGTTGTCAGATTTGCCCATCTGATATTTACTTACGTTATCTGAGACTTACTGATATTATATTAACATTGTGGTTGGATCATTTTAGTTTTAATTTAATAATTTGTACATTTGGTTGATTATCAAACACATGCAGTGATACTGTCGTTAATTTACAAAAATAGTTAGAAAAACAATTTATCTTAACTAAAGTTTCTCGTAGTTAATTGTACAATTTGTGTAGCTAATCATCATCTAAACTCTTTTTCAGTCACAACTTTGTATTTTTAATGCATACTTCAAACACCCTATGTCTATTTCGTTTCTATCTAGCTTCTTTTAAAAATTTCACTGTTTTACCACGCTGTACTCTATGAAAATTGTATTGTTGATGTCAAATAACCCTCGTGAACATCATCATTGGACGAGAAAGACGACGTTAAATGTATGTAGACTGTTGTTATAAATTATAACCATATCTATTTGACTATTTTGTACGATACGTTTACCTGACTTTATTTGATCACCGGACTGGCTTTCATTTAGGACCTTACATCTTCTCAGCACATTTCTTTTGCAGATCGGTTTGCATGAATTGATCTGTAGTGATGTGTGCTATGGGAACGTCCCTGACATGAGAAAACGGACGTTAAACCTTTATAATAATAAATATCATTATAACCACAGGGTCACGTCGAGCTATAGTGGGTCGAAGAAGCGCCCACGACGATGACCTCGATGAACTCTTCGGCCTCAAGCCTAAGAAGCCTCGAAGGTTGTTTTGGGGTAGTGAGGTCAGGTTAGGAATGACAGATGTTGTCGAGGACGACGATGTAGCCTCGAGGTCTCGTCGTGGCTCTAATGATTCAGCAGCAGGTATCTATCTACTAGACTATATATAAACTTTCTATCTATAGACTATCTCTGTATAGGTATCTATCTACTAGACTATCTATCAACTATCTATCTACTAGATTAGTTATAAACTATCTATCTATAGACTATCTCTGTATAGGTATCTATCTACTAGACTATCTATCAACTATCTATCTACTAGATTAGTTTTAAACTATCTATCTATAGACTATCTATCTATATGTATCTATCTACTAGACTATCAACTATCTATCTACTAGATTAGTTATAAACTATCTATCTATAGACTATCTATCTATAGGTATCTATCTACTAAACTATCTATCAACTATCTATCTACTAGATTAGTTATAAACTATCTATCTATAGACTATCTCTGTATAGGTATCTATCTACTAGACTATCTATCAACTATCTATCTACTAGATTAGTTTTAAACTATCTATCTATAGACTATCTATCTATAGGTATCTATCTACTAGACTATCAACTATCTATCTACTAGATTAGTTATAAACTATCTATCTATAGACTATCTATCTATAGGTATCTATCTACTAAACTATCTATCAACTATCTATCTACTAGATTAGTTATAAACTATCTATCTATAGACTATCTCTGTATAGGTATCTATCTACTAGACTATCTATCAACTATTTATCTGTTAGACTATCTATCTGTAGGTACATGTATCTATCTACTAGACTATCTATGTATCTATCTACTAGACTATCTAGAATATAGACTATGGAGACGGGCGCTGCTGGAACCAAAAGTTGTGGATTCAGGGCAATGTCACCCGCTGCTGCGATCAGCAACAACGTATTCTCGGATCTCGAAGTGTTATCGGAGCTATTTGCTGCAGCCGTACATGACGTTGACCACCCTGGCTTCACCAACCAGTTTCTCATCAACTCAAATGCGGATTTGGCTCTGATGTACAACGATGAGTCAGTGCTTGAGAATCATCACGTTGCAGTGGCTTTTAAGTTATTGCAATGCAAGGGCTGCGACATCTTCAGAAATATCTCACTGAAACAGCGCCAGTCCTTGCGTCGCATGGTTATCGGAATGGTGTTAGCTACCGACATGTCGAAGCATATGGATCACATTGCAAGGCTGAAGACTATGGTAGAAATGTATCAAATAAACAGCATTGCCACCAAGGTACTCAAGGACAACAAGGAAGATAAAATACAGATACTGGAGACACTGGTGCATTGCGCTGATCTCAGCAACCTCACGAAACCTGGCAATCTGTACCGCCGATGGACTAATTGCAGCATGGGAGAGTTCTTCCGCCAGGGGGGCGAGGAGAAACGTCTGGGACTTCCGGTCAGTCCGATGTGTGATCGAGACCAGGCGTCGGTGGGACATTCCCAGATAGGGTTTATAGACTACATAGTGTACCCTCTCTGGGAGAGCCTAGCGGAACTGGTTAATCCTGATTGCCAGTTCATTCTGGATACACTGGAGATCAACAGACAGAGTCACGTGACGTACTCTTCTGAAGATAGGGATTCAGAAAATGAGCCTCCAACCTTCATTACACCGAAAGTCAGCATAAGTCCATCATAGGCAGCCCGCATGGAGACATTCTTAGGCTTAGAATCAAGAATATATTAATAATTATAAATATAAATATAAATAATAATAATAACAATAATAATAATAATAACCTCCGACAATTTCTATAGCGTTGTCTTTGCCCGGTGTCCGCTCTTCGAGACCGCTTTACAAATTCCTGACAGTTATTAATCCTTTCTAAAATTAATCATATATTTGATAGCGTCAATCGGCAGCAAGCTCCGATACAAGATTAACCTTAAAAGAGCCCAAGAGGATATCCATCACTTGTTGGCTGACTTGTACTTTGAACCCAGGCCGCTTGTATCCGAGGCGAACATTAGCTTTTGTTGCTAAATAACATAACATAATGGCACACTGGGTCAGGAAGCACAGATGCTTGTTTAAAACCCATTTCCATGTCAAACGATCGAGAACGGCTTATAGTAACAATTTATACTCGTAATTTAGCTGTTCTATTGACTCTATCTTCGTATCGATGTTTGGGTTGATATAGCTTTTACTAACAGTTTACATTCGTAATTTAGCTGTTCTATTTACTGCTGATGCTTGGGTTTATATAGCTGCAGCTCCTGAACCTGCAGCTACAGCACGTCCGAAGGTAATGTCAGGGGGAGCCATAGAAATGCCGGGACTGCACGGGAACAAGCCGGACCCGACTGCCGGACTCCAGTTTGCCCACAAGGCTCGGATAGAGACAGACGGGGATCTACTGCAGAAGCTTTGGCAACAGATGAACAAGAACGACTTCCAGCACATGCAGAAGTTCTCTGATAACATCGGTAGCTATGAGCCTAAATCTTTGTGCCTCTTTGAACCTTTGAGGCTAATCTTTGAACCTAACCATGTGCCTCTATGAGCCTTAGAACCTTTGAGCCCAATCTTTAAGCCTAACTTTTGAGCCACTTTGAACCTTTGAGCCTCTTTGAACCTTTAACCGTAGCACCTAAACTTTGAGCCTCTCTGACCCTTCGAACCTGTGAACCTAACCTTTGAGCCTCTTTGACCCTTTCGACCTTTGAGCCTAACCTTTGAGCCACTTAGAACCTTTTAACCTTTGAGCCTAACTTTGTGCTTCTTTGAACCTTTGAACCTAACCTGTGAGCATCTTTGACCCTTTCATTCTTTGAGCCTAATCTTTGAACATCTTTGAACCTTTCGACGTAACCTTTTTCGGCCTAGCCTTTTTAGACATAACCTTTTTCGAGCTAACCTATGAGCCTAACCTTCAGTTAATGTATCTGTTAATGTATCTTCTGTATGTATCTGTTAATGTATCTGTTAATGTATCTTCTGTATGTATCTGTTAATGTATCTGTTAATGTATCTTCTGTATGTATCTGTTAATGTATCTGTTAATGTATCTTCTGTATGTATCTGTTAATGTATCTGTTAATGTATCTTCTGTATGTATCTATTAATGTATCTGTTAAAGTTATCAGTCAGTCGATTGATGAAGTAGTCCTCCTAGTGAGTCACCACATTTCCGGGACACGAGATTTATTCGAAACCATTCAAGACATGATTCGAACTTGACACCTTTTATAATTAGTTGGTTCCTGCGAAATGCTTGTGTGTATGTGTTTGTATTGTATGTGTTTCATACTGCTATGAATTTGGTGAAATAAAGATTATAAATGCATCAAGATCTATTTATCATTTTTTTCTGTTGACTTGAACCACACTGCATGCGAGAATGCGCTACATTGATTCGCCCGTTCTTTCATATACGTATGATATACAGTGAGTTCATAATTACATCTAATGTTGTTTTTGTGCAGATCATGTATAATGAGTTCGTGATGACATCTAGTGTTGTTTTATTACAGATGATGTGAGATGGGAAGAGCCCATGATTGCATCGGATGGTTGTCTCATCCAAAAGCTCACCGCTAAGCGCTTTGCTTTCAATCCATCCTGCAATGCTGATGGGACGTTTACAAGCAAACAATGCTTCCTAGAACGGTATCAATCAATCAATAAATTTCTCAAACAATCAGTAAATCTATCAAGCAATCAATCAATTAGCAATCAATTCAATATAAAATCATTTGGTCAACTAAATTACTGATTGGATCAATTAGTAATAATTAAATACTCAGTCAGCCTTTCATTCATCAATCAATCAAACTCATTAATTTAATATCTATATTATTATACTTCTCAGTTACGCCAATCAATCACCTTTATGTTTTTAAAGCACACTTTATCGATTCAGTAGTGTGTACGATTAAGTATCGGTATATTTTAAGTATATATGACTAAATAGAACATAAAGTACATGAAGTACTAAATAGTAAAAGTAGGGTGCAGTTCAAAACACCGACCATTGAATTATTGTCAAAATAACGACAATAGCTCAATGAGAGTGCTACTATCGTCCAAGAGTCTTCCCAGGGTCTGAGTGTAAAATCTCGGACATTCGCTGGACTACTTACACGAAAATGAAAAAACTTGCCAACGGATTTAACAAGTGGTATTAACGTGATAGATATCATGTAGTGGATCGTTTCACTATAATGTGTTAGTATTATAATAATTATAATTATTATTATTATTATTATTATTAAAAGTGAGATATTATTATGTACTAAACTTATTACTTAATCGGATTACTTAAGATGCCTGTTTAACATGCCACAGTTGTTGGTGTGTTGACAAGAGAGTTATCTATTACGTGATACGTGATATTAAAAGTCATAGATACCATCATGTACTACTACTCCAGTGTGATGCTTACTGCAGATGCTTGTGTGTTGACAAGAGAGTTATCAATAAATATTACATACATGGTATTAAAAGTCATAGATATCATCATGTACTGCTGCTTGCTGCAGATGCTGGTGCGTTGATAAGAAAGGACGACCATTGGATCCGGTATACGAAACTCGCTTCTCCTACAAGAAAGATGGCGTCTATCTTATCTGCCCCGTCATAGAAGACGCCTTGGCACAAAAGGCAGCAAGCAAAGTAGCATCTCAGGCAGCCGTAGCTTCGTCTGAAGACTCTAAAGTTTCCGTCGATCAAAGCAGCCAGCAGTCAGCGGTGATCGATTTGGGAAATTCGAGCGATCTGACAGCCAAAGGAAATTCAGAAACATCTATGAATAATTCTGTGGATTCCAGTAATTTAACGTCCAAAGATGTTGTCGATGTTGCCGGCTCTAAAGACGTTAGTAAAAATGATACTGGAAGTAATGGTAAAGAGGAGTCAGCAGTTGGTGTCCAAAATGAAAACATGGGCGAGCTAGGGAAAACTGACGCAGGTAATTTCAATGAGGCAGTGAAAGCAGATGCCAAGGAAACGAAGTCTATTGCGGTAAAAGATTTAGATGAAGTAAAATCTTCGGTAGAAGCTGTAGCTTCTAAGGCAGCGCTCAAAAGGAATGATGTTAAGCAAGTCGAAGCTTCTGAGGCAGCGCTCAAAAGCAATGATGTTAAGCAAGTCGAAGCTTCTAAGGCAGTTGAAGAAAACATTGGCAAAAGCTATGATGATAAAGCTCATTTCAGAATATCTTATGATACCAGACATAAGACTGACAATAAGGTAGGTGAAACCAGTACTAGGAGTGAGGCTACAGCTATAAGTGCTGCTACAGCTGCTAATGCTGCTACAGCTGCTAATGTTGCTACATATCGTAATGCTGCTACAGCTATTAATGCCGCTAGAGCTGTTAATGCTGCTACAAGTGTGATTTCAGATGCATCTGTTAATGCTGCTACAAATGTGAATGCTGCTACAGCTGTCAATGACGCTACTGCTGTTAATACTGCTAGAGCAATTAATGTTGCTACAAGTGTGGGAGATGCTACAGCTGTTAATTCTGCTACAGCTGTGAATGCTGCTGCTGATGTAAAAGCTGCTGCAGCTGTTAATGACGCTGCAGCACTTAATGCTGTTAGACTTGCGGACGCTGCTGCAGCTGTTAACGCTGCTGCAGCTGATAATGCCGTTAGAGCAGTGGGCGCTGCTACATCTGTTAATGCTGATACAGCTGTTAATGCTGTTGAAGCTGTGAACGCCGCTACAGCTGTTAATGCCGCTACTGGTGTAGCGAATGACAAGGCCAATATTGCTGAGGCGATGGTTCTAAAGGCGCAGGCTGTTTCAGCTGTAGCAAGGGCTACCAATGAAGCTACTCATGCAGCTACAAATGGAGCAGCAAATGCTGCTGCAAATGTAGCAACAAATGTTGCTAGAAATGAAGCAACAAATGCTGCTAGAAATGAAGCAACAAATGTGGCTAAATATGAAACAGCAAATGCAGTTACTAATGATGCAACAAATGCAGCAACATATGAGGCAGCAAATGCTGCTACAATTGAAGCAACAAATGCAGGTTCAACTTTAGAAGATAAATCTTCTATTACCGCTCAGCTCAGTGAAACCATTGCAGCCAAAGCGAGAGCTACAAATGAATTGAATGCCGTAAATTCTGCTTCAGATGCAAAAAATGTCAAAGATGCTGCTACTTCACATCAGATTGAATCCAGAGCAACGAAGGCAGAGGCTACATCAAATGAAGCTAAAGCTGTAAATGCGGTTGCTATGAGTGACAAAGCTGCTACTAGCAGTGACAAAGCTGCTGCTAGCAGTGCCATAGCTGCTGCTAGCAGTGACACAGCTGTTGCTAGCAGTGATAAAGCTGCTGCTGTCTCTCAGCAGGTTGATGCTAGTTCAGCTAATACCAGAGCTGTTGATAAAGCGACTGCGTCGGAAGTTGAAAAGAGAGAAGTTGACAGCGCGGAATCTGATGGACAGCGTATTGAAACCAGTGCAGCTAATGTCAGGACTATAAATGCTGCTACAGCTGTGAACGCTGCTACAGATGTGAACGCAGCTAAAGCTGAGAACTCTGATGCAGCTGCTAAAGCTGATAATATTAAAGACGAGGAAAGAGAAACAATTTCAGCCCAAGCGAGAGATACGAATGCAGCTGTAAATGCTGCTTCAGCTGCAATGAAAGCTGATGCTACAGCTCAAGATAGTGACACTAGCATAGCTAAGATCAGGGCTATCAAAGAAGCTACGGATTCTGTTCCACCTATCCTAAGCAACATAACCTTTAAGGCGGGGTCTATCATACAGCAGGTCGTTGCCACAGCCTCCAACGGCGGAATTCCTACTAGTGAAGCGAAGAAGACTTCTAAAGCCAAGTCAAACGCAAAGAAGATGAAGACAAAGGAAACTGAGGCCAATGGCAAGAATAAAGACACCGAGAATAATGATGTGGATATTGAATTGGTTTCATCGAGTCACAGCTCCAATGTAGGTAAGTCTAAAGGCCAGCAATCTGGTTCTCTTGTAGATAATACCAAGTCAGCTAGTGATGCTACTGCTACTGCTGATGTTAGTGATGCTACCGCAGTAGCAGACGCTTCAGATGAAAAGAACGACAAGGTTGATGCTATACAAGCTGAACAGCAATCTGAAACTGGTGCAGCAAAAACGAGGGATACAAAAGAAGATACAGTTGTACGAGCAGCCTCCCTACAAAGTAAAGCTGCTAATAAAGAACTGCAAGCTGAAAATAATGCAGCTGAAACAAGGGATACAAAAGAAGATACACTTGTACAAGCAGCTTCACAACAAAAAGCTGCTAATGTAGAACAGCAAGTTGAAACTAGTGCAGCTAAAGCAAGGGATACGAAAGAAGATACACTTGTACAAGCAGCTTCACTACAAAAAGCTGCTAATTTAGAACAGCAAGCTGAAACTAGTGCAGCTAAAGCTTGGGATATAAAAGATGCTGCAGTTCTACAAGCAGCTACTCTAAATAGCAAGGCTGATGCTATCGTAAAACAGTCTGAAACTAGTGTAGCTAAAGCTATGGATACAAATGTGGATACAATTAAGACAGAAGCTGCACTAACTAATAAAGCTGATGCAATAGCACATCAAGCTGAAACAAGTGTATCGAAAGTGAGGGATACAAATGCAGCTGCTGCAGCTCTACAAGCAGCTGTACTACAACAAAAAGCTGAAGCTATTGTACACCTAGCTGAAACGAGTGTAGCAAATGCTAGGGATACAAACGCAGCTACAGTTATACAAGCAGCTTCTACGAATGACAAATCTTTTACTAATTCACAGCAGATTGAAACTAGTGCAGCTATGAATACAGCTCTACAAGCAGCTACTCTGAATGACAAAGCTGAAACTATAGTACAACAAACAGAAACTAGTGCAGCTAAAGCAAGGGATATCAATGCTGCTCCAGCTAGCTCTGCTGATGCAACTACAGCGATGCAAGCTGACAGAGCTGCAGCTGCTACCGCAGCAAAAGCTGCAGCTGCTAGAAGAGATACTTCAGCTGGAGCTGAGGCGGCTGCAACGGTCGTTTTGAGCGGTAATTTGGAAAAGAGTACGACGTTCGCAAAGAAGGCTAACATTATTGCAGCTAAATCGATAGTTTACAATGCCCCCACGGATGTAAACCTTGCTGTAATAGCAAGCGTCGATAAAAATAATATGCAAGCAGCATCCCAGACGACAAGCACTAGGCCTAACGTAAAGTTCTCTAATGAAGCTACTGCCATAAATGCTGCAACAGCTGCAATTGGCGATAAATCTAATACATTCACACAGAATAATGAGATTGCTGCAGCTCAGGCGGGCTCTACAGATGTAGTTCTAGGTGCTGCTTCTGCTACTATAAGTGACAAAGCTAATGCAATCTCGCAGCAGTCTGAAACTAGTGGAGTTAAGGCCAGGGCTTCCCTTGAGTCTAATGATGAGGTTGCTCGTGCAGCTGAATTAAGCAATGAAGATGGAAATAAAGTTAAGGCCAGGGCTTCCCTTAAGGCTAATGATGAGGTAAAGCTCGAGGCTTCCTTTGAGTCTACTGATAAGGTTGCTCGTGCAGCTGAATTAAGCACAGAAGATGAAAATAAAGTTAAGATCAGGGCTTCCCTTGAGGCTAATGATGAGGTTGCTCGCAAGGCTGAATTAAGTACTCAAGATGAAACTAAAGTTAAGGCCAGGGCTTCCCTTGAGTCTAATGATGAGGTTAAGATCAGGGCTTCCCTTGAGTCTAATAATAAGGTAAAGCTCGAGGCTTCCCTTGAGGCTAATGATGAGGTTGTTCGCGAAGCTGAACCTAGTAGCAGTGCCTCTATAACCAATGCTATTGCTCAGAAGACTCAGACCAATGCCCACATTTCCGATGAAGCTACTAGTGTGGCTGCTACTGCTAAAGCTGTTTCCAGTAGCGATGCGGGTTCAGACTTAGCGGCTAAAAACATCGATTTAAAGGAATCCTCTTCTATAACCGATGAATCTGGTGCTACCAAAGATCTATCCTCTAAGGCGGCAATCGCCGTCGAAGACGAAGGAGTAAATATAAGAGAAGTTGAAAATAATCCAGTGAAAAAGGAGGCAGCAGGGATAATAGGCAGCTCTGCTAAACTAACTGGAGTTAATACAGCCGTGGCTGATATAGAAGCCGATGAGACAGATATCAATACGGCCAGCATAGCTGATGAACGGACGGCTGTAAAGAGAAATGTCATCAAGGCTGGTGAAGACAAACATAACGCAAAAAATGTGGATGCAGGCTCTACGGCCAATGAGGACAAAACAAGCGACGCTAATGCAATCGAAGAGAAAACTGACATAGTCGATGCAAACTCGAATCAAAAGAGGGAATCTGAAGGCAAAGAAATTGAAGTTGCCGATAAGGGCATAGAAAACGTTGAAGCTAAAATTTCAGCGAATAATGTAGACAACCTCGTTTTTGAAAAACTTGCGGTTAGCTCTGTAGACGTAGAAGAAGGTACTGTGAAGGTTGGAAATTCAGACGCTTACGAAGACAGTGAAGCAAAAGCATCAAGATCTGTCAAATCTAATGTCAACCACTTAGGCTCAGTTGTAGGCCTACTCCCTACGTCTATTGGAGATGCTATCGGAGAAACTGCAAAGACGATTCCGAGTCCCAATGCCGATTCTAATTCCAACAAGGTTGGTGCGGACTCAAATGAAGAAAATACTAAACGAGCGATTGACAGCGTATCCGAGGCACAAACTTTTGATAAATCTTCAACCGCGCAAGAATCTGACCTCGAGGAGGTTCTATCCAAGGTAGTACGAGCTGCCGCCCCGTATACATTCGACGAGGGCTATGTGAATGATGATGCCGTGTTTGAAGAAATCGGGAATTCCGCTGCCATGGGGGAAAACCTCGGCGCTGGGATTTCTGCTGCCGGGGATTTCGCTGAGATCCAGTCGTCTCAAGCCGGCAGCTCGTTTACTCGCGACTTCCTCATGGCCGATGATGATGATGTTATACTGTCAGATGCATTGGAAGCTAACGATCGTTAAGGATCAATCGTTAACGATCGTTAGATTGCCGACTGGCTGGAGGCAGCGTCGAAGTCGGTAAGGTACTCGACCGCGGAACAGTATGTGCGGGGTTGAAATCCTGGGCTGGCCCGTCACTGACATCGCTTCGAGTGAGGAAACTGACAGTTTAGTGTTAGCTGGAGGAAACTGACAACCTTAGCTTTACAAGCTTTAACCATCTGTTCAATAGTTACATTGAGTAGATGGGATTCCTTGAGATATTGGACTGGCATTGTTTTGGATCTTGTTTTCTCTTGGTGTTCTGTACACTTTTGAGCATAATTCTTTCGAAGATCTCTGACTGTTTTGATGTAACCCAATGTGCGGCAGCTACCAGTGCGTGGAATATTAACTATAACAATACTTATAATGGCTGGAGCCAGTAGCGAAGTCGGTAATATACTCGACCGCGGATCAGTACGTGCGGGGTTCAAATCCCAGGCTCTCCCGTCACTGACATCGCTTTCGAGTGAGGAAACTGACGTTAACCTTAGCTTTACCAGTTTTAAAAAGCTGGTAAACCCTCTGTTCAAAAGTTACATTGAGTAGATGGGCTTGCTTGAGATATCGGACTAGCATTGTTTTTGGTTCTTGTTTTTACTTTGCGTTCTGTACTCTTTTGAACATAATTCATTCGAAGATCTCTGACTGTTTTGATGTAACCCAATGTGAGTGATAGGCAGCTATCCGTGCGTAGAATGTTAACCACCACAAACCTTATAATGGCTGGAGCAAGTTACAAAGTCGGTAGGGTACTCGATCGCGGATCAGTATGTGCGGGGTTCAAATCCCAACTCGACCGTCACTGACATCGCATTCGAGTAATGAAACTGACGTTAACCTTTTCTTTACCTGCTTTGTTGTAGAAGAAAATTTCCTAGCTAAAATATTAGGTATACTGGATAACTAAACAATAAAACTATATCTAATACTTAATATACGTGACCGAGCTAAGCCGTTATCATCGTAGTTTATGATGTTCTACTGGCAGTGGTTAAAGAGGGAACTCAGATCCTCTATAGCTATCATTTCTCTGAGATGCGTTCCCCAGCTATATATAGGGGCCCATATAAGATGTAAATATAGGGCCCGAAAATTCTGTCAGCACCATTAGATCTATATTCGCACTTTAACCACCGTCTACTGCGGATCAGTAGGTTTAATTAGGTTCAGGATCTCTTTCTAAACAATATATTCTTCTACAGTCTAACTTTACCAAACTTTGGTGTTAGGGAACACTGCGAATGCAAGGGAATTTTGGCTGAACTGCAAGCCCGTCCATCTCGTAGCAGGAATATTAAACAACAAGGAGTTACAGTAGTAACGTAACAGGCTTTGGAGGGGAGGGGGGGGGATTGTGCTGCTTACTATAACTCAGTGTATTGGTAAGTTTAGCCTATGTACTTTATCAGGAATCAAGCCCATTAGAGTTCAATTTCACCTGAGGATCTGTCATTTAAAACGTCTGGGCAACGATATCATAAATATAAATAATAGAATATAATAAACAATATAATAGAATGTCTCAATAGCGCAATGGTTAGAGATCTAGACAACGTCATGAAGTTTTAATTGACAGATCCTGAGGTGAATTGAACCCTCGTGGGTTCGAATCCCAGCCGCGCTGATCTGAGAGTAAAATCTCGGACATTCACTAAACTGACTACACGAAAAATGGACAAAATTGCCTAACGGATTTAACATATGGTATTAAAAGTGATAGATATCAACATAGTTGATCATTTCACTATGACGTGTTTTATTAACAGGTAACGCAATGAAGTTTTAAATGACATCCTGGGTTTGATTCCTAGCCGCGTTGATCTAAGAGTAAAATTTCTAACATTCACAGGACTGGTTGACAAAAAATTGCCTAACGATTAAAATATGTGGCTTTGAAATAGACAGACATCAACATAGGCCTTTAATAGATGATAATTTCACTATGTGCGTGTTTACTTTTTTATTTTTTGAGTATGTCACTGTTGTATAAGGAAGTTTGGATCATTTGAGACTTTTCATCATATGGTAGCACTACCATGAAGATTTACTTTGATTAAATAGCGACTTTATTCTAAATTTTCTTTTGTTCTAAATATCAGTCGTAAGCCTAAACCTAGTACTATACGAAACCCTCATTATGAGACCCGCCATGAATTTCTGAGATTTATATATTTTACCAAATATAAGCAATGGAAATTTATATATTCAAGTTTACGTTCTTATTTTATGTTTATCCTGAGAAAGTGTCGTTATTCAATCAATTCTTAATTATGTTTATAAACAAACATATTTCTGTTTACATTTGTGGTTAAATTTCTATATAAATGTGTTAAATAAGTTCATAAATTTTTAGAATTCGATTAAATTACAAAATTGCCGGAGCCATGGCGACTGGAACTGCTATTCCGGAGAGAACGCTTACTGAATTATCAACTTTACTTTGGGGTCGAAAAATTAACGAAGACTTGTTTAGACGCTGGAATCAGGGTATTTCAATTCTGAATATTGTTATTAAGTGTAAAGCTAACAGCACCGTATAAAGCCCCCATTAGTCGTTTTCTAGAATTTTTCGAGTTCAGAGTTTGCTGCTAATTGGCGATATCTTCAGCAAAGATATGATCAATCACAGAAAGTATTAAAAAGACGCAAATAAGTTCACCGGTTTAATTGCACAAGTCCTAAAGACTTAGAACCTGTGAAACTGTCTCAGTAGAGATTTGTTATGACCGGTGACTCTTCTTCAAGCGAAGAATAGTCACCGATTACGACACAGCAATAGATATTCTGAAAAACCAAAAATATTCAATTCTTTATTTTCCTATAGAGTGCCTGCCTCGTCATCATAAGTAGAATCCTCAAGAAAATGTTATATAACAGCAAGAATGAATATTTATAGATATTTAAAGTTCCACTCATATGCAGACATAAAGAGAAAAGCGGGAGACAGAGAAGAGTGGAGGTGCTATATACCGTTGACCTGCCAGTAGGCAGTGCACTAAGAGAGACTATGTCACATAGCTGTTTTCCATGCTCTACTGTGAAATACCGACCGCTGCATTATATGTACTACTATGATATTCCGTACTGCTGTATTCTATGCTCTACTGTGATATACCATACCGCTGCATTATATCCTCTACTACGATATACCTCTGTATTCTATGCTCTTTGCTATGATATACCATACCTCTGTACTCTATGATTTGCTATGATATACCATACCTCTGCTTTCTATGCTCTACTATGATATATCGTACTGCTGTATTCTATACTCTACTATTATATACCTTACCGCTGTATTCTATACTCTGCTATGATACACCATACCACTGTATTCTATGCTCTACTATGATATACCGTATCGCTGCATTATATGCTCTACTATGATATACCGCACAACTGCATTCTATGCTCTACTATGATATACCACACCGCTGCTTTCTATGCTCTACTATGATATACCACACCGCTGTATTTTATGCTCTACTATTTTATACTGCACTGCTGCCTTATATACTCTGTTATGAAGCTCTGCCATGATATAATATACCATTGTATTCTATGCTCTGCTATGATATACTATGATGTACCATACCATTGTATTCTATGCTCTACTATGATATACCGTATCACTGTATTTTATACTTTATTATGATGTACCATACCACTGTATTCTATGCTCTACTATGATATACGGAACCACTATATTCTATGCTCTACTATGATAAACCGTACCGCTGCATTATATGCTCTACTATGATATACCTTACCGCTGTATTCTATACTCTGCTATGATACACCATACCACTGTATTCTATGCTCTACTATGATATACCGTATCGCTGCATTATATGCTCTACTATGATATACCGTACCACTGTATTCTATGCTGTTCTGTGATATGTCATACCGCTGCATTATATGCTCTACTATGATATACTGCTACCTTCTTTGCTCTACTCTCATACAACTTACCTCTACATTATATGCTCAACCGTATTGCTGTGGTCTATGCTCTACTGTACAAACTATCCTGTTTACTGGGTTAATTCGAACATTTTTCTCAAATGACAAATGACGCCCCTGCCCTAGTAAATGCTAATTGACGCCAGGGAAGGCATTTCTATTGTAATTGTAGTATGTGACTATAAAAATAAACGATGGCAGACCTTACCAATTCATTCCTATTCATTGCCTATTCATTCCTATTCATTGCCTATTCATTGCCTATTCATTCCTATTCATTGCCTATTCATGTAGGTTTCTTATTCAGTGAAGATGAGCCAACGGCACTACTTCAGCACGACGGTGGACCATGCGCAGTGATTGTGCCTGTACAGGGGTATGTGATAAAGAACCTTCTCTTCGTCAAACAATCGCAGGACGGCTGGAGGCATCCCTCCGGTGAGTTTTAAATGCTAACTTTTATTTCTAAAATTTCTCCTAATAAATATTAATGTTCTGCCTTTCATCTTTCTGCCTTTCGTTCAGTTGGACTGTCTTGTCAAGCAAAATAGATTTGTACGGTTTTTGTTCTTGTGTTTGCTTTTGAAGGTTGTGCATTTTCGTTAAATAAAAATAGTGTTCTGTCTGTATTGAATTTCCTTCTTCTACTTGCATTTTGTGATTGCATTTTGCTCTTGCAACTTCTGATGTTGGCGAGAAATACACAATATACATTGAATACACAATATACATTGAATTTCCTTCTTCTACTTGCATTTTGTGATTGCATTTTGTGATTGCAAATTCTGATGTTGGCGGGAAATACACAATATACAATTATTTAACATCATGGCTGAGCCACCCACTTCTTCCTTTCAATTATTGTTATTTGTTATTATTAACAACGAAAACTTATGTAACAGTGTCCTGGCCGAAATCATTCTTCGAGACTACTTTACAGAAAGAGTTCAATAATAATAATTAGCTAAATAAAATGAAATTAAAATTCACCATATGGAATGAAATAAGGTCCATACAACACCCGTAACATTAGATACAGACTATTGCAAGCATATGACTTAATTTTGAAGAATGCAAAATGCATCAGCTGCGCTGATCTGAGAGTAAAATATCGGACATTCACTGGACTAGTTATGCGGAAAATTTTCTAAATTGCCTAATGGTTTAAACATGTGGTGTTAAAAGTGATAGATATCAACATGGCTCATCATTTCACTATAATGCATGTTTTTACTTTGACTTTTTACTTTACAACTGTTGTCTCATCAATAACGCGATAGTTTCTTGTTTATGCCTGTTAATTGAGAGTTAGACTGTATATTAATCATACATATATTTTGTAATTTATGCTTTTGCCGCGGATCAGTATGTGCGGGTTCAAATCCTGTGTTTGCCCGTCACTGAGATCTCTTTTGAGTGACGAACCCAATATTAACATAAACTTTTTTAGCTTTATTTGATTTTATTCAGTTGAGCTGAGGAACTCGGTATTCTGCGAGGCACTCACCGACATACTCATGCACGCTCAACTGTCTGACAGTGTAACCATTGCTTCCTGTTCGTTGGTTCAAGACTTAAAAAATGAACCTTCTGTCAAGCTGTCTACAGCTTCCTCTCAAGCCACTGCTGAGGAAGCTGTATCTAGTGCAGCTGCTGCAGGCCCCATGTGTGTCGATGCAGAGATGGCAGCAGCTGAGACAGCAGCGATTGCTTCTACATCTAGTCCACAACCTACAGATGCTGTAGTGAGTAGTGAAACTAGTGAAACTACGGCGGAAACGAATCAAAATATTGCGGAGGAGCCAAAGTCGTTAAAAACTACCGTTGGTTATGCGTCCAATGCAAAGCGTCAGAGATTCGGGCACGAGGAATTTCATTCCAATTTAAGGTTTGACTAATAGAAACTCTGACGTTAGTATTTCTATTAGCATGAATAGTATGCTTGTTTTTACATAGTTTTGAACTAATGTCATGCGTTGATGGTAATGAATGTGAAACTTAATCTAACATACAACAGTTTGACCAAGTCAATGATAATCTGTTGTATTAATGTAATACTAAAAATCTTTTCTGTTAATATCTGTGCCACAGGTTAGGTGTTTATCGAGGTCGGGCACAAGTTCTAGAAGCTGTAACCAGTCTGTTAGACACATTTTACGGGGACTGTGGTGTCTTAATTCTGCTGTACTCAGTTCTGCTAACTAGGGTTTGTACTCTCCAGCTGTTTGTTAAAATATTTGTCCATTTGATAGCTCGTTAATGTTATCATTGTTGTGTCCGGGTTGCAAAGATTAGTCCAATGGTGGACTGCGCGTGTCATAAAAGGTGAAAAAACACTAAGATCCAAACCAACGTCAGAAAAGACATTCGGTTGGTCTAGGCTCAAGAAATTGCCACAAAATTGTATCAAATGGTCTTCTGTTAATTTTTAACGTTATTAGTTCTATCCTAGCTGGTATGTTACCAAATATCTTTTATCTAATGGCATCTTAAGAAATAACATACAAAATGTAGTTCATGTTTTGAAGAGTACTAGTGTGATTTTACTGCTGATGTTATATTACATGTTATTTTACTATTAATGGACCTTGACATTTCTTGTTTTGATTGAGAAAAAGAACTAAAATGAAACTATTCCTAATCTATATTTTTATTATATTAATGTAGCGTGTTATATTGTATTTTATTGTATTGAGTGCATTGTATTTGCATTTTGTATTGTATTGCATATAGGCTGTTGTGTTGCATTATTATGTATTTTGTTTAGGGTATTGAACAGATAAAGCATGACGTTGCAGATTTAGATGAACCTCTGATAGACCCAGTTCATGGTCACGGCAGGTTAATATCATATACATAAACATAAATACACATAAACATCAATCTTTTTCTCAGTGTACTGCCCAATGGCAGGTCCAAGTTTCATATATACTATATACTATATATATATATATATATATAAATATATATATATATATATGTATTATATATATATATATATATATATATATATATATATACATGCAAATATAATTAATAAATATTTCAGTGTACATTGTCATGGTCTGACTGCAATACATAACCCTTGCATTCAATTTAACACAAAAACTCTTACTGCTATTCAAAATTATCATTAACCTAATAATAAATTTCTTGCAAGTTGAAGTTATTATCTGTTCATTTATGTTTCATCAATGAGTTGCCTAATCTTTTAAGTTCAGCTTTGTCATTATGAATGACTAATGTTATTAACTAATTCACATGTTTCTTATGTTTCAGTTAACATTGCATTATTGACTGATTCACTTATTTATTCTGTTTCAGTTAACATTGCGTTATTGACTGATTCACTTATTTATTCTGTTTCAGTTAACATTGCGTTATTGACTGATTCACTTATTTATTCTGTTTCAGTTAACATTGCGTTATTGACTGATTCACTTATTTATTCTGTTTCAGTTAACATTGCGTTATTGACTGATTCACTTATTTATTCTGTTTCAGTTAACATTGCGTTATTGACTGATTCACTTATTTATTCTGTTTCAGTTAACATTGCGTTATTGACTGATTCACTTGTTTGTTATGTTTCAGTCAAAGCCTCATCAGTCTATGACTGATTCACATGTTTGTTATGTTTCAGTTAACATTGTGTTATTGATTGATTCGCGCATTTGTTATGTTTCAGTCAAAGCCTAATCAATCTATTGCTGACCGGTAAGGCGGCCTCTCACGTGTGGGACAATGAGAAAGACGTATCTGGCCTCAGTAAGTCCTGACATTTACTTTTTAAGAGCTCCATCCACTGATTAAAGTTTTGGATAATTAATTAATTGATCTTTAGTTCAATGTTGGAATAAATTAAATGTGATAATATTTAACCTTATAGATGTCAGAGTTCTATCTAGTTTGACTTAGTGATTCCCATGTTGGTTTGGATGGAGAAATAATAATAGTATCATTAAATATAAGCTCTTCTTCCTGTATGCGTTATACATTATAGTGTACTAAACAGTATGAAGTACAGTATATTGTACGTTATACATTATAGTGTACTAAACAGTATGAAGTACAGTATATTGTACTTTATTTTGCTGTGATCTACTATGCATAGCTGGGGTAATGATAAAGCGTTTCTAGTATTAATAAGACTTTAGAATACTTGCTAATATTCTAATTGCTTATCATTGAGTATTGTAAAATGTGAGTAATTAACTCTCTAATTAAATGACGTTAAAACTAAAATTGCGTTTTATTGGCTTATATTAATTAGGTATGATCTCTATACGACTATAACACGAGTTAAAATGAGAACTGACCCACCCTATACTGCACTTGTCGCAAGAGGATACTAAGCAGGAACTGAGGAAGACAAAGCTAAACCACCTCAGAAGCCTTGCTTTTCCGAGCTATACGCGAAAATCAGTTGTG
The DNA here is from genome assembly GCA_905160935.1 of Enchytraeus crypticus. Lineage (NCBI taxonomy): Eukaryota > Metazoa > Annelida > Clitellata > Enchytraeida > Enchytraeidae > Enchytraeus > Enchytraeus crypticus. Next base: position 859,719 of record CAJHZI010000283.1, on the reverse strand, counting down.
GATAGAACGTAGCCTTTGTGAAGGGATCAACTTGTTGATCAATGGGTTGCTCTTTTTATAGAGCAAACGCTAAAAATAGATATATACTTCAAATTTGCCGTTTGGCAGAGCACTAGAGAGAGAGAGAGTGAGTGAGTGAGTGAGTGAAAGAAACAGAGAGAGAGCGATGAGACTAACCACAGTTTCTTTTTACTTTACTGTACAGAGCTTCAAGGCATATCATCTAAATCAGAGATAGGATTTCTCACTCTTCTTGAACATCTAAGATATTGCGAGGTCTGTATTTCTACTATTTGTACTCGTTTTCCTATAGTATTTTTGTAAAAAAAATAATTTTTAAAGTTAAAACGTAATTGAAGTACATTAAAAAATTGTAAACGTTGCTGGTATAAAATGGAGCAAAATATTTCTGTTTGTTTCTAAACATCATTTGCGAAAGAAAGATAAAAATTGGTGCTTCAAATTTCTGATACTTTTTTGATATTCTTGATACAGATACAGATATGTGATATTATGTGCTTAATGTGCTGCAAGCGTTAGGGTTGCGTGTTGATGCACTGTGATGGTATGTGTTTGATATTATGTGTCGCAGGTTGGTTGGTATCTAAAGAATCCAGTCTATCCTATCTGGCTCCTGGGCAGTGAAACTCATCTTACGGTTCTCTTCTCTTTGGTTGGTTTGTGTAACTTTACACTTAATTTTAATTTTACTTTACCTGTTTACTCATTATTGTATATTGCTTTACTCTATTTCAACGAGCCGGGAGTCTTTTTATAATTTTATTAGTCGTTTGATTTGAAACCAAATCAGATGAACTTTAGTCAGCTTATTATAAAAAACTTCTTATAACTTCTTATAACTTATTATAACTTATTATAACTTATTATTACTTATTATTATTTATTACTTATTATTACTTGTTATTATTTATTATCATCTATGGCGTCTTCAGCTGGACAGTATACATATTCTGAGCAGACTTGTCCTCGACACCTGGGCTTGGTCTCGAGACCGGTTTTTGCCGGTCTTGGTCTTAGGCTTAGATAATATTGAATACTGTATGTTTAGAATAAAGTGGCATTAGAATAATATAGCATAGTTAATAATGGAACATATTTTACGATCCTACCATGGTACAGCAATGATCGTATTGTAATTGTAACTCGTACTTTAAGTGTTATTTTCCACTTCTAATTCTGCTCTTTAAGCAGTTATTGTCGCGTTTTAGGACAGAACTCTGGTTGGGGAGGAAACAGCCGTGGATAAAGCAAGAAGACTGTTTAGTCATTTCGATCAAGAAGGCACGTGATTGTGAATTGTTAATTTCATTCTTTGGGTTTACACAGCCGTTCTATTGTTTGAACATAATTAATTAATTCTTGTTTTCCTACGTAAGACGCCGGAATGTTGAGCTTTGCCGCTATGGTGCTATTGTGTTATGACTGAGTAGATGATATTTAAAATTTTATAGGACTTCAAATTTTGAGGTAGTATTAATTGCTGTTAAACTATTAATTAAATTTTTCTCAATAGTAGTTGCAAAATAAGTGATAACCGTGTTGTGTCCGGGTTGCTAAATGATAGACCTACCTTAGACTGCACATGCCATAAAAGGAGAGCAAGCAATAAGATCTTAACCAACGTCAGAAAGTGTTATCGCTTGATGAGCACCTGGGCTCCAGATATTGCTACAAAATTTCTAAAACGAATGAAAAGTTGAAGGTCTATTCGTATCCCGACCAAGCTAAACTGGGATTCAAAGGTAGATGATTATGATGATGATTTTGATGGTAATTGTAAAACACATTGTATGCTGCATTGAAATTAGACACTTCAGGTTTAAGTGCCATAGACCTACCGCTAGGCTGTAAGCTAGATAGATACACAGTGAGAGTGAGAAGTAAAAAAAAGAGGAAAATTGATTTCAAATTTTTATATCTATGCTTTGCTGAATTTGCTTAAAATTATTGTGGTATGTATATATTACATATATATATAAATTATATATATATATAAATTATATATATATATATATATATATATATATAAATTGCTTAAATTAAATTTTTCTCTATACTGCGCGTTGTTGTCATGGACGGCGGTAGCTCTCTAATTTTCGTTATTATGATTGTTATTATGTGTGATTGCTGTAGGTAGAGGATTTATAACAGTGGATTCACTGGGTGAGCTGATGGGACGCCTCGATCTTGTTGCTGTTCCTGAATAGTACGTTCTTCTTCTTTTTCTTCTTCTTTTTCTTCTTTTTCGTTTGACTCTCTTCAAAAAATTTGAATTTGCTTAACTGCAGTGAAATGAACTAAGAGTTATTTAAAATTAGCAACAAAAAACCATCGAATAACTTAAGACTTGATTAATTACATGAAAACATTGCGCAGCATAAAGTTAGCTATGCAACGATTGCTTCAGAATTTGCTTGTATGTATTGTACTAATACTGTTTCATTTACGAACTTAATGATAACAAAGACGTATGTTATACTGCTTAGCATGGAGCAAGATGGAAGATTTAGCTATCGGATGATAAACCGAGTTTGAAAAATTAAGAAATCACCTAATTTCTCCACCAAAGTTTCAAAACATATTACTTGCTACCTAAAATCTATTTAATTTTTTTGTCAGCAGTGCTGTGTGACTCGTTCCTCATAGCATCATTAGTCTATGAAACAGACGTTGAACAAGATTTTTCTATCTAATTGGATTAGTGAACCAAAAACCTCAGCTGTTGAGACTAAATTAAACTCATGTTGTAGAATTTATTAGAGGCGCGTCAGGTTATAGAAATACTTTATCAGGTAATATCGAACTAACTTATTTATCTATTTATTTACTGGGTACTATATTGATGGACTGACTGACTGATTGATTGATTTATTTACTGATTACTCTATTGATGGACTAACTGACTGATTGATTGATTTACTAGTTACTCTACTGATGGATTGATTAATTGCTCAGCGTAAAGATAATGGCGGATAAACTCGACCCGGAGCAGTTGGGAGTGATCACGTTGAACGGGTTCCTAAAGGAGTTCTTTGCTACGGGAGATTCGGGTGCTGAAGACGGCCACAGGTTCAACGTCTATCACTACAACGGTCTACCACAGTCGTTTCAGGATAACAAAGTAACGAACTCTTCGTTTTGTTTAAAACTGTTATATATTGCACCCACCCCTGCATATTGTATTGTATTAACAGAAAATAAATAAATAGTTAATTGGAGCTCTAAATAATTAGTTGACCTAAGCAAAAACAAATTACTAATTTATTAGAGCCATAAATAATTAATTGATCAGAATAAATAATTCATTAGATCTACAATTAATTAATTGTTTAATTCCATAAAAAATAAATATTTAATTACAGCTATAAATATTTAAATATTCAAAGCCCTACAAACTTATTGTGATATAATTAATTAATTGAAATTAATTAAGTGAATAACTAAATAAATAATTAACTGAAAACAAGTAATTGATTCGAGAGCTCTTAGTAATTAATTAATCAGAGCAATAAATAACTGGCTGGAACCAGTGACGACGTCAGTAAGATACTCGACCGCGGATCAGTATGTAGGGGTTCAAATCCTGGGCTCGCCTGTCATTGACATTTCTTTCGAGTGGGGAAACTGACGTTAACCTTGGCTTTACCAGCTTTAGCTTTTAATTGATTAATCAGTGTTATAAAAAATTAATTAATCTGAACTATGAATATTTAATTAATCGGAGCTGAGCTACAATTAATTAATTGTTCAGAATTATAAACAATTACGTAGAGTTACAATTAATTAATTGTTCAATGCTATTAACTATTTGATTGATTTGTAGGTTATATACAGGCAGGCGTCCTGCCTGGTGATGGACATGCCAGAGCTGCAGATGATTAGCGACTATTCGCCCATCAAGACCTGTCTGCTCACAAAGTGGCCCACCATTGAACTCACGTGGAATGATAACATTGTGCCTTCCATGAACTGAGCCGTACAAATACAGCAAATGAACGCTAGACTCGTCGCCAAGGTAGGCAAGGTCGTGAGGTTGATTGACAATTAGTCATGGTCGATAAACAAGATCGTTATTGAAACAGAGCAAAAAATTCTAGAGGGTCGTGATTAAAAGGGAACATAAAACCTTTGAGGCAGTGATAGAGAAATACATAAAAAACTCTAGAGGAACTCACTTCGTTGGAAAAATAAGGAGGGACTTGGAAACGGTACGGAGCTTTAAAAATTGGGGTGATTTTAAGAATTGCGCGGCACGAGTTAGTCGTTCACTCGCCGTTGTTCTAAGGGGATGGACGCCCCTGACTAGAAAGCAACTATTGAAGCTCTAAGGAGAGATATTTGTAGAAAATTGATTAGAGGGTTGAGGGGATCAACTCGGCGTTAGGGCTCTAGATGGGATAGTGTGTCTGTATCTCTGGCAGTAATACTTTTTGAATTAGAGACATAATCGTGAGTCCTATGAACTCTATAAATGGTCCTGCAAGCCCTGGACCTCTGAGTTGATGTTCTCGGAACAAGGTTGAGGGGGTAAGGAGCTAGGGAGGTTGAGGGGTTGGTGGTCTAGGGGGTTAAGAGTAGAGGTGTTAGAGGTTGTAGGGGGGTGTAGGTCTAGAGGGTTATGAGTAGGAGTGTTAGAGGTTGCAGGGGGTGTAGGTCTAGGGGATAAGGGATAGGGAGGTTGTAGGTCGTAGACTTGGGTTCAGCGACCTAAATGTCTGTCTGTTGTGAACGGTATATAGAAAAAGTAACAGACTTTCTGTGGTTTAAGTCTTGTTTAATACGATTCCATTCATGAAATTCTTGATTATATTCTATTATATCAAATGGAAACACGACCATTGCTCTTGATTTGAACGAGAACTTGTTTGGTATTTAGATTTATATGTGTAAGTGTTCTCTCAATGTACTGCTTTATAATTTAACTGTGTATGTTCTTAAACAACTTCAAAGTTAACTGGCAATGTGTTTTGAAATGTGTATAATAGGTGTTTGACTTAGGCTTATATTTCTCTGTAATTTACTGTATATAGGCGAGTTTCAGTTTATTAAGTTTTTAGATCAACTTCGTATTTCGTCTTTATAAACGATGCAATAGACTCTGAACTTAGTCTGTTATATACTGGTGTCTCTAGAGGGCGCATAACTTAGAGATAGAGCAATACTTTCTTCTGTTACCTATGAAATTTGGTGGCTTTATGTCTGTTAATGCAAAGTCGGTTTCATATGAAATTTTGAGATTTAATGTGTAATCTGCTGTATTGCAGTTTAAGATAGAGTTTAGGATCTAACATGATTTCTACTCACCATTTAATTTAATTTGTTTTGGAATCTCGTAAATTCGAAAATAAACGTTAGGCTGTTAGTCATGAATTATTTTATTGTCGCGGTATGGTGAGAGCGACATCATCACTCTGATGAGAGCGATGATGGTAATGAGATTACCATCATCACTCTGATGAGAGCGATGATGTAATGAGATTACCATCATCGGGTAATGAGCGATGATGTAATGAGATCACCATCATCGGGTAATGAGCGATGATGGTAATGATCCTCAATTAATTACCTCAATTAATATCTCAATAATTAATGCGATATTAATTGAGGTAATGAATATCTAATTAATTATTGAGATAATTAATGAGATATTAATTACCTCGATATCTATGCTAATTCAACCCGTGACTGTTCTAGTTAAATTTCTCTGTTACAGTTGACGTATTTCTGGTCTCTCTACATTTTTATGAAAATCTGTTAACCCCATGAAAATGTGCTTACAGTAGGCTACAGAATTTTCGTTGTTTTTTTTTAAAGTCTTGTTAAATTTTCATTATGCTATCATTTATTTTTGTATGCTAAATTTAATTTAAATCTTCAACCAACGCCGTTTTGTGTGAAGTGACGATGCTTGCATTGCTGTAAGAATTTAGTTATATCGGGCGATGTACATTGTTAATAGCCCGTTCTGAAAGTGTTTTAATAAATCTGCTGCTACTTTGATATGCGTTAAATTTGCGGTTTTTAGATTTTCTATTCGGATTTTGAATAAAGACGAATTAAATGTTAAAGATCGGAGCTTGGTGTTTACCCTTTCTTTACCAGGACTATTTTTTGAAATTAGAATAAAACGAAGCTATTGGTCAGTTTTATGCTAAGCATTCTGGGTAATTGGTCTCTCTCGCATCCATACTGCAAGAACGTCTTAGTTGCGTATTTGAACTTTCAATTACCCCTGGTAAAATAAAGGGACTTCAAAGTACCATCAGCAAACAAAGGGATTTTAAGTTAGACAAAATTGTCATGTGTGGGTGGGATTTTGTTGTACACCGATGATTCTGGCTGGAAGATTCACGTCTAGTGCTGAAGCATGGTTACTGATTTATGTGTTGTCCTTCCTTCCCCGAATATGCTTGCTAGCGCAGATACACAATTAATCTTCCACGTTCTCGCGCCATGGCTACTGGACTTAGTTTAGAGCTATATTTGGCTTAATCAAAGTGATTTAACGTCAGATTCATCTCCCGAATTCAACGCTCTTCAGTCATATTTTATTTATTTATTTCTTCGTTTAATTCAGGCATAATGTGGCCCATGCAGCAATCATACTCACCCTCATAAACTAACAAGCAGGGCAGCAAAAGGAACCGAAACTAATAACAAAAGAGATGAACTAAGATGATTGGTCTAGTTAACAAGCCAGCGCTATACACTTATAAAACAAGCTATAATCGACGCCTACTGCAAAGTCCAAAAATCTGCAAATTAGAGCTGACGGAGGAAACATTTATCGCTTAAGCTTTCGCTAATCCATCAGCTAATTAGCTTTAGTATGCCACATAGCTTTGACTCTTCCACTTCTTTCTTCTTCTGTCTTGTTTCTTGTATAGTGTAAGAACTTTGGGCTAGAGTGCCGAAGAATCACGAGTTCTTATCATTTTCAAAATAGACCGTTAGAGAGTATAAGGTGATTCTAAATCAGCGCTTCATCACACTGATCAATTAATTTAGATAAATCACTAATATCTGTATCAGATAGTACTAGTAATAATAATAATAATTATTATTATTATTTTTATTACTCCCCGTGTTGGATCCGGGTTGTTTGAAAAATTGACCAGCCGGTGACTGCACGTGTCGTAGAAGATGACTAAAGCACTAAGATCCATACCAACGTCAGAAAGGGCATTCGGTTGGTGAGCGCCTAGGCTCCAGAAATTGCTACAAAAATGTAAACGAATGGAAAAGTCCCAGTGGGAGAGTGGCTGGTGGTGTGGTGTAGGACACAGAGGATTTGAGACAGTCTATTCGTGTCCCGACCCTAGTTAAACAGGGATTCAAGGGAAGATGATGATGATGATGAATAAAAATAAAAATAAAAATAATAATAATAATAGTATGAATCACAATATAATAATACAAACAACAATATAATAAGAATAATGAGTGGCACTTTGGCTAAAGCGGCTTCCCAGAGTGCAGAGGAATTATTTTAATCGCTTTTTTAATAACTTTTAATTAAATAAAGTCTCTTTTATCTTATTTTTTAGCCCAGGGCCCTTTACAGCCCAGGGCATTAAAAAAGAAAAGAAAAAAAAGAATAATAATGAGAATAATAATAATAAAGATTTAACGTCCATTTTCTCACACAAGAATAATGCCAGGGACGCTCATCACATGTCACTACAAATCGATTTCTAATATTAATAATAATAATAATAATAATAATAATAATAATAAAGGTTTAATGTCCGTTTCCTCATACAAGGATGATGTCAGGGACGTCAATTGCTACCAATTAAATGACTACTGCGATTGATGATTATCATTCATACAACGGTTAGGTCGACCTTTAATTTTATCAAAGAATCAAAATACCTTAACTTAAATCTGCCCTCAGGGGCGTTTTCAGAATTACATGTAGCTAGAAATTACCGGTTTCAAATCTAAAGTTAAAATCTTAGTTAAGTTGTGGCAGACCAGGCCTGCCGTTCTCTGTTCAAGATGCTTCTGAGTTGTTGTTAAGATTGTTAATGTTATTTAAAATGGCGCGCTTTTCTTTTATAGTCCATTTTCATTCAGTTTTTCGGATTATATGAGCGACATCCAAATTAAAAGCTCAGTTTTAGGTGAAAGATTTCGTCTTTAAAGCATTCCAATGACAGGGTGCGCTCTGGATTTGTACCCCGTTCTTTCTAATTTGTAGTGGGACACCATATCATATTGACTCTGTCATAATTTTGGCTTCTGCGAACCACAGTTGTCTAAATTTAAATTATATTCCCGTATTTTTATACGCAAAAGGAAACGCAAAAGGAGAGAAAACTATTTTCTTGTTGCTAATAAAATTAATTCATTTGCTAGTTGAGCCAGTAACTCAACTAATTGTTGTTCTCTCATAGACTATTCTTAGAAGAGTTGTTTTCCTGTAGTGCACTCTGTACGAGTTATTTTCGTTAAAGGAGTGCGCGAATCAAGATTTTATTTCCTATGGAGGGAGAAAATCGGGATTTCAGAAGTGAGAATTTAAATGAATTGAGATGCGAAAATACTTCTCTCTCTCTCTCTCTCTCTCTCTCTTTTAGTGCATTGCGTATTGGCTAGTTTATGACGTCCAACTCCTCAACATATTTCTATCCTCTCTTTTTCTCTTTATATCAACTTATGAAGTAGTTATTAAACCATCATGCATCCGAAGTCTCGGTCTTCCTCTACCCCACTTTATTTCCAGTCTTCCTTCAATCACCTCTTTTAGTAAACCATTCCCTCTCAGGACATACCCACCCAGTTCTTCTTTCTATTCCTTATCTTTTTTTCAGTTATCTGTTTATGCCAATCCTAATTATCACTTTTTCGTTGATAATTTTGTCAGTCAATTTTATCTTTTCCATTCTTCATCATAACCAAATTTCGAATGCTTCCAGTTTCCTAATAGTTCTATCCTCCTTTCATAACGTCCATGTTTCGCAACCGTAAATGGGCGTTATTCACACTAAAGTCGTCACAATCTTTATCTTTGTAAATTTCTACAAATTATCAACGTATTTTCTCCATCTTTTTGTTGCATCATTATTTTCTGCCTTTAGTTCCCCATATTTGTTTTTGATACTAATGTTTTTCGTACCTATTCTCTTCTCGTCTCTTGTCAATTGACGCACTTCTTGAAATCAGAAATCTTATTATCCTCTTCTGCCATATTCCTCTAGATCATCACATTTTTCATCCCATCATTAAGATCTTGCTTATTTTGTACGCAACAGAGAATTCTTTTGATTATTATTTATTGATGTTTATTGAACCTTTTATTTATTGAACCTTTTCATTCTTCCCCGCCCCCCTCGCGAGTAGGAGATATTGGAACAACTTAAACTGAACATAACTTTTCTGCTATGATAACGGTTCAGCCAACACTATCAAATGCAAATAATTATTAGTTATATTATATATAGTTATATTATTAGTTATATATTAGTCTCGTTAAATTTCACTGATTCTTGCAGTATTAGGCAGAAAATGGAAATATACTGTATTAATAAAACGCATACTGTAGATTTAAATGTAATTAATATTAACGATAGTCCACCAGTATTACTATCGCAAAGTCTTGCATTACTTTTCTACCAGTTTTGCTTTACTTTCTAATACCGCGACACTTACACACCCGGTACACGCTATCTCTTCATGATTTCTGCCATCCTAGTGACGTCACCCCAGAGATTAGCAAACGAGTAGCTATTGTGTTCGAAATGAAGCGATTCATCAGTGGCCCAATTGCAGTGGGAGGCTTCAATGGACGTCTCATCGCTGGCTGAATGCTAATCTTCCCACGGCATCTGCCCACCTTCTTTCAGCTTCTGATTAACAGGATTTATTTGCGCTGATGTTTTTAAGAGATTGGATTAGCCCACATCGGTCCATGGTGTGCCTGTGCTAAGCCTTTCTTAAATTAAAAATTAATAAATTAGTCTACATTTAATCTGCAATTTAATTAATTAATTAATATACAGTGGTTAATTAAATAGCCACTAATATATAATAGTTAATTAATAACTGTGAATAATAATAATAATAACAACAATTAGAGTGCTACAGTCATCAATGACAACATCGAGCACTATTGAGACAAAATCAAGCCGGCGAGCAAAAGAAGGTCCAAAAACGGTGCAAATTCCAAAATCCAGATAATCAGTCCAAAGTATTATTTAAGAATGAATTAGTCTCATACAGTGTTATCCATTGTAATACGGAAACAGACGTCAAATGAACTTAGAAGTTCATTTGACAGGTTCTATAACATCCTGCAATAATTTGTATGATCCTGTTTTATTGCAGAGTCTCTCTCTCTCTCTCTCTCTCTCTCTCTCTCACTTAGTGCACTGCCTACTGTCAGGTCCATGGTAGACAACGTCTCTACTCTTCTCTGTCTTCCGCTTTCCTCTTCATGCACTCATATGAGTGGATCTTAAAATCATCTAACATTCCTAATCTCGGCCTGTCGCTACCTCTTTTTCATTCCAGAAAAAAGAATGTATTGCAGAGCTTATTTGCATTATTGTTGATTTGCGCTTTCTCTTCGTTTCTACGAATACAGTCTTCTTCAGATGGATTGATAAAACCTGCAGTTCATCTTTCTTATCCAGGTGTCTCTTATAAACCATTCTGGTGATATTTCACAGCTAATCTTCTTTGTGGATCAAATAGCACACAATCAATAAACTATTAAGCAACATATAAACGCTAACACTTTATTAATCTAACAGTAACACTAATCACGTAGTTTAAAATTTGTTTGCAGAAATTAATTATGCACGCTGTAACAATGCCACTCAGAATACTAAGAGAGAGTACTTCTATTAATTGTCTTAAAATATCTCAATTAATAATGCATCAACTAATATAATGGAAAACATTTTTTGCTACAAATTTCATATTAGCCCCTATGCTCAAGAACTTCTTCAAAGCTCCTTTAGCGTCACATTTTTACTGATTTGAGTAGAACACTCTAGGTAGGAATTGATATATCACCGATAAACGTCATTATTCTGTTGACCACTGGTCTTTGAATTCATTCTTAACATAGCAATATTTAAGTTTGTCTTTTTCAGCGCATCATTCTAACTGTAATTTTGTAAAGACTGCAATAGATTGAAAATAATAGAAGTATAAAAAAAAGTTAATTCGCTTCTAATTGCATATCATTCACCCATCGTAGATCTATATTGGGTACTAATCTCGAATGCTGTATTAGAAACATCTAGTAATGCTCATCCATGATCACTATTAATTGCTGTTGTCGTTTTGTTTCCTAGTAAGGAACTGGATAGGCAAAATTAAAATAATCGCAGGAAATACTAAAATATAATAACAGTTTTAAATATTTGATAATATTGAATATATAAATAATAGTACAGAAAATAACGCGCATTAATAAAAATATATACAAATATAAATTAAAGGTAATTGTCTACCTATTGAAGATTAATATGAATTCTGAGCTATGACGTACACTATTGAGCGTCAGACTGTTAGTCGATTTTCAAGAACATTTAACACAACCATAGATATAACGAGAAATAGAGAGAGAGAGACAGAGAGAGAGAGAGAGAGAGAGAGAGAGAGAGAGAGAAAGAAATCTAGTATGTTTATTTATTAATCGACACAAGGGAATACTGTCGTGATAGCGAGTATTTTAAAATTCATTCTTTTTATTTACCTAATGATCCCCGGTATAGGTATCTTTAAGCTGGCTAAGATTTTCGAAAAAAAATCAAAAATCAGAATCATCGTCATTTTCATTTCTTGGATCACATCTGCGACGACTTGGATCTGAGATTCGAACTGCGCATCGACATAACTAGGTGGCGACTACTATACCAATGCTAACTCACCTTCCTCACCAGTTTCTCACTAGTGATAAAGAAAACGACGTAGAAATCCACATTTCATTTATTAATTAACCCTCCTGACCTTCACGATTTAATGTGATCAACGAAAAGGACATCGAAGCTTCTAAATCCTTTTCAACCCAAAGTATTTACTCTGCTGAGATTTGAAATGATTCAAAACGCTACTGGCTCTTCTACAACCCCCTCCTCCTACTAATTAGTATCCTGCGAACTCAAACGTGAAAACCGTCCTGCCTTTTTCAGTAGTTTTTCTTTGTTTTCTCCAAAAGCTTTTCTCTAGCCTTTTTCAAAAAATTTTTTATGCCTTTTATAGAAGCTTCTCTCAATGCTTTCTAGAGGAGATGTCTCTTTACCTTATCCAGTAGCTCCTTTTCTGCCTTTTTCAGAAGCTTCACTATATGCCTTTTTCAGAAGCCCCTTCTTTTCTTTTCCTTTATCTAGATTTTTCTAACCAAGTCTTTTCCAAGAGCTTCTCTCTTTGATTTTTTTAGAAGCTTCATTCCATGCCTATTCCAGAAGCTTCTCTACTGCCTTAACTAGAAACATCTCTCTAGGCCTTTGCCAGCCTTTTCCCCTGCGTATTTTCCAAGAAGATTATCTCTATGCCTTTTTAGTGACTTCATCGTATGCCTTTGTTAGAAGCTTCTTTCTATGCCTTTCTAGAAGCTTCTCTCCTTGTCTATTCTAAAAGCTTCTTTCTATGCCTAAACTTTTTTAAAATTCTAGATAAAAGCTTTTCTCTTTGTCTCTTTAAGAAGTTTCTCTCTATGCCTTTCTAGAAGCTTTTCTCTTTGTATTTTCTAGAAGCTTCTTTCAATACCTTTCTACAAGATCCTCTCTATGCCTTTTCCAGAAGATTTCCTCTATGCCGCTCCATCAGCATCAGCTCACCTCCGCCTGCCGCCAGGACTTCATCCACATCCAGGCTCTCCTCGTGCTTGCTCGCTATCTGAATCCTGAAACTGTGCAGTCGTCCAAACACTCCGGCATTTGTTCTCTGATCCACGGCGGGGCGATGCCGCTGCTCCACGCGACAGCGAAGCAGCTTCTTGAAGGCGTACCTGAACTCCTTAGAGCACAGGGCGTAGAGGAACGGATTGAGCGCAGAGTTGCAGTAGCCCAGCCAAAAGAAGACGTGGAAGAGACGGATGGGAGTACAGTTGCGGCAGAACGCTCCGACGAGGTAGACGGTGAAGAATGGCGTCCAGCAGATGATGAAACAACCGACGATCACACCAACAGTCTTGGCTGCCCTCTTCTCTTTGTTGAAGTTTCTCAGCTGTGCGATGATGTTCATCTTGCTGAGCTTCAACGAGATCAGAGACGATCGTTGTTTGTCTGTTCCTGAAAGTTCGTCCGAGTCTGTTATTCCACTTCCGGCGCTTCCTTTTCTCCAGCCGTTTCCCATGACAACGGCGTCCACTGACGTGCTGCTCTTCTTCCGTCTTGCCTCTTCCGCTGCCTCTTTCCATTCTTCGTTGGACGAGGAAGTGGATGTGATGATGATTTTTGGAAGTTGTTGGGAAGCAGGTTTTGATTGGACAGTTAGCTTACCGCCGCTACCGGTGGCACCTGTCGCAGCTGGGTCGATGACATCAGGGGCCGAGCCTCGGTTCCTCTCCTCTAGGCTTCTACGGGTTCGAGCCGCCCCGGCCGTCAGGGGTACCAGCTCTGATATACAGCCGTTTGAATGACGAGTGAAATTTCCTGAAATGTAGATAGCAAATAAATTAATCATTCAGTAAGAATTTAACGTTCGGTTCCTCGCAGTGACGTCCATGACATTGCCTTATGGCGAGGAACCAGACGTTAATTTCTTATTGCTTGATTGATTAAATTGTATGACAATGTCAAAGACGTTAAATGGTTATAATAACCTCCGACAATTTCTAGAGCAGTGTTATAACCGATGAACTGTTTTCGAGACTGCTTTATAGGTTAATGATAGGTTATTATCAATTCTCTCCAAGGTTATTCATATCTTTGACAATGCCAAATTACAGCAGTCTCCGACACTTTATTAACCTTCCATTAGCTCATTCAATTCACATATGTTTGGACTGATGATGAATTTGACAGTGACAGCAACTAATCTCTTCGAAGCTCACCTGAATCGTTTCGGATAGTATTTCTACTGGTACTGAAGAAATATTGAAGAAGGATTTAGCATTTTGTATTTATGTACTCACCTGCCTTAATTTATAGGCCTACTATATAATCGTTAGTGGTTAAAATTTCAAATCTGAGGCATGATATAATATTGGCAACATGATACGGGTGAGTTCCTGTGAATTAAATTTATCTGCTGCACGGATTTATATAGCTTCAGCATATCTTTCCAGGTAGATGGAAGGCGATTGCTTGCCTATTAATGCATTTCTATCGGAATTGTAGATCATGACAATTGTTTTTTTATACAAATACAAGTCTGTAATGTCTGTGCAATACAAATACTAGTCTGTAATCTTTTGAATTTAGTTAATTTTCCGGCTTTATTTATATATTTATTGAACCAATTTTTACAATCTACTAAAACATAAACATTACTACAAAATTACTTAAATAAATACTGTTTGCTACCTGGCATAGCATTTCGACTTCCACGGTGCACTCTCAGGGCAATTGCATTTTCTGACTTACTATTCGGCACCGTAGAGTAGGACTTTCTTCCTCGCGGACTTCCTTCGCATTTTCCATTTCCATTTCCACCAGCAGGAGGCACGTGACACTCGATGAATCCCCTCCTAAAGCTGTTCGTGGCGGACACTGCAGTCTTGTAGATCTTCCAGTAGAACACTTCCATGACGAGCATGGGCACCCAGAAGGACCCACAAGCAGAGTAGACGATGTAGCCGGGCTCGGAGTTGAGGATGCACTGGTGCTCATCCCCCTGTCGCTCGCTGTACACCGAGTCGTCGGCGAAGCGGAACGAGCCCCCCGCCCATCGGCCCCTGTCCTCCCTCGAGTCGTTCGACGTCTGCGTCGAGTTCCAGACCTCTGCTAGAGGAGAAATAATGTATATGTATATATATATGTATATATGATACATGTATATATATATATATATATATATATATATATATATATATATATATATGTATATATGATACATGTGTATATATTATATAAATATATATAATTATTATAATATAATATATATAATTATTATAATATATATATATATATATGTATATAATTATATACATATATATAATACATATCATATAAATGTATATATATATATAAAATATTATATATATATATATTTATATATATATATATATGTATCTTTTTATATACGTGTATATTCTGCTAGAGGCGAAATCAAGTATCGTATTAATATACATGCTGATGTGCGTGTACATGTAGTAATTTCTATTTTTATTATTGTTAATGCCTTTGATGTATAGGGTCATGTGAAAAGCTGGTAAAGCCAAGGTTAACGTCAATTTCCTCACTCGAAAGCGATGTCAGTGACGGGCGAGCCCAGGATTTGAACCCGCATCAACTGATCCGCGGTCGAGTATCTTACCGACTTCGGTAAGTTGGCAAGTTGGCGATGTGCTAAACAATAAGATAAAAAAAGATTTTATTTAATTAAAAGTTAAAAAATGAGGCGGCCAAAATAAATCCTCTACGTTCTGGGAAGCCGAATTAGCCACAGTGCCACGGAAACAGACAGCAATGTGATAATAATAAATATAGGGAAACCGTATTTTTTCAAAGTTATAGATTACATAAGGTATGGATAAGGTATAGTATTTTTAGAGGTATTAAGTTGTTGATCTATGGAGTGTTCTTAATGAATAGTGAAAGCAGACTCTGAGCATGAATATGTACATTGGACCTGTCAATAGGCAGAAATTGGAGAGAGACGACATTTTAAATTGAGACATTTAAGAGCTTCATTGATTATTGCTTGATTGATTGATTACTTAGTTGATTCATTGATCAATTGATGGATAGACTGATTTATTAATTGAATAAATTATAATCGATTGATGTCATATGATTATAATTGGCATATGATTTTTGATTTATTGATTAAATAATATAATTAGATTGACTGCTGAATTGATTAACTGAGTAATTTATAAAAGCATAATTTATTGATTTACTTGTCTTATTGATTAATTGATTAACCGATAAATTGGCAGCTTACCTCTGGCAGTATTTCCTGACCAGGCAATAAGAGGGGGACAGCAGATGATAAAAGCAAGGATCCACACACAGATGATTAGCAGGCGAGCCCGCAGTGGAGTCATAATACTGGAGTAGCGGAAAGGTCTGCTGATGGCTATGTAGCGATCCAGACTTATAGCACAGAGGTTGAGGATCGAAGCTGTGCAGAGCCAGACGTCAATAGCCAACCACATTCTGCACCAAACTGGGCCAAACGGCCAGCTTCGCATGACCTGTGCAATTAATTGTGATAAATGAGTCTGCATTCATGAATCGTGATAAATATAAGTAGGAACTCTAGTTAAGTTTCTTATAATTCATTTTTGATTGTTCTATGTTCTTATGTGTATGTGTGTATGTGTGTTTATATATGTATATACATGTATATATATGTCTGTTTTTAACGAATAAAGAAATGAAGAAATAAATGTTAATTAAATAAAATGTATTAAGAACCAAACTAACGTCAGAAAGGGCATTCGTTTGGTGAGAGTATTGGCTCTGGAAATTGCTACAAAATTTCCTAATTTCGACCCTAGTTAAAAAGGATTAAAGGAAGATGATTATGATGAGAATAATGATGATGATGATGATCATGATAATAATGATGATGAAGAGACTTTACATGTATATTCATATCTCAACCCGAGTTAAACTGGTGATATTGGGAAGAAGATGATGATGATAAATGGAAAAGTTTGCCACCCCAGTGGTCCACAGAGAGGAGTGGAAAATGTCAGTTCGTGTCCCGATTCGCGACCCTAGCTAAAGTGGGATTCAAGAGAAGATAATGAATGAGTAAGCGATGGAATGATTAATTTATTTATATATATAACAACAACAACAACATGATTAGAGTGCTACTGTTGTCCATGACAACATTGAGCACTGTGGAACCAAATCAATGCCGATGAGCAGAGTGAGGGGTCCATAAACGGTGCGAGCCAAAATCCGGGTAGTCAGTCCAAGGAAGGGTACTAGCGGAAAGCGGAATGAAGGTTTACGTGTTGGTCTAAGTTCGTGGACGTTTGGTGGATAGGAAAAATCGAAGAGAATATATATATATATATATATATATATGTGTGTGTGTGTGTGTGTGTGTGTGTGTGTGTGTGTGTATGTATATACATCTCAAGAAAGACACACATCAATAATAAATAAATAAGCTAATTAATTAATTAGTTGATTACCTGGTTGGTGCTTGAGAAAGGAAGCACAATCAATCCAACCATGAGATCAGCCACGGCGAGAGAGATGATAAACTTGTTGGTGGTGGCTCGACGAAGCTTCCTATGGGTACACACCGCCATGATGACGATGCTGTTTCCCACAACAACCAGAATGGTAAATAGCGCCAGAGATATTGTGGAAACAATGTAGGTCATCACTTCATTGTGGTCGCCGTTCTGCGCATCGTATCCAGTTGCGGTTAATTTATCTCTGGTCAGGTTGACGACGAGTCGGACTGCTGCTTTGTTGTAGTCTTGAATGTCGTACGATGTGTAGACAGATGGCGTCATTTCTTCTGCAAGTGAATATAGTTACAATTAAAAATTATTGCTTTTTATCGTCTGCATATAGTATAGTAAGGCCAAACGGCCAGTGACTGTTTGATTTGTAACATTAAAATTGGGGAGTTAGACTTTTTCGAAGGTTAGCCTAGTTATTTCTGCAGTAAACAATTTTACGAAATTTGGAAAAAGCAGTTTCTTTATTTCTCGTAAAAATTTGAGATTGTAGGAAAGCTTAACCCACCAACGCAGTGTGATCAATATGTGCGAGGTTCAAATCCTGGGCTCGCTCGTCACTGACATCGCTTTCGAGTGATGAAACTGACGTTAACCTTAGCTTTACCAGCTTTAACAACATCGCAGAGTTAGTGCATCTCCCGCTTGCTACAATTATCTTATAATGTGTAGCTTTGTTAAAAATGTAACTTTCTGAAAATTTTATCTAAAATGTAACAGTAACTAGTGACAGGTTTAAGAAAGTGTGACTTTGGAATGGCTGGCCGTACCTGCGACCTGTATGTAACCTCAGACTTTCGTTTCAAGGTGTTCGGAAACTAGAACTTTCGAGTGGGGATTGAACTAAGACAGCAAGATATTCAAGCCCAAAATGTAATTAGCTTTAAGTCAATCATCAAAAATATTTCTCGTAGAAGAGGATAAATATGGTGGGGTTTACACTAACTCCAGTCAGTCTCAAAAACTGTATTTCAAGAAAATGCGATAATATCATTTAATTACGTCGTGAGGCACAATTATATAATGTTTGCTTAATGGATGTTCCATCCTCCATTATTAAACAGTACTTTTATAATAGACTTTATATATCAGTATACTATTTATGCTTTCATGTCCTTGTACCTATAGATTCATGCTCTCAGACGCTCCTGTAACGGATAATTAAATTACTGATGCACCTGCATTTTTTGTACAAATTGGAAACGTCTAACGCTGCTTATGTTTATTAAATTTATAGAATTACAAAACAATAGTTTTCCAGATAGGAAATAGATGCCGAAGGCTGCGTTACTAAAATATATAATTACGGCTGTCTTAGATCGTATTATATCATTAACAATTATGTCAGAAGAGCGAAAATATGAGTTTGTTCTGCAAGTTCGTCTGTTTTTAGAAACCAGGGATACTTAAGACTAGAATCAAGACTAAGTCATTTAAAAGCAAATACCATCAGGCTGATGACAAACACCATCAGTATGATGTAGATTCATGTACCTCAGGCTGCAGTCAGTGGCAATGTTGGTACGACAGCTGACGGCGGATCAATATGTGCGGC
This sequence comes from Enchytraeus crypticus, assembly GCA_905160935.1. NCBI lineage: Eukaryota > Metazoa > Annelida > Clitellata > Enchytraeida > Enchytraeidae > Enchytraeus > Enchytraeus crypticus. The sequence goes on along the minus strand of CAJHZI010000283.1, from coordinate 840,811 downwards.
GTTCAAAACATGGGCTCGCCAGTAACTGATATCACTTTCGTGAGATGAAACTGACTCTAACATCGGCTTTACTTTTCACGCATGGCTAATGTGCATGAAATTTCTTGAAGTCCCTTTTCAGGATAACTAAAGATAATTAAAAATCATCCAACAATTTGATCCATCTATAAAGCTTAAGCCACTTTGTTGCGATTTTAATTATTAATGTGTCTTTTATCCTGGAACATTTTTATCCTGGAAAACATTAATCCTGAAGTGATTTTCCAGTGCCTTAATCAATCAGTCCATACCTTTTCACCTATCACGATATAACACGAATACATTTATATTTAGTCTATTATAGCCACTATAGTGCCTGAAACAATAGTAAACATAGCCTATACGTGTAATTACATCGTCATATATGTACAAATATAAAAACGATTTCGTATATATATATATATATATATATATATATACAGGTATATAAGCTAATGTTAACGGCAGTTTCCTCATACGTTTGTTACGTCAATATATTTACATGTATATATATATATATACATGTATATATATATATATATATACACACATGTATATATATATATACTGTATACATGTATATATATATACTGTATACACGTATATAAAGTATATACATACTCATTGCCTATGATTTGTACGGACACTTATTTAGTAAACTCAACCTATACTTCTAATATCGCAAGAAGCGTCTAAGAAAGAGTTGTGGAAGGCTGTAGGAAATAATCTCAGACTTCACATTATTTTGAAGCGTTAATATTGCAACGCTTAAAAAAATAAAAATATAGGCCAACCTCGGTGTGCTCATATTTTTGAACACTGCGGTGCTCCTACGTGAGCGAGATAGCCGGGTCAAAGGAGGAATATTAACTTTTGTTCTGTCCTTTTGTGATGACTACCAGCAAAATTAATTTAAATAAGAATTATTTTATAAAGTTTAATAAATTATACTATCATTAAAAGAGAGATTATACGAAGACGAACTAACCATGGTTATAAGCAATAAAACCCAATCTAGTGATTGGGACCTTCAAATTTATCAAACAAATTAGGAACGACATTTAAAGAAAATTCGGTGGAGGCGTGTGAATGTGGAATGATAATCAATCCATGTGAAAAGTGTGAAATGTTAGAACGTAATCGGTGGTTTCGAAAAAGGACACGATTTGAAATTCGTCAGTATCGAATCGAAATTGAAGATATACATCGGCGTGTAATGTGAATCGCCGATGTGAAACTGTTTCAAATTATCCTAATGCATCCATCCCATATCCATCACTTAACAATCGACGTTGTAATTCCGCTTATACATTCCAATTTCGACTTTCTATTTAGAAGAATTGTCGAATGTCAGAATAATCGCCATCAATCAATGAATTCGCAAATAGGTTTAAAATGGATAAGTCAACAAAAAAGTTTAATTTTAAAGTTAATGTTAACGTCAGTTTCTTCATTCGAAAGCAATATCAGTGACGGGAGAGCCCAGGCATTGAACCCCGCACATACTGATCCGCGGTCGAATATCCTACCGACATCGCCACTGGCTCCAGCCAGCCTCTAACTGCAACTGGTTGATGCGGCCAGTCGTAAAAGCATGAAAAATGAGAGAATTCTGTAGACCGTCTTCTCAACTCATTTCTCTTTCATAATTATTTCTCAGCTCATCTCTCTCTTCTGTTTGCTAATTCTCACCTCGTTTCTCTTGCCCATCTATTGATCATCTCCTTTTTTTTCTTGCATATATATTTCTCTTAATATTACCGCTGGTTTCGTTGCCAAATACATATGGGTGATAAAAATGTAAACAGTCTTTAACGAATTGATTAGAATAACTTATGAATATAAATGAATTAAATTGAGATATTGCACTGTGACGACGTCTATCGTCCTGTTGTTAATTACTTTGTGAATTTCGGAACGATTGGGTAGACAGTTTGAAATTCAAATGTTATTGAACTATAAACTGGAATTGGTTAGAATTAGTTATTAACAGTTACTCAGGGAGTGACACGAAACAGCTGACACGGGACTGTCTGACGTAACAGTTGACACGGAACTGTCACTCGAGACAGACACACTTGGCATTTAACTTCTAAAGATTTCTACTTAAACTTAAAGTAACTTAGTAACAATGTTTTATTAAATTAGGAACAATATAATAAGACGATAATACTCAAGCTTCTGTAACATAATTTGTATTTGTGACTTGCTGTAACGGGTACACGAAACCTTAAGTAGATAGATTTATTGTATATGTGTGATTGATGTTGTAACATGTTTCTTATATTGTTATCGGTGTCTGAGTTATTTTATATTAACTAGACCATATCTATTAGCTCTCAAACTACCCCCAAGAAGGACCTACCCATTGCTTAGAGTCAGTCTAAGCAGAACCTTCGCGTTTCGAATTGGCACGGATTTTTGGCACTTATAACAGTAGTTATTTATTTAGTAACTATTAAGTAACACACATCTTACATCCCCGTACAATTTAGATTAGTGGTTGCTAACCTGCTTTAACAAGAGACCCTAATTATGTTCTGCTTTCGTTTGGCGACCTTGATGTTTTTTAGTATTTTGCTACTGTACCGTTTTTAATGCTTTTGGAGTATGCTACTAGTTTTACAGCCACATTGCTACAGTAAAATACATGACTAGTCAATACTGAATATTCGTTGTGTGTATTGCACAAATTAACAGCAGAAAGCAACCCCTCTGATTTGGTCCGGCTACCTCCCACCCCAGGGGCGCGACCCACGGATTGGGAACCACAGATGTAGCGGTTAAGAACTTCTGTATACACGTAAAACATTGGGGATATTTTAATTTCGTTATTCATTAATCGATCCTGTGAACGAACAAGAATTTGCTCTCTGATCCGCAAGGGAAAATCTGATCAAGGAGTAAAATATCGGACATCCTAGAGATCAGTATCATGGGGAATGGGATATAACTGCCTTTCTCTCTCTCTTATTGCAGGAGTGAAATAAGAGAGAGAGAAAGGCATTTTTACAAAATCTCAATTTTTGCTTTGAGTCAGATTAAAGTGCTCAGTGCAGCTGGTATGTCTCTTATGCAGTATCATTGAATGAAGAAACGGGCCATAAAAGTCAGTATTACTAAAAATTAGTTTCAACTTTCATATTATCTATAGAAATACAGAATTCATGCACAAATGTCCAAGATCAACCGGCAAGAGAAGCTAAAATCTGAAAACTCTTTACCTATTGCGTGGATAACTATTTCTCTTGGTTCTAAATGTATATTATCATAGACTCTGTTTCTCTTGGTTCTACATGTATATTATCATAGACTCCGTTTCTCTTGGTTCTAAATGTATATTATCATAGACTCCGTCATTACAGTAGTTTATGGGGTGTATCGTTTCACAGTTCAGAGCGATATAGCTCCCTGGATGAAAGTTATTATAAGCCGGTATGTCGAGACAAGTCTATTTTAAATCCAGTCTCACGAGGAATCGGGATTGCACGGAATTTGCTAAAGCAACTTCACACGAACATCAATTTTTCTAAATATTTTCAACGAAGTCATCCGCTTTGACTAAAGACTGGCTATGCGACACAGCTAAATATCTATGGATTTGTTAATAATACAGCAGAACTGAAACGTGTCTCGCATTCCTGTATTTAATCTTCTCAGTTTTACGGATCAGTTTGCAGAATACCTGCCGAGATATATGACTTTCGGTCTGCCTGTCCATAAGAACTGTATTCTAATCTGACGGAAATATACTGTTAATTTGGATTTCGCATAATTTCATCAATTTAAGATTCTCAAGTGTCACTGGCATTATTGTTAATTTCATATTATCATCATTACGCTAGCTTTAATACTCTTAGCTGTATTGGGCCCTGGGCTAAAAATAAGAAAAAAGACTATATTTAATTAAAATAATATTATAATTGCTATTACTGTTATTTATTTTTTTATTTTTTTTATTTTTCATAATTTAGATTATTGATATTTAATTTGGATTTCACAGAATTATCATGGATGGAAATTTCGAGAGTCACCAATAAAAGGCTATAATATTATTGAATTAGTACTATTATTACTAGTATTAGTAGTATTTTTATTGCTATTATTATTATTTGTTATCATCATTACCATTAAAAGTTAGTAGGCAGTTGTAATAGTAGGTAGTAGTAGTAGGAAGTTATATTAAAAGGCCTATATAATTGAAATTATAATTATCATATAACTATTATAATTATAATTTAATGCCATTGTAATTTTAATCAATTTACTATAAAATAATTAATTAAATTACACTATTAATTATTATAATATACTAATGATAGCAGTAATAAAATATATAAAAAAGAATAATACTGCGTAACTGCATTTAGTAAAAACAATAATCGATTGATTGATTCACTCGCCTATATCTGTATGAAAGATTTTCCTGATGAGAAGGCAAAGCACGAATGTTAAACCTGTAGGAATTTTTGAAGTTGTACACTTTATTTATCCCCTAACGATGCCCTTTACGATGCCCTTAAGATACCCCTACGATGCCCATTGCGATGCCCCTTACGATGCCCGTTACTTATGCCGCTTTCGATACCCCTTACGATGTCCTTTACGATGCGCTTAAGATACCCATTACGATGCCCCTTACGATGCCACTTTCGATGCCTCTTTCTTTGCCCTTACTATGCCCTTACGATGCCCTTATGATGCTCAAAAGGTGCCTCTTCTGACGAGGATATGGTGACTAGCACTTTATTGTATTATATGATATTTTACATGTCCTAAGGCATTTGAAAAATTTCTATTTCAACTATAATTTTGATATTTTTGATCATATAATGGCAAGATTCAACAAGTCAATTAAAATCAAGAGCTTTCTAAAGCTCTGGTTGTAAGACGCTCAATAATTTATATAATGATGCAGGGATGCACTTAACCAAATACAGGGTGCGACCAACAATTAACCACGAATTTAAAATTTGATAAATTATTCATTTTTAGATGTTACATCACTAAATCTTCTAGTATTCTTGAAGAGTCAGTGATAAATTAGACTTGTGCTACCGCTTAATTCTACCATGGACACCTTTATATATGGCATCATATAGTAGCGTGGAAACATTATAATATATATATATATATATATATATACATGTATATACTATCTAAGAGTCCATGATTCTACGAATTTTTAGTCTTGTCATGCTTTATTATTCTATACTGCCGAGGACTGGTGTTGACTGCACAACATATAATGCTGTTGGTACAATGCAACGCCTATTTCTTGTACCAGCTCTGAATTATTATTCAGTTTAACTAATAATTTTAATAACTATTTAAATAATTTTAATAATTAATTGATAAATAATTTTAATAACTAATAATGTAATAATTAATTAAGAATTTAAAGAATTAATTAATAATGTTAACAATTAATTACAACTTTTCATAGTCTAAATTTGTCTAAATAAAATAATCTATTATTTAAAATGATTTCGCAAGGACCGAAATTTCAAAGAATGTCTCTGAAAGCTCACTCGGCTAAGGCTCTAACTAAAAGTTCAAAATCCTATTCAATCATATATCAGTTAAATCGTATACCGAATTTAAATTCTATCAAAATTTGAATGCAGACCCAGTCTTGTCAATTCGCCTATGAAGCACAGACTTACCAAATATCGTCAAACTAAAATCAAATATAACTCAAACTGTAATATAATAATTTAACTGCTGCGAGCCGCAGATAATGCAAAACACAGGATTGCCATATAAAGCATGACAGTAGCCCACCTATCAAGCTGACTACCTCAGAGTAAAGTTAAAAACACAATTATAAAATTCAAATCAATAAAAAAACAATAAAACTTTTATAATAAGCACCATTGATATCGTTACACTAAATTGATATGATTACATGCATATAAACGTGTATATATATATATATATATACTCACATACATACATAGACCTATATACATGTACACATGTATATACTGTATATGTGTGTTTATATCTGTATAATATATATTATATCTCTCTCTCATATATATCTATATTATATATATATACATATATATATATATATATATATATATATATAATATATTTATATATATGTATGTAGATATATAATACATAGATTAGATACAATGAATTCATTTTGTAATACTACTTTCACGAGGATGTTAAGCACGTGGAACATCGTGAATTCACTGGAAGTTACTGCAAGTACATGACAAGAAATACTATTTAAAATATCCATAGAAGTGTTATTTGACATGTTGGAATCACACGACATTAATCCAATTTTACAAATGTTAGTTGTGATTTTGCAAAATTCTTATGGCTTCTTAGATCTCGAGATCAGAGAACCATAAAGCCTTTTTTAAAATAGACTTTCATAAAATTGGCTCCAATTTTACCGCCCCCATATGCCATATCACTCAATAGCTGAGGTTATTTAATGTACAAGTGTTCTTCAGAATTTCACCGGAAGTGCGAGACTGGTTTCGTTTCGGAATGGGGCTAAGTGTGTGAGTGCGAAATGGAATCTGTATTTTTGTCAATTAATCTAGCTTGGTATAAGCTAAATATGGTTACAGAGGTGAATATTTTTATCCTGATCTAGCCGGCAATTTTTCACGATTCTATGCTATTTTGGCGTCATTGAGAAGTGTAGCGTTAATAGCAGTTTCCTTAGATCCAACATTAACTTACACTTAAAATCAAGGATGCTGAGCATTTCTTATACATTATACTTGTTATACATTTTTATTCATAATTTTACTGATTTAACTTGCCTTTCTGACATTAAAATAACGTTACAATTACCCGGCTAATCTTAATGTAAAAATACAGCTCCGAAAGAAGTTGCCTTAGCCATATTTTGCTGAAACTAAATTCCAACCTTTAGGTGTGTTATGTTTTAAGAGATATCATTGATTTCATTGATCATGATTTACCTACTGCTCCACGTTACTGCTATCCATAGGCACCTGTAGTACTTGAGTAAATCAGAATAGCAACAACAACAACGACAATGATAATTAATAATAATAGTAATAATAATAATAATTTGAATCCCCTTCTTAAAAAGAATCCCTTTCTTAGGGGGTTAAAAAAATAATAATGAGAAGAACGACCATAATAACAATAAATAATAACAATAATAACAAGCGCGAAAAATCTTTTCTGTGGCAGCGACTCTATTGCTCTCCAGCGATTCAATGCAGTCTGCTTCAGTGGCACTTTGGCTAAAGCGGCTTCCCAGAGTGCAGAGGAATTATTTTAATCGCTTTTTAAAAACTTTTAATTAAATAAAGTCTCTTTTATCTTATTTTTTAGCCCAGGGACCTTTACAGCCCAGGACATTTAAAAAAATAATAATAATAACAATAATAATAGTAATAAAGTTTTAACGTTCGTTTCCTCTATCGAGTATGATGTCAGGGACGTCTCTCCATCATATGTCACTACAAATCGGCCTGAATGCTGGTTGGTGATATACTTCAACTTTATGATATTATGATTTTAGTTTACCATACAAGATAATTTTCGTACAATATGCAGTAGCTTACATTTTAGGATATACGAGTTGCAGTTTATAGAGGTGTATAAATGCAGAAGTTCTATAATTGCAATACGTTTTTTATGACAATAATGGTTCTAATAAAATACCAATAGTGCATAATTTTACTTTCAATTAAAATTTTTGTTTTTCAAAACAGAAATACCCAACATTTTTTAGAGTTTCGTAAAGCAATACAGTAGCACGATTTTCGGAGCAATGTTTTACGCACCTGCAACAAATGAAAGACCTTTGACACGAGTAATATAATTTCCCCGAAGTAGAATAAATAACCAAAGCAATAATACCGAAGCAAGGACGAAAACGAAGTTGTCTCCTCGTCGACTGTTCGAAACACTAACCGTAAAATCATATTAAGGAAAGCATTATTTACTTTCTATGTTCCGAATTCCGGCTGAATTGGCAGCTTTGTCTTTCAAATGAATGGGCTTACCAGAGGATGAATCGACTTAATTTAGTTTCTCTTAATTTATTTCACAAGCAGAAATCTATTTGCATAGCTCAGAAATGCACTTATTCTTACCAGTGAAAGCTATTTATTGCTCCATGTTGTCTTGGAAAACAGTAGCTCTCTAATGGCGTTTTTGTTGTTGTTGTTGCTGCATAGTTAATTGTACGACAGCCATGGATGTTCGTAAATGGTTAATCCTCTGTTTGAACACGGATACAAGAGAACATATATGTCGAAAACTGCATTTGTTTTATAAATAGTCGACTATCATAGTTACAACTGAAAAATCACTTCAGAGACCATTAAACATGCGAAGGTACGATTTTCATGTGGATGTGCAAAACATTTGCATTATTTAAAGTTACCCTGGTTATACTATTAATCTTACGTTTCTCAAGCCATCGCTTTATTCGTAATGCACTTATATTCAGCTGATAGATAGCTTTTGCGTGATATTCATCGTTAAATATTTCTATTAAGCAAAAGTACGAGAAATTTACTAACCTCGGCAAGTTGCTAGCATTACATCAAAATAGTTAAACAGGATAAACGTAAAACATGATAGTTTTCTCAGGAAATGACGCCTTTGCCCAGTAAATATTATATTAGAAGCTGAGAAAGGCATAGGGGGCCAACTTCACCATAAGCAGAATCCCTACAAGATTAATTGCATATCAAGTTAGATAATTTAAAGATCCATATGTGGATATGAGGAAAACGGAAGACTGAGAAGAGTGGAGGCGTTACCATGGACCTACCAGTAGGCAGTGCACTAAGAGAGAGAGAGAGGCCAAAATAAAATAAAATAAAAATCAGAATCAACTGGCTAAGCTTCGCTTTCTTACAATGTCCATACTGGACTGAAAGAGCAGGATTTACTCCATCTGAGCGGATATTGGACCCTGTGGAGAGTGTTAATTCACTTCCGCTCCTCTAATCTAAATCCTGCTTCCCTTAACTGAAACTTAAATTGTAATTTTTTAGATAAATTATTTTGAAATTTGGGCAGGATAAGAAACCGACGAAAATCCAGAAATTTCTACAGTAGATTCTCTGAATCTGTAAATAAATGATAGGAAATTGTATTGGATACTTTGACACCAAAGTATTTAAAGTCAGAGACCCATTCAATGTCATTGAATACTATAGCAAGTTGGAACAAATACTTGTTATAAAATGGTGGTGACTTTCTAAAGAAGATGACAATAATAATAACAAAAAGTAGAGTGCTAGAGTCATCAATGACAACATCGAGCACTATTGAGACAAAAATCAAGCCGGCGAGCAAATATAGATGGAAGAATAGAAAGAAAATAATATAAAAACTTGACAATAAGAGGAAAGGGTAACCGATAAATAGGCTCTCATGTCAATAACAGTCATATACACTCTAGTTGTCGGTCAATTAAAAGAAGCCCATGGAACAAAATCACGCATGCAATCTTCTTCATCAACCATTGAAATGAACAGCATTAATCAACAAACAGATTTATAACCATATAAATGCAACGATGTTATGTCGTATATAAAATATATAGCTCTATTATAAAAGTTAGTTTTATTAAAACTCTTCTTTGGCGGTCTCCTACTGCTTTACTATATTCCTACTTAGTGGACTCCTAGAACACTAGCGGTGAACGTTCAGTCTATTCTGTTGAACACACGCACCAGGTCATTGCATGTTCTAATAATTCAACGTTATCGCATGCTTGCACGCATGTCAAGATATTATCCAGAAATACGTAATTCCTTTAATGAAATTTCTACATATCGGCTCTTGCTATTCATAAGGGCTTAACTTTCACGAGAGAAATTCAAAGACTGGAGAAAACCTTTTGGCTGGAGATACATTTCCGTTTCTTAAGGGAAGAATTGAAGACATAACCAATATTTCGAATATAAACTACACCGCGGTATATCAGTATTTTGTGTATTACTTGGACATCCCCGACTGATATCTTTATTTGCTTTACTATTTTGATACTCTTGTAGATTACGAATGAAATTAAATTAAACAATAAAGACAAATTCACTATGAAATAAACATTGAATCCAGTGCTTATTAAATAGACCAACTGGAATTAAGTAGCTGGGGATCTTTCATTGATTTAATTTTAGCCTACCTGATAACTGCATGCACTTGCAGAATTCTGATAAGTTAGTTGGACAACGGTAAATCACCTAAGAGTACCGATTTTCATTTGTCGACAGGACGTCATTTAATTCGTTTTTCAAACTTCAAACTATTTATTTCCTTATCTCTACACAAAATATTATCTCTACATAACATCATATACAAAAGCATACATATTATTAAGTAATTTCCATCCGATGGGTGAAAGAGTCATCATAATCATCGAAAAGGTCTAATTATAAATTATAAATGTTACTATTGATAAGATATTTTGTTGGAGAGAAAAGATAGTGTGCATGACAGAGAGAGAGAGAGAGAGAGAGAGAAGCGAGACATAAAAGAATTTGAAAGAGAGAAACAGCATGCCGATGAAATTCATTAATTTTTTGAAAACGATATATCTAGGTCTCACTTCGTGCATTTTTACACGACTTTAACTTCAAAGGCAGTGAACTAAATACAGACTGGTGAAACCTTAAATTAATGTGAAGACTACAGGTGTATTGAATGGGGGGTTGACTCGTTATCACTATGGTTTTAATTTGGTATTTAAAATCTGATTTCGCAAAACAGTTTTATATTAGATATTCATTAACGGAGAATGATGAGTAGATTTGAAACCTGAATCTACTGATCCGCAGTCGGACAACTTATCAACAAACCATCGACTTAGCCCGTATCTGGAAATCATCGACTTAGCCCGTATCCGTAACAAATCAAGAATAGTTTACAAATCATTCTTGATTTGTTACAATAACGATCTCAAGCTGTGATTTTTCAGGTAATTTTCCTTTTGCTTCATATTTATTTAACACCTCCCTTACTTAGCGACCTGTTTTACATTTGATAAAACTCTGAACGAAGTCTTTAGATTATTAGACGTTTTAGCCCTAACGTCAGAAAGGGCATTCTGTTGATAAGTTCCTAGGCTCCAGAAATTGCTACATATTTTTTTCTAAAACGAATTTCAAAATGAAGGTCCCGATCCTAACTAGGCTGAGATTCTTTGAAGGATGATAATGTTCATGTTGATGATGATGACGATGGTGATGATCATCATCAATGATGATGATGATGATGATGACGATGATGATGAAGTTGATAATGATAATGATGATGATAATGATGATAATGTTGCTGATGATTAGACATTTATTTGTTATACACCGCTACACTCCTCACCTCATTTTATCACATTCTTAATTAGAACACAGCATCAGTGGCTGGGAAATCCTCAACACTCATAGGCTCGATTCATCAGGGCGGAAAATCGCTCTAAATGAGTTACACGCTGATATTGGTCATCACATATTGCACCTGCTTTATTAGATCTTTGAGAAAATTCATCGAGAAAAGAGCGTGGGAAGTTGTCAGGCCTCGGGAAGGTCTTCTAGCTATCTTAAGTTATAATAGATCAGTGCTGTAGTTACACAAATATAACATTTAAATATTTAATGAGAATAATCATAAGATTTTAAAGTAGCCTATACACAGGTTTAATTATATATATATATATATATATATATATATATATATATATATATATATATATACTCAAATATATATATATATATATATATATACATATATATGTATGTATATATATACTCAAATATATATATATATATATATACATATATTTGTATGTATATATATATATATATATATATGATATGCTACATTTATATATATATATAAGCCTACAGTATTTCCATATATTTTTACTAAGCTACATGCAGATGATGTATTTGTAGCTTTATAAACTACAAGTACATCATTCCTAAATTATGTTTACTATATATATATATATACATATATATATATATATATATATATATATATATATATCTACATATATAGATTATATATAATATATTATATATATGTATATATAAGATATATATATATAAATATATTATATATAATATATCCCACACTACATAGATATATATATACATAGATATATATGATTATAGGATCTATATATATATATAGATAGATATATATTATATAATATATACAAATATATATATATAGATATATATACCATAGAATATGTATGTATATATATATATACACATTATATATAGCTATATCTATATAATACACAATATTTAATATATCTAGTATATTATACATCTATACACACACACATATATTATAATAATATGTATATATATATACACATATACATATTATATATATCTATATTCAATGAGATATAAGATATTAAATAAAAATATAGATATATTACACCAAATATATAGAGATTGTATATATAGACCACATATCTATATATATTTTATAGTATATATATGTATACCGCACCCAAATTATAGATAATATATATATACACAACACATATAGAGAGTATGAGGGATATATATACACACACACATATGAGATATAGGATAGATATATATAGTCATATATATATTAATATAATATGACACATATATAATATATATATATGATATATATATCTACACACCCATATATAGATAGATATTATATATATACACATATAGGTATGTATATATATATATAACAGATAATATACCCATATCTATATGTAATTATATATAGCTATATATATAACACACACATATATATATATCTATATACATAGCTATATATATATAGTGATATACAGATATATATTAGATATATTTATAATACACACACATATATAGATATATATATATATATCTATATATCTATACACACACAGATATATATATATATATATATATATATATATATATAGTATATAGATGAACTATAGAGATCTTATGCTATATATATATATATATATATATATATAATATATATACCACATATACACCTATATATATATATGTATAGATAATATAACACAACATATAATATATATATATGTTATATATATATATCTACACAATATATTAGCTATTATATATATATGTATATATATTACACACACACATATATATATATATATATATTCTAATATATATATATATACATATTATTATATATATAAATATATATATATATATATATATATATAATATATATATATACACATTATTATAGATATATATGTATATATATATACACTAATTAATATATATACCACATATATTATATATATATATATATATATATACTGTATAATATATATATATATATATATATATATTTATATATATGTATATCTAGATTATAATAATATATATATTTACACATATATATATATATATATATGTATATATATATATATATACACACATATATATATATATATATATATATATATATGTATATATATATATGTATATATATATATATATATATATATGTATATATATATATGTATATATATATATATATATATATTTGTGTGTGTTAGTTTTTAATGGTATTCTTACCATTACTAAATGAGAATAAATTTTCTTTTTTTCGTGATAAAACTCTATAAGAAATTAAGTATAGTATTTGAAATCTGAAACCAAAGAAACTCAGTAATTCACAATCAACTGTATTTGCCAGTTATTAGCTTTAAACTCTTACCCTGATAAATGTAGCCCATGACCACATGGAAAGTAGTATCATATTCTTTATCCATTAAAAAAATTAGCTAAGACAAGGTCATATTAAAAGTACCAATAAATTTGAAAAATCAATCGTTCGCTTACAGTTCATTAATGAAATAACGAAAGTCTGAATTCATTTCTGCATTCAGACTTTCATTCAAAAATTTAATTCAAGAATTCATTTCTGAATTTTCGGCCTTGGATCTGTCAATCCGTACACATGTAGAAGAGTGATATTGGATAAATTTTAAAGTGGCATGCCGCACCAAGCTGAAGACTTTTATAGCAAGAGGCAGAATTCTGAAAATATTCTTAGTGCGAATCGAAGACATTAATGGAGAGAGCACTGTGATAGAATTGAACAAATTTGTAGTGGCACTCAATTATGAGCACATGTATAACAATTCGTTTACTAGTTGGATGGCCGAATGGATAGCCTTCTCTTGCCTGGTAAACAGTAGGCCATCGGATCGACTCTCAGCCGGTCCGACTGTGACAGTATTCCTCGTGATACGGAAACAGACGTTAAACATAGATTTATTATTTAGTTTTATAATGTTTAAAAGTAGTAAGGTTTTAGAATTTTCCTCCGCAACATTTTACTTCAAAGGTCTAAGAGTTAAATACCAGGTAAGACAGAGTGATTGAAAAACAATAAGTTATAGTCATGAACGAACACTCGTCCTAGATTAATTTGACGTTAAATAATTTGTAGCATCAATGTTATGTGTATATAATAACAAAACCTCTAAAGTTAGCGTCTAATTTCGTAATTTCTGATTTCGTATTTTTAAGTTCGTATTACGAAACTTTTAGAAACAGTCAGAGTGGATTTTGAATTGATTACCTCCTACTCATAAGGCAAACATCTTACCATTTCTGTCATCTAACTTATGCGAATTCTAACTTATATTAGCTTTAAATCATCGCACATGCAGATGTAGTGCCAAGACGTCGGTGACTTTGCAAAGACTACTATTTAATGTTTGCAGAATGCTTCTGAGCTTTTGTTAAATGAGAATAACCCTACTGCCGGCAGTTGATTAATTTACATATATTTGTTAATCTGTCTTGTGATTAAAGTCTTCAGTGAAGTAGAAGCGATTTTTAACCATCATCGTCCTTTTAATTTTTCATTTATCGATTTTGTCTACAAGTAGCAAGCTCGTGAGCTTCGCTTCTGCAATACGCGCAGATACTATTAGAGCAAAATGTATTTCAGTCGGTATACGAGCATGGAATCACTCGGGGGAATTTTTCTACCTATTACATGCAATCACGGCCTAATTGCTTTCCTATACTCTAAGGCAATACGTGTAGGCGCATTGGATGTAGACACTGGCTGGAGCCAGTGGCGATGTCGGTAAGATTCTCGACCGCCGATCAGTCTGGGCGGGGTTCAAATCCTGGTCTCGCCCGTCACTGACATCGCGTTCGAGTGAGGAAACTTACAATAACACTAGCATTACTAGCTTTTAGATTTATATCTACGACGATGTAACTTCTGAGCTTTAACTAACAAGAAAGTCACCGAGTCATTCGAGTTCCTCATTTTTCTTAACGTATGACATCTGTCGTTATTAATAATTTAAATTTAAAAATTACTGCTATTGTGACGCCTGTAAATTTATAGCATGCATGGTAGCTCTGCTCCAGATTAGTAGAGTTCTAGTCGCTACACCGAATGTGGCCTTATACAACCAGGCTACTTGACCTTCACTGTCCTTTCAGCGCTACTGTGGCATTTTGCATAAAGCGGCGCTTTATAAATATACTTATTACAATTATTATTATTCTTATTATAATTATTTTTATTATTACTATTACTATTATTATTGTTTGTTGTTGCCAATGTTTCCAACGTTAAATAAAAGCGTTCATAATCATCCTACATTTCAAATATAGCACACATTCGAAACGTTCATAGATTAGACAACACTATATCAATGTTCATCAATATTTTTTACGCATGACTATACAGCAATTCAATGACCACTTACAATAGCTGTACTCTTCTCATAATAAAAGTTATTAGAGTTCTTATTGTTCAAAGATTACAATATCAATATATCAATGTACATAGACTTTTATCAGGCACTAAATCAAAATAAGAGCTCCTAATGCATACATGGGGATAGTGATGTTGATAATTTTTGCAAATGAGGGTAATCATGTTGGCTATTAGTGGAGGTCTATTTAGCTTGTACTTTAATAATAGTTTAATTACAGTAATAACAGTATTGTTCATGTGATAACTTCAGACAGATGCAAAATTCTACGTTTACTAAAAACATTTTAAACTGTATTATATCATGGGCCTATAGAATATATTTGAATAACTAAGAACTATATATTAATATTAATTTAGTTTAATTTAACCACTAATGTCGTATGCTATTCAACCTTCATCTATCATTTTTAGGAGGACTATCCAAATTGATGATTTGAGTATACCACATTTTTATTTGTTTATTTTTAAGAAATTGGGATTCTTTTTATGTACAGACCTCGCGGCAACTCAATTCCCGATACTCTGCATAACCAATAAAGTGGCGCTATCAGGTTTCATCTGGTTCAAAAGAGTTCCAACTGGTTAAGCACACAGAATCGAACGAGGTTGAAGTCGCTAATTTTCTCTCATCTCAATTAGATTTGGGATGCAGCAGTCGAAATGATGACCATTGCTTTCTTGGATTCGTAAAGGATTAAACTATACTACGATACAGAAGGCAGCCATGTTTAAAGCCTTAAGTCCATTTTGTGAGGCTGTGCAGTAGAGAAATAATTCTGTAAATTTAACAATTAAATCTAGAACAGAGACTTCTATAGTTTATCAGTTGTACTGTTCTATTAATTCTAATACGTTGTAAATGGCTGTATCACGATATTATGTTCTTTGTCGAGTATATATTAGTAGTAGTAATAACAAAGGTTTAACGTCCATTTTCTCATCCAGGAATGATGTCAGGGACGTGCCCAACAGCACACATCACTACAGATCAATTCACCCAGACCAAACTGCAAAAGAAATTAGCTGAGGAGAGGTAGGGTCCTAAACGAAAGACAGTCCGGTGATCAAAAATGGTCAAGGTAGATTGATTATGTCTACGGTTGGAAAAGGTAAGTAAGTCTTAAGCTTGGTAGAGAAAGTTGAAAGAGAAAAACACGAGCGAAGGTTAGCAGGTAGAGAGTTCCAGACTTAACGTGCATCAACCTCAACTAGAAGAAATTCTGCAGCACACGAAATGACTGAGAGACGAAGGATAGATTGACTCAACTCTGGTTGGCTGCAAACATATTGCTCCAGCGAAATTTTATTAGATCTCTTTCTTGAAGTTAAAGTTTCTAGAAACTGCATTAGAGTTGATTTGCAGTACGTAAGCCTCTTGTTTATTTATTATTGTCGAAATGTTCGAATTGATGGTACATGTAGTTAATAGGTACAGGGCCACTGGCTCAAAATCTGTCTTCTCCAAATTAGAAATAGACGTTAAATTATTGGCTCATACATGTAGCTGTTTCTTTGTTAACTATTCTACTTTCTCTTTCCTCACTCTTCCTATAGCCATTTATTTCTTACTCATTAACTCTCTCTCTCTCTCTCTCTCTCTTTATGCCTCTCTCTCTCCCCTCCTCTCCCTCTCTCTCTCCACCTCCCTATCTTCTATCTCTCTCTCTCTCTCTCTCTTTCTCTCTCTCTCTCTCTCTGCTTTGATAATTGGCTTACAAGTCACCCTCAGTTATATCTCAGAATAAACTCACATATAAACTGTTCTCTGTCAATCAACATGATCACATTTCGTCAAAGTAATCAATAGTCATCTTATCGATTTCATCATCATCTCCTAGCGGGAATTGCTAATCAATATTCGTTCCGCGTGTGCTTGAAATTCATTTACACGACCGTCACTGTCTCTAACCCAATTTATCCCGCATAGGCAAGTGTCAAATTATTATTTATCACACTAAATCGTAGATTTTCGTTATTTTGTTGTTGGTAATGCTAACGTTAACGTCAGTATCCTTACTTGAAGTGATGTCAGTGACGGGCGAGCCGAGGTGGCTTGGTGAGTATTGCGCTTGTTAAAAAATTAAAAAACCCGTCAAATGCAAAGAATTCTTCCAATTCCAAACTTGTCAATTTAAAAATGGTCATATTATGCTAAATGTTAACTTTATCGTGGTTTCTTTTTATCCTATTTTATGTCTACGATAGCACCGCCGCACAATGACACCAAAGACGCCTTATTTATCCTGAAAGAAGTAATTTAAATAAGTCATTTAGAAAGGCAGGAGTTAACACGCTGGATTTTATCAAGAGAAGACGCTCTAGCAAAACAAAGTTCTTATGTAGTTCTTACATCGGCTTAACATTCTTCAATTAGCTTTTAATTAGCATTAGCTTCCAGTCAAATCTTTGTGCACTTCACAATACGTGTTGTATTTAACAGCATCTTCAAAACGTTTCTTTGTCGAAGTCTAATAAGAATTCATGGCGAGGCAGGAAAGTTGAATAGGTGAATTGTTTTAAGTAAGCCATTAAATCCTCAATCTACAAATGACGTTAATTCAGAGAAGTCAAATCCATTCTTCACTAATGCAACAATATGGGTTTCAATATTACAGTTCAATGCTTCGTAAGGTTTTCTTGGAATAGGCGTAATGATAACCAGCAATATACAAATTACTTTTTAATTTCAAATACAAGAAGGGATTTACGACTTTGTTTGACGTCGTACAGTCTACATTTTACTCTCATTTCTTTTCTGCGTAGCCTTGAAATCGAACGAAGACCTCATGTTTAAGAAACCGACTTAGTAAGGACGGACTTTCAACGAAGAGTGTGTAATAGGCTTACTATAGGAAATGAACTCTTAGAATATCAATATTCCTGATGAGGATATCATCGATCAAGTCAAAGTCGACACTAGAAATTTCAGACATGGTCCTAAATTAGGAATTGCAATAAACTATTGATGTAATGACAGTATCATTAACATCATGATAGCATCATTAGTATCATGATAGCATCATTAATAACATGATAGCATCATTAGTATCATGATAGCATCATTAGTATCATGATAGCATCATTAATAACATGATAGCATCATTAGTATCATGATAGCATCATTAGTATCATGATAGCATCATTAATAACATGATAGCATCATTAGTATCATGATAGCATCATTAGTATCATGATAGCATCATTAATAACATGATAGCATCATTAGTATCATGATAGCATCATTAATAACATGATAGCATCATTAGTATCATGATAGCATCATTAATAACATGATAGCATCATTAGTATCATGATAGCATCATTAGTATCATGATAGCATCATTAATAACATGATAGTATCATTAGTATCATGATAGCATCATTAATAACATGATAGCATCATTAGTATCATGATAGCATCATTAGTATCATGATAGCATCATTAATATCATGATAGTATCATTAGTATCATGATAGCATCATTAATAACATGATAGCATCATTAGTATCATGATAGCATCATTAGTATCATGATAGCATCATTAATAACATGATAGCATCATTAGTATCATGATAGCATCATTAATAACATGATAGCATCATTAGTATCATGATAGCATCATTAATAACATGATAGCGTCATTATCGATGTTTTAATTTTTATTGGAAAGAAGTAGGAATATATACCATGGACGTGCCATTGCCATTTCGCAAAAATACCAGAGAGCGAGAGAGAGAAAGAGAGAGAGAGAGAGAGAGAGAGAGAGAGGGAGAAATTGAGAGAAAAGGAGAAAATTTTGTTTCACTCTGGCATTCAAGCTAACATTTGGCATAATATACCGTGCAGAATAGCCATCGGAGTGCATTGAGAAATAAAAAGCTAATAATACACTCTCCCTCGTACTAATTTAATTTCCTCTGCCTTGAATGATTCTTGGCGTCCTTCCATTGAAACTTCGTTAACATTTATACTCAAAGACTCCGGAATTATATTCTGAGAGAACTGCGTCAGTGATTTTATTGACAAAAGTCCACTTGTTTCTTTGCTTAGTCCGGATTCATCCGTATTTTCATCAAACAGAATGCGAATCATGCACATTGGATAGTCGCCAACTGACGCGGACGCGGATAGTAAAAAAGATAGTTGTTTTTAATCGAGAAATATGACTAAGCACAAGATAAATTTATAGAAGAGTCTCGACGATCGGTAGCCAGCCATGTACAGTTTTGGTATGATAATGATCGTTTCAAAAAGATGCAACTCGCAACCAAGAATTGTTGCAGAAAGTTCTAGCAAATTAGAATCATTGTCTACGAGATGAACGGCCGCTGGGGTACTGTTAAATTGTTGATTTTGTAACAAGAGCTACTCAAGCCGTCTTCTCATAGACTTGGTTGTTCTTATTAACTTCGCAACATTAAGTTAAGGATATCCGTCTTTAATTAGCTAACAACTTATTCAAAATATAATAAAATATTTAGAATATCTGTGTAATTAGCGTAAACATATAGAATCCAATTTTAAAACTTTATATGTACGGTATAGTTTGAAAGTGCAAGTAAGAATATAATTATTAAATGTAGATTATGAATATTACAAATGCTTTTTTAAATTATCAATTTATCGGGGAAATTTTTAAGTACAATTGAAGAGTACACGTCCACAGTTAAACTTTGAATGAAGTGCAAGTCCCACGTGTGAATGAATAACTGTAGCTAATGCAGTGCCAAACGATAAATGCAATAGATACCATTCTGTCTAGTGTTTGTCGTTTGGGAGGTCCAATGTACATATTATCTACTCTAAATCAAATTTTATGAGCATAAAGAAGAAAGAATATATAAGCTTAATTTCAATAATTGCATCAATGATTAAGTAACATACTAACATTGTAATCATATGATAAATAATAAAGCAGTATAATTATGCAGACAAAGAGCATCAAACACAAGGCCATCAAAGCTGGTGCAAATCACCCTATCTAGTTGAACACCCAGCTGTCATGCACTGTTAGTCTATCAGATTCACACAGGCACATCGATAAAATAAAGTAAACGTTTAACTCATAAGTGTGTAGGATGTTAATCGATAAACTAATGAAGAATTACCAGTTGTTTAGTTCGTTACTAACCCACTTAAAATTCTCTTACCAACTTAAGAAAACTATATCCATCAACAAACAATCTCATAAAAAAATATTTGCGATATCCACATCTTTATATGGTCTGTTATAACTCGAGTAAAATATGGCTCCTTTGATTTTCATTACCTTCTTCATTTCAAACTCTACCGCGGAATCGGTCAAACGAATAACGCCTATTACATATTAGTTGATAATACTATAATCGACGTCCCTGACATCATCCTTGTATGAGGAAACGGACGTTAAACCTTTATTATTATTATTATTATTAATATATGTTTTTTAGTTACAAAAGAGCTGGCAAAGCTAATGTTAGCGTCAGTTTCCGAACTCGAATGCGATGTCAGTGACGAAAGAGCCCAGGATTTGAACCTCTCACATACTGATCCGCGGTCGAGTATCTTACCGACATCGTCAATAATAATAATAAACGTTTAACGTTCGTTTCTTCATACAAGGATGATGTGAGGTACGTCAAGTAGATCACAAACCACTTGTATTAAAGCGCTTACTCTGTTTAAATGCAAAAGGAATTGTTTTACTGTGGAGAACAGCACACTGCATGGTAATCTAGCTTACAACAAGAACCAAGATGACGCTGGGTGCTTAAAGCTGTTTGCACAATGAATGGCGATGCTAATGAATAGCACAATGACAGCCCCGCACCTGACGTTCCCTCAGTCAACGACGACATAATATTGGATTTTATATTTACCGGACTAAGTTCAACACATTAACATCAAAACCAACCTGAGAAAAGGTTGGTGAGCGCCTGAGCTTCGGAAATTGTTACGATTTTTTTAATCCCGACTCTTGTTAAACTAGAATTCAGGGAAAGATGCTGATGATGACGATGTTATATCTACCGGACTGAAGCTATCTAATCTATCTATCTAGGCTGTAACCAGTGGCGAAGTCGGTAAGAAACTCAACCACGGATCAGAATTTTCCGAGATTCAAATCATGAGCTCACCCGTCACTGACATCGCTTTGGAGTGAGGAAACTGACGTTAACCTCAGCTTTTTTAGCTTTGATAATTATTCGGTGTAACTGAATTTGTTATCAGGAGGGCTGGGAAGGAATGCCGGATGGAAAATTTCTCCTTCTCACAATAAAACGTACTTTAAAAATATACGAATAAAAGTTTAAATATCAAACTTTGAAACAACAAATTTAATTAATTAAACAGGAAAATAAAATTGCACTGTTTGGTGGATAGGTCCATCTACCCCCTCCCTTCTAGACCAGAAATATCTTTTGATGTTATGAGAGAAATAGTTTTACTTGGCTTAGCTAGAGATAGAGTTAATTTCATGCTACTGAATATTTTATTAAATTAACAGTTTGCCCATATTTATCACCTTTTGTCCTGGAATCTAGAGAATGGACCAACTGTAAAATTTCTATTTAGCCACAGGGAGGCGGCTAAATAGAAACTGAGGAAGGTAGTGGTATGCTACCTCAGAGATCACATTTTTTCAAGCTAAATCAAGGAATGGTTAAGGCTTAACTCTATGCTAGATAAAACATTTTGACCAGAGGATTCTTGCTGGACGTGAACCAGACTTTGAGTATGAATACGAACCTTGAGTCTGCCACTAGACAGAACATCAGAGAGAGAGAGAGAGAGAGAGAGAGAGAGAGAGAGAAAGGGAGAGAGAGGGAGAGAGAGATAGAGAGAGAGAAGGAGGGATAAATCTGTGCTTCTTTAACAATTTTTAATTCAAACAGGAACGTTGTTTACATCATGCCTTGCTAGCTGATACCAACGCTTGACATTCTCAAATTTAATTCATGATAATAGATCCTAAGTTATCTAATTTAATATATTTATTGAAAATTACTCAAGTAATTATTAACAATTACAATTAAATCCAACTTGGCGTATTGACTAATTGTTACTCCTAACTGCTTATACATGTAGATGTCCAATGTATATTTCGGTTGAAATCGAAACTGCAAAGACTGAAAGATGCAAGCCAAAAAAGGCCAAAAGATAAAAAGGCCAAAATTGAATTGCACCAAATAGAGACAAAGCCAATTAGAAAAAAATGAACAAATTGGGAAAAGCGTAGCGGATAAAGCATCAAAATGAACGACAACAATTTGAGTTAATAATGGAAATAAGTAAAAACGCATTATAGTGAATTGATCAATTATGTTGACATCTATCACTTTTAATACCACATGTTCAAACCGTTAGGCAGTTTAGATCATTTTTAGTATAACTAATCCAGTGAATGTCCGAGATTTTAATCTCAGATCAGCGCGGCTGGGAATCGAACCCACGAGAGTTCAATTCAATTCAGAAACTGTCATTTAAAACTTCATGATGTCACCCCTACTAATTGTAATGAACAAATTGTTAGAAGATACTAGGGACAGGGTTTCTAAGAAAACTTTCACTGTCTGATTGTACTGGGGGATTTAGCGCACTCAGTTAAGCTGCGCGCAGTTGAACGAAGTAAAGCCACGCTGCACGCGGTTAATAAATTGTGGGCGACCACTTTGGAAGACCGCGTGTAGACAGCTTTGAAAGTAAAAAATCCCCAGGGTGTTGGAGGTTATTCTTAAATCCGCGCCGGCTGCTATTGGAGCGCCAACAAAAGGCAACGATTACTAATGACCATGGAAAGGAATGGAGGAAATAACGAAAACTACAGAAACTTAAGAAAGGAAAAACATTGTAAACACATGCGGTATGTCATGTGTGTAACTATACGGAATAATAATAATTGTAATATGGCCGATTATCCGAACGTCTGAAAATAATTGCTCCAAGACTAGATCTACTCTATCAGTCTATTGTCCATCCGTTCCTCTATAGATCCACGGATTAGGAATAGTAGAAAAGCGTAGCGGATGCTGGAACTATGTTCTAAACGGCAGCATGTTTATCAATTCAGTCTAGATTTAGACAGCCTGAAACTGTCACACACTTTAAAAAGTGATCCAATAATTCGAATTTGGATCGGAGGATTTCTGTTGTAGTTTTTGTTATGTGGAAGCAAATGATGACGCTGTCATCGAAATCTTTTAGCACTGAGACCTTTCCATAGGTTTGCACAATTTGAAATAATTTTTATTCCTTACAATTATCAATAGCAAGTGAATAATTATTCAAAAACTTTTCTATCGTGGCAAATAGTGCATTAATAGATTTCACAAAAGAAGGAGAGAGAAAGAAAGAGAGAGAAAGAGAGAGATAGAGTGAAAGAGAGAGAGAGAAAGAGAGAGAGCGAAAGAGAGAGAGAGCGCGAAAGAGAGAGAGAGAAAGAAAGAAAATACGAAAAAGAGAGAAAGAGAAAGAAACATAGACTATGAGAAAAAGTCAGAGTGCAATGTAGAAACATAGACTAAATGACACACACATACACACATAGAGACAAAGAGAGAGTGAGAGAGATTGAGAGAGAGAGAGAGAGAGAGATAGATAGATAGATAGATAGATAGATAGATAGATAGATAGAATTTGACGCCATACATGTATTATTAGCAGCCTTGAGGTTTACATTCTATATTCCATACAGTAAATTACTTTAAAATATTTAATTTACTGAAAGCTCTTGTAGTAATGTATGATTGATAGAGTCACGGTAGACCAAAACGTCACTATGCCTTTGACACTGTTTGTGTAATGGTTGGGTTTCAATTGACTCTGCTATATTATAGTTACCACATCCATCATATCCCTACAATCAGCCCATCACTGGCGATGAGGTGGTAGAATCTGAGCTTTCTCAAAGGTTCGATGGCATAATTTTAATATCAAGTCACTTCGAGACGTTTATTTATAGTTCCCAGAAGATAGTTATATTTGAAGTTAGTGAATCGACCTGGGACTTTAAAATAGACACGTACCTTTTTGTATGACATTAGTGCTTATTACCATGACTCTCTCTGCTTCTTCTTCTTTCTCACTCACTTTCTTTCTCTCTCTCTTTCTCTTATTCTCTCTCTCTCTCTCTCTCTCTCAGTCTCTCAATATCTTATTCCGACTCTTTCTACATCTTTCTCTCTTCATTTAGAACAGAATGCCTGATAGAATGATGTCATGCTGTTTCACGGGAAAAAATTATTTTTGAGATTTGCCATTTGCGATTTAATAATTTTACGCAATTCATTTATTGCCTTTCAACACTAATTCTAAAAAATAACAATTCATAAAATACACACACCTTTTAAAGTAGATCGTAAGCGAATGTACTGTATGATTGTTTAAACTTAGGATTCCGTTATACACCTGCTCAAAATTTTGAAGAATGAAATTCTAAACATTAAAATTATTAACGGCTTAGTCAAATAAAAATCAATTTGAGAAATGCAAAGAATGAAAGTTTGATTTATTTATTTTGTTTGCTTGTACATTTATGCATATTAAAAACCGCATATGTTAAAAAAATTGTGTAGGTTAGTTACTATTTTTAAAATTTCGATGTTTTCTTTTTTCGTGTTTGTTAGTAAGCGTTTTCTTTCGATAGCGTCTTGACTTCAGCCGGCACAGTTTTAATAATAAACTTCCAACATACAGGCTTTTCTTCAGTCAAAGCTGTCAGCACTCTCTCTTCTCCGGAGATCGCCATTACAAGTACTAACCGAATTCGAGGTTGCTTAACATCACGTATTGACATACATTCTAAACCAATTGCGCTAAACCCGCCCCCGTAGATTATGGTTTATGCTATTATGCATGCTGCAATTAATTGTAGTCTTAAAAAGCTTAAAACAAAGACATCACACAAAATAGCACTCCTAAGAGCCAGTTAATTGTAATTAAATCAACGTATTTAAAAGGCCAACCTCTTGATTTTATAAATTCTAGCTGTATCAAATGCTTCAATTCACAAAAAACTTCACATTTATGTCTAGATTTAATTCTTCAGTCAGGTAGACCAGCAATAAATTAAAGTATCAATACAGTTCTTAAATTCCATACAGAATCCTCCGCAGATTACAATTTACAACCAATCAGTAAACATTAAATGCGATTCAGAAATATGAACTAAGCATTAGGCACTGTAAATATAATAATAATAATAATAAAGGTTTAACGTCCGTTTCCTCATACAAGGATGATGTCAGGGACGTCCCGCCATCACATGTCACTACAAATCGATTCACTCCAAACGATCTGAAAAACACGTGCAATATAAAGTTAATATTTATTTTCTGCCTGGTTTGGGGAAAACACCAATAGTGCATAATATATAACTGCATGCAGTAATATATAACTATATAATACATAATAATAATACATATATAGATAATATATATATATATATATATATATATATATATATATAAATACATATAATACATAAATAAATATAATAAATAAATATAATACATATATAGTATATAATACATAACTACATAATATATGTATATAAAGTAACTACAGAATAAATTACTGCACATTATCTAACTACACAATATATAGATGTAACTACATACTATATAACTTCATATCTACTTAATATGTATTAAAGCATAACGGCATTGAGAAATAATATTCGAATATTATTCTGATATTGTTTCCACTGCCCTCCTAAACTAAAAGTAAACAGGTTAGTCGGATCTTCCCAAATCTGATTAAATATTTTATATTTAAAATTGTAGTCAATTAAATAGAATACTTTTTTCTTTCTCCATAACAGAAATTCAAGCAAACCTCTATTATCTTTTCAAAATAACTTCAGACTTTTGTTTTATTTTAGTTTGTTCTTCACAGTAGGATAATCTACGTTTAAACCTCATGCTTCCTAACGTGGGACGGACGAGACATGACGGTATGAAAGGTTTCGCAACATGACTTATACGACGAGAGCAAGAAAAAATCCACAGAGTCTTTGACGAGAATCATTCAGAGCTATCGAATAATCTAGAGAGAAAAGAAATTGTTTCTCTATGATGTCTCTAAAGAGAGTCCTTGGTGTGGTATAAATCACAAATAAGCTCCTGCGAATATGTCTCTATTTCTCTCTAGTGTTCTTCAAAGTAGAAGGTCCGAGGTATATATTCCTACTCACATAATGCCATGCTGCACAAAGGGCACTCCGTAGATCTTCAAAGTAATACCTTCACAAAATATTGTGCCTTGCTCACATACATGTATTAATGTAGCCTATAGCGTGGGAATAGTAAGCGACAAGTCCAGCTTTATATGTATGTGTATGTATTGTACGTATAAATTTATTTGTTATACTAATAGTAGTAGTCACATGAATTAAAGAGTACATAATCATTGCATGATTATATACAGGTATATGTAGAATAAATCAGTTGAAATTTGATATCCAAGAAAATTGAAAATTAAGTACTTATAATAAAATATGTACATGTATAAGTATTACGGTTTAAGTGTATGTAGACAATGTGAGTACTTGCAAATACTTAAATTATACAAGCAGGTGTATAGAGGCAGTAAATCGACGTACAAGTACTTATTTAATAAGTGCTTTTATACAGTGTATAAACTTATTTAAAATTGTACATTGACAATATGGCTGGAGTCATTGGCGATGTCGGTGAGATATTTGACCGCGGATCAGTAGGTGTGGGGCTAAAATCTTTGGCTCACCCATCACTGACATTGCTTTCGAGTGAGGAAACTGACGTAAACATTAGCTTTACCAGCTTTACCAATATAGGTATTTTAAAGTTAACAATAACATACATAGTTACAGGCATAGGCCTATTTGTTGATTGATATACATCATGAACGGAAGAAAAGCTTACCGGATTCGATGTCTATCACGGAGTACTTCCTGATAGTCACCTGCTCTCAGTGCTCTTAATGTCTCAGCTAAACTCTGCTAGTCTTCTATTTGCACTCCCGCGTGTTGAACAGAAATAGAAACGGAAGAAATCCTAGAGTTAGATTCTGTGAAACAGTAAGCTATAAAGGACGAAACGAAATAAACGAAATTTATTTTATAAGAGTTTGCTAAACGATAGTCGTCCTCATTTGCTTTTAAATTGCCGAATATGCTGATCTTTCTCTTAAAGCTTGTAAATTGCATGTATTGCTTCACTGTTGCTGTTATGCCATATTTGTAAAACTTTATGTCTATTTGCATTTAATAACTATTTTAAAACAATAAAGTAGAAAAATCTAATGCGAAGAGCAGGTTTACGTCAGTAACCAGATTAACTATAAACATCAAATGAAATTAAGGAAACAAGATCCTTAATACCATAATTAATTAATTATGTAATCTTGAGTTTAAGTTAACTTTAAAAAGTTTACATTTTGCCAAGACAATTTTGTAAGACTCAGATTTAGCCTACTACAAAAACAATTATAAAGCGTATATTATTATATACTTAGCCTATCATATTTTATTAGCGTGTCTTCAATTACTCAATATGTCTCTTTTGCATAACTATCTCTTTCATTCTATTTCTGTCGATTATGCATGAGAAAACATTTACAACAGAATCTAAAACTTCAATTAAATTTCATTCACATTGATTGAATAT
Organism: Enchytraeus crypticus; assembly: GCA_905160935.1. Classification (NCBI taxonomy): domain Eukaryota; kingdom Metazoa; phylum Annelida; class Clitellata; order Enchytraeida; family Enchytraeidae; genus Enchytraeus; species Enchytraeus crypticus. The sequence continues at coordinate 812,413 of CAJHZI010000283.1, read as the reverse complement.
ATGAAGTGAGTATTTCGATCCAAATAGGCTAACTATAACTCTAACTGTGTAATTGATGGTGGTTTATTTTTATCCTACTTTATCCTATTTTATCCTACTCGATTTGTTTACTGTTGCTTTTCTTCCTCTTTAAATGCTGACGAATAAAGAAGTAGATATGCATGTATATTAAATCTAATTACACACACAGTTGACAAATTTTCGCATCACTGTTAATGTTAATAGTTTCACCAGCGTCAACAAGAAAGACTTCTCTATCTTCAACTCTCAGCTAAATATAAAAATAAAGTTAACCTTATTTAGGGTCTAGGTTTTCTTGTTAAATCATTTTTTTATTTTTTAAATCTAAGAAATAACTTCTAAAGAGTGAAAACTAATTAAATTTAATGACTCTGACATCATTTCACTAAGCGGATTACGAGCCTGAGAAGAATGTGATTTTATAAAGAATAGTTTTTGCTGAAATGCTTAGAAAGCGGAAATTAAGTCCTCACTGAATGCGATTAATCGTTGAAACAGAATTTAATTTTAAATCTTTCTCTTTAATTCCAATGGAAACTATATCTGTTACGTCCTATGATCAAGCTTTAGTATTTCAAAGTAGGGAGGAGCATGGTTAGGCTAACAGAAAAGTTTGTTGATCACATTCCCTCTCACTACTGTAAAGTGACAGGTCCAAGGTACATACTCTTACAAAGAGTCTGTATATACATTTATATATATATAAATATATATATGTATATATATATATATATATATATATATATATATATATATATACAGTTGGAAATGTGGATTTGGCGAAGAATGGAGAGCATTAGCTGGACTCAAAAGGTTACAAATAAGAAAATTCTGGAGAGGGTATTGTAATATATATGTATATATATATATATATATATATATATATATATATATATATATATATATATATGCAGTTGGAAATGTGGATTTGGCGAAGAATGGAGAGCATTAGCTGGACTCAAAAGGTTACAAATAAGGAAGTTCTGGAGAGAGTTGGCACAGATAGACAGTTAATAAATGTATTAAGAAATAGGAAGAAGAGTTGGATAGGACACATTCTAAGGGGGGACGGTCTATTAAAAGAGGTCATAGAAGGTAGAATGGAAGGAAAAAGAGGCAGGGGCAGGCCGAGATTAGGTATGTTATATGATATAAAGACCCACTCATATGTGGAAATGAAGAGGAAGGCGGAAGACAGAGAAGAGTGGAGGCGTTATACCATGGACCTGCCAGTAGGCAGTGCAATAAGAGAGAGATATACATGTATATACAGTATATATCATTATTGTATATATATATATATATATACAATATATATAAAATATTATATACATACAGTAAGCTAGACAGCATATGTACATGTATATAATATACATGTATATATATATACATAAATGTATATATATACATATATATATATATATATATATATACATGTATATGTATATGTATAAATATATATATATATAGATATATTGTACATGAATATATATATATCGTTTATACATTACACAATATATCTATACATATATACAAACATGTATATATATATATATATATACTGTATATATGTATATTGTTTATTTTACTATACTGCAAAATATTACTCAATGGAGCCTTGGTCAGGGTATTAATAATTACTGTAAGTAGTAACTTTGTATTTTAGAAGGCAGAAGAAGGCAATGAAAGTTTACAATCTAAAAAGATAATATAAATAGAAATTCAAACACTGAGAAAACTTTAAATTCAAATTTACAACTAACAAAATTTCCGTGTGGGTCTACTTCTTCAAGGTCATTTCCCTCAAGGTTATTTCCCTCAAGGTCATTTTCCTCAAGGTCATTTCCCTCAAGGACATCTAAAGGAATAAATCATTTATCCGAAGTCTGCCTAAGCTTCATTTCTCTTATCTTCTTTTCTAATTCATGGCATTAGTTAACTACAAAGCAAAATAGCCGAATCTCTAGACGAATTTTGACTTGATTTTGCCTACTAATTGAGAAATGGAAAGATAAAGCGAGAAATTGGATGATTGCATATTTTAATTAACAAATGTAGCTTTAAATTTAATTAATTCTGCTACATATTAATTCTGCTCATTGCCTACTATGGCATCAATATTGGCTGGAGCCAGTGGCGATGTCGATAATATATGCGACCAGTATGTGCGTGGTTCAAATTCTGGGCTCTCCCGTCATTGACATCGCTTTTGAGAAATGAAACTGACGTTAACATCGGCTCAGCAGCTCTATTAGAAGGTAAAACTATTACAGTAAAGCTGCTTTAACGTCGTTTTTCATGCACATGTATACTATCAAGGACAGTACAGTAGGGTTCCAAACCGTTCATCTCTCGATTATCAAGCAAGTGGACGTACAACTAAATTAACTAAATTTCAAATAAATCTGTTTACTACAACGTTAATTTTATTTTGTGAACATTTACTGAGGATCCTTATAATACCTAGAGTCAGTGGTTATAGTAGGGGAACGCAGGGGACTGCGTTCCTCTAGCTCTCAATTTTTCTGAGATGCTTTCCCCTGCTAGGGGCCCATATTAAATACTAGGATACCTATAAATACATTATAGGGGGGGCTCATTAAATTTCGACCTTTCCCATAGCCCTCAATTCCCAGTTTAGCTACTGCATGGAGCCTAAATCCTACCCTCTCTTTGCAATTTCATATTTTATCACTGCATACATGTTTTGAGCAAGACAAACACACTAAACAATAACCTACACTAACCACATGTATTTCGACAGCCGATCACTAGGTGTAGGGTTCAAATCCAGAGCTCTTCTCGTCATATGCTATAGAGGCAGGATACTGACGTTAAACTTGGCTTTTGCTTCAGCGCTTAGCTTCCAATCAGTTAAATAAGAACTAATATTGGATTCCAGATAGACTCTAAATTACTCTAAATTATTCAAAAATAGTACTCTTAAACACTTAATTATTCAAAAGTACTTTGAACTAATATGACAATAATAGAAGTCATCTAATAACCCAAAATACCGATCACGGAATAAAGTCTCTACTCGTTGTTATTTGACTGATGGAATCATGTAAGTCCACCTCAACAGCGGAGTAAATCCACGCTTCCATACAGCTCTCAACCGTGCATTCACTCCACACACTGTATCACACCTTAGGGTCTCAGCCTTCCATTCATCTCTTCTTAGCCATGTCAACGGTAGGTTCGTGATATTCTTCGCTTGTTCACAAAAGCTGGGAGATTCGATTGCTTTTGCTGTACTCTAAAAGTATTTTCAGTCTTCGTCTGATTTTGCTTTTTAGTTATCGTTCTTGCATTATTTTTTTACATACGCTGTGCTAAAAATAAATAAAATATTACTCACGTATATCGCTATCTCTCTCTTTATATAAACATGTATATATATATATATATATATATATATATATATAAATAGTATATATACAATATATATATATAAATAGTATATATACAATATATATATATATATATATATATAAATAGTATATATACAATATATATATATATATATATATATATATATATATACATATAGATATACTGTATATACAGTGTTCTGAGGAGTGGCGTGTCTAATGTACATATCCATACAAACAATCGCAGGTCACACTCCGCTAAGAGCAGTCGTTCGAACAAAAGATTTATTCCTTTACACTAGGCTATGCCTATCCACACCTTATTGTAACCAATAGTGACGGAGAATGTGGCATCTAAGATGTTTTCTCATGGTCTTCCTTTCTCTTGCTTAGTCGCCCCTCACGACAGGGGCATTTTACGGTTGGTCTATTCATCCGTGGCCCTGTCACCACACGAAAATTATAAAGTATAATAATATGAGAATGACAGAAGGGAAAGATTTAATCCTCAGTCGATGTGATAGAAGATGTGATTAAAGTTGAACTGCTAATAATTGACTGATTAATTGATCAATGGACTTATAAGCATAAATCAACTAATCAATTAATTAATCTTGTAATATTGTAATATGGTTACCATGAATTGCTTATTGCGATATAAGTCAAATAATAACATCAGTGCTAAGAGTAGTAATATCACTGTTCACACTGACATTTAAAAATGATGGTAGAACAACATTTTATAAAGCAGAATTTTGATTTGAACATTTCATATTTCACAGTATTTAAAATATCTCTAGGGTCTTAATCGTTCTGGTAAATGTTATGTGGTATTAACGGAGATTAACTAGTGTTAATAGATGGGGATTAGAGCGTATGCGCAACAAACAAAGTTAAGTAACCTCGGACTCGGTTAGTACTCGGATTGCGGACCACCTGGGAATATCGAGAGTTGAATTTGATTAAAATACAAAGGTACTTGAAGATTCGTTTTAAATTCGCGTCAGCTGCAATGTTCGATACAAGGAGCAACTACTTACAATCATAGTGGAGATAGTAGGAAATAAAGAAAACTGCAAAAACTGAAACTTCAAAAAAGAAACTTTTTAATCACTCTCGTTTCATCATTTATAGAGTTACACCAACTGAAATTGTTAAATAACCTAAATTATCAGAACCTATGCAAAGACTAGGGATTTGCAAAACATCCTTTTCAAAATGTCAGTCCAAAATGAACTTTCAAAGCAGCCAACAAAAAGAGACTATTCTAAACTCTACCAGATATTTTTCCATATATTTTATCAATTTAATTCGTACGTAATTTCCCAAAGTTCGAAGTATCCCAATCGATAGAGCTGTAGTAAGCCGTCGTTCAAACAGATCAGTAAATCAGCGAAATTTAAGAACGGTGTTAGAGAAAAGCATTAATGAGCTTAGACTATGAACGATTGGAAATTCAAGCAGTGAGAGAGAGAAGTGAAATCTTTTATTAGAAGTTAAACGAACTTGAACGTCCCTGATGGTGGTTCTTCAAACTGTTATATCGAAATCATTGAATACTGAAGTGATATGTAAAGCTGGTAAAGCATATGTTAACGTCAGTTTCCTCACTCGAAAGCGACGTCAGTGACGGGCGAGCCCAGGATTATCCGACTATTAATTAGAGTAAAAATCTTGTAGTTATCGTACAAGATTTCAACTAATAAAGTAATAATAGTTAATAGTTAATAGTTAGTAGTTAATAATAATAACAAATAATAGTTAAGAGTCACTCTTCTATTAATAAAACTGCTAAAATGTCTTTTACTTCAATAAGTTTGTCTTCGTAAATAAATATAATACTTAGCGACATACGATCAAAGACGCCTCTGCCAGCATTACTAGAAACAGATGTTAAACTATAATATTACGTGTATTATGTTACTTAGTTTAGAATACATTAGGAATATTAGGTGATTTAAATGTGTGCTCGTATGTGGACATGAACAGGAAAACGAAGAATGAGAAGAGTGGAGGCGTTATACACCGTGAATCTGCCAATAGATAGTGCACTAAGAGAGAGAGAGAGAGAGAGAGAGAGAGAGAGAGAAAGAGAGAGAGAGAGAAACAAAGAGCCGGTATATAAGAAGACATAAGTTGAGAGACTCTTTCAGTTATTTAAAATAAAATAAACTGCTGTACGGTGCGATGTATAATCATATTTTACAGAAGGCTTATGCCATGTCCATATCTAAATATTTAAAAGTCTAAGCCCGTTAATTGCATGCGTCGTAAGAAGCGAAAAATAACTGAGAAAGGCACCGGCAACGAGAAGCAACTTCAGACGCCATATTTCTTTTCTCCAAGATATAAGTTTCATAAAGTATTAAACAATTTTAATGGTATATAACAACAAGAATGATTGGTATTGCTAGATGATTTAACGTTACACTCATATCTATACACGAAGAGGAAAACGAAGGACAGAGAAGAGTGGAGGCGTTATATACCATGGACCTGCCAGTAGGCAGTACACTGAGAGAGAGAGATAGAACGCATCAATAAACGCATAGAATTTTGTGAAGGGAGTAACTTCCTGATCTATGCCCAGGACGAGAAACTTAGCGTAACACCAGTGAGAAATCTTACTATGTGTTGTAATGTCTGATAATAAAATATGAATTATCGTTACTAATAAACAAGTATGAATCTGTACGATTATTCGTGTTAATAAGTTGTGAAATCATTTGTAGTAATTATTACCTTTTAGTCAATGTTGCTAAATTTATTTTACATCTTGATCACGCTACATGTGGTTCTCTGGTTGATAGCTTCTTAATCTCAGCTGAGTGCAGAGAGGCTATAAATCAGATTTTGCACCGAGTGAAAGAATGCTGTATTATATTTTCATGAATATCAAAAGTAAAATAAACAAGCATCATAGTGAAATGCTCAACTATGTTGTTATCAATCAATTTTTAACATCACTTGTTAAATCCGTTAGGCAATTTAGTACATTTTCCGTGTAGCCAGTCCAGTGAATGTCCGAGATTTTACTCTCAGATCAGCGCGGTAGGGAATCGAACCCACGAAGGTTCAATTCTCCCCAGGATCTGTCATTTAAAAGTTCATGATGTTAACCATGGCGCTATTGAGACATTTAATATTATATTGAGACATCAACGGCTAACGAGAAGTTTTTCATCCGAACACATTGCTCCCTCTGTCGTTTACGAGATGAGACTGGAAGATTCTTGAATAATGTTACCTCGTTAATAATTTACACTCGGCTTCTGAACTTCCTCTAAAGTGTGTTTAAAAGCTGTCATATTTACATGTACTAAGCAGTGTTCTATATACAAGTAAAAGTTAGATGGACTAGGATGTTCGATGTGGTGTCAGAATATCTAATATATATCTAAATAATATCTAATATATTTATATGTAATATATATAGGCCTATATATATATATATATATATATATATATATATATATGTCTAATATACATGCATACATATATATATATATATATATATATATATATATATAATATACATCTAATTTATATAGCTAATATACATATATAGCTATAATTCTAATATTTTAATATTCAAAAAATATTAATATTTTATAAATATTATGTAATTTTAATATTTTAATACAATATCGAATATATATAATGTGTGTGTATATATATATATATATATATATATATATATATATATATATATATGTACATATATATATATATATATATATATATATATATGTACATATATATATATATATATTTATATATAGGATATCTTAAGAAGCTAGGTGGCACGGAGTTCAAATACAACCTGGACACCTCTGAAAGTATCCGATAAAATTAATCTTCAATTGACTATACTTGTTCAAAGCAATTCTAACAAAAATTACGTAGTTTTGATAAAATAATTATTTGGATGCGTTAAATACATTAGGAAACATTAAATTAATATTTAGTAATTTATATGCATAATTAATAAATTAATTAATCTTTATGTTTAGTATTTCAAAGTGAAATCTACATTAACTCAATGCTCTGCTTCAAAGAAATCGAGTTTAATCCCTTGCTAAATTACTCTTTAATCAATTTTTTTATTTTTTATTTTAATCCAATTTCTTTAATACAGTGCAAAACTGCAAAATTCTTTGAAAATGCTTATATACACGGAGACTATAAAGACAATCCCTACAATTAACAATATCGGAAAACTACTTCACTATCAACAAATGTCTTTTCAGTTGAAATGATTTTGTAACTATAGGATACATGATGTATGGATAAGGCCTAGACTTTGTGAGGGCATAAACTTGTTAATCTAAGGAGTGCTCTTATCAGCGAGAAAGCAGACTTTCAGACTCAATATGTACCTTAAACCTGTCACTTAACAGTGCACCGAAGAGAAAGAGAGAAATTTTTTAGAGTGCGTCAAGTTAGTTACAAGCAGTAATACATCTCTATGTGTTAAATTTAAACTCTTATAAAATGTAGCAAGTAAATTGAATTGGTGCAATGGTTCTAACTTTGATATATTATTATATTTCTTCAGACTTCTAAAGCTTTTCTAAAAACAGCAACGACAACAACCACTGGACGTATTTTGTAAAACTATTGTCAAGATAGCAACCATATCATTACAACACGTCCATGAATGAAATTTTAACGCCGGACTGCAGATTTTTTAACGGAACAAATGCGAAATATCTGCCATATTAAGCAATAGCTCTAGAAAAGCACACATTTAATGTAATGCGTTTCGTCGCATCTTAAAATCGGCGAGATTTTGAATTACGTCTGATCGAGACGGACAAGTAGTATGTGCGTGATATAAACAAGCGTTGAGCGAAAGCTTTTAGGCAGGTTTTAAGAAATAGTGGGGACCTCGCTTCTCCAAGCTTTTAGCCGATTCCCCGAGTTGTGGGTGACCAGTGAGTATTTACAGCGTGATATGGTAGAAAACCGTTCATATTTGAGGAGATACATAGTATGTGTCAGCTAAGCGCAATGACTTTTGTTGTTCCATTTTTAAGAACTGACTATTAATTTGTACGTTTATAACAATGAATTTAATTCAACTAAACGCCGGAACAATGGAAGCTGCCATGTTGTTTCCCTTTAAATTTCAAGAAGTAAACAAAGAACACTGCACATGTGAGGTTTTTACCGACATATGGGGTTTTATTTCAAGCCATAATTTTTGCATTTGTAGTATGGATGCAATATCAGGTTTTGCACATTGATGCGTATACATCTGTAGATGATTAATCTGTAAAAATATAATTTTTTTATTTTTCACACACTAGGTTTTTACGGACAACGACGATATATATATTCAGTTACTGTCTTGAATAACACAGATTTGCATAACCTACTCGTGTTGTGTCCGGGTTGCAGAACATAGACCAATCAAAAATGGCCTTAGATATATCCAAGCCATAACATTGATTATAATGATACCCCAATTTCTAATCCTAACCATATGATATACCTAAGGATGAGATGCTCAATAGTAAGAAAATTAGGAAAATAAAAATTTAGATATAGGGCCTACCATGTAAAAATGTCGGAATTGAAATATTAAATTATCCACCTGCTATTAAACAGTTCGACGCAAAATTGTTGGATTTATTTCTCATTTTAAGAAAATTTAGGACATACGAAGAACTGGTAATGCGAATAATTAAATTAACTACCTGATGGTTAAACATACGGTATACAAGTGATAGAGCTAACACACATTCACAATAATATGTTTATACATTTAAATAACGTCAAGCTTTAGGCTTTTGAAGATTGTTTTTGTTGCTAATTCAGACTGGTGTCATAGCTTGCAAAGTTTTTGGACGAATCTTCCATTGAATTTAATTTCACTGATTATGTTAGCCTTGCATGAGTCCTCTTTGACAATAATCCTGTACTAGTGGCTTGCTAATAGGACTCGTAATCTCTATTATATGCTCGATTTTAAAATCTACTTACCAATATTTTACAATTGTCACTAATTGGAGCATTTTAACACGATTATTGTGTGGTTCATCGCTTTGTTTTAAACTGTTGCTGTATAGGGCCCTAAATTTTAAGTGTTTTGCATTATTCTGCAATTTATAAACTTTATAATGATCCGTTTGTTCTGATCAACGGTCGTGGAAGAGATTGACATCTTTGCGACGAAGCCGTGAAACTAAAATATAATTTTATTTACTATTCACATACATGTACTACTATGAACTTTGTGATATTATAATTTTTGCTATACAGTTTTAATAAGACTGAAGTGTTGCTTACTGCTTAGTTTTGTCTTTGTGATATGTTTTCACTCAGTTTTGCTTTTGATAAATTATGTTTCTGTTATTATATCTTTTTTCTCATTACTTTCTATTATTGCTCTGTATTCTAGAAAATAATAATTAAAAAGAGTTTATAGTATGTCACATGGCTTAGAAGTTAGCATTAGTTAGTTGGCTTTTAATCATGTAATTAAGCAATCACAGTGATTTTTATCATAAAACAAATGTACATGCATTAAGTTAAACGTCTTTACCCAGTCAAACGCTTTCAAATTCAAGTCAAAGTCAAATCTAAAACCGTATTTCCCTGATCTAAACTAGATTTTCGTATCATTGAATGGAATTGTCTTCAAAAACATTGTAAATGAAATCGTTAACAGTTGGAATCGTCGCAATTGAACTGGATGGAGCCCGTGGAGACGGTGATATGAAACTCGACCGCGGATCAGTATGTGCGGGGTACATATCCTGGGCTCGCCCGTCACTGAAATCGCTTTCGAGTGAGGAAACTGACGTTAACCTTAGCTTTACCAGCTTTACCAGTTAGTAAAAGCTCACGAATCTCCCTATCTCTGTGGTTCTACCGAATTGCAGGTCCAGGCTATGTTTCCAATTTGCTCTCAATCTGAACACTGTTCAAGGAGGACTCCATCGACCAACGGGTTGATTTCAATGACAACAACAATTACAGTGCTAGTGTCGTCCATGACAACATCGAGCCAGCGAACACATCATGAAATTGTCCTAACGAACTGCTCTCGACTAAAATTGTAACATGATGGTCATTTATAAATACTTTACTTATCATTTACTAATTTAATCTTATTAAACAATTCACAACTTGTTTCACACTGAGTGTGGAATGGATTCAACGCAATCCATGGGCAAAATTTTCCGGTTCTGCAAATACTAAATATGGCAACCTCGTAATTTAAATATGGCAACCTCGTCTAATTCACTTGTCCTCGATTAAAGTCTCAAGTCTCTACCGCGGCAACGAATGTCGCTGATATCCCAGATTCCATTTTTTTCAGGTAATTTGCTTAGTTCCTCCCGTCTATTAGTAAGCGTGCGGCATTAAATTTACTCAACTTACACCCGAGGCTAAGAGTTTGGTTTAAAGGTTGGCTTAAAGAAAATGTTGCCCTAATTTCTGGTTTATTTTAGATCAGTCATTATAAGCATGTGAGTTAATAAATCACTAAATAAATAAAGCTATTACTTAACTTGCTGGTTATTTTAGTTGTAAGCCTCATGTAGTGAAACACGTTCAAATGTCAAGCACGGACAGTAGGCTATTAATGAAGCGAAATTGTAAGAAAATCACAGCTTGTATTGTTAGTTGTTAAATTTAAGTTGAAAAAAACACTATACTGTAACATTTGAACGTGTTTCACTTCTTGAGGCTTGCGATTATAGTTACTATCAAATCAATTAATCTTTCTAATCGTCACTATCCTTCATCCTTTTCTTCCTTTTCAAACATGGAAATTTTAAATCTACACCTACTGTTCAATTAAAATACGAAGTAGATTTAAATTTAAGGATCATCGAATTTGAATACAATGAATCGGGCCATTTTCATCGTAACACTGGTAACCAATCTTCACTTGAGCATCAGCATTCCGTCCTATAGTCTTCTACTTTCATTGCAGCATAAAAGCACAATGAAAGTAGACTTTTACAGCTGCTTCCATATAATGAGGAAAACATAAACTGACCGAATTTGCCACCCTAGCATTAAAGTCTATACTCGACGTCGTTAACCTGCGCGAAATGACACAGTTACTGTAGACTTTGTGGGCTTAAATACCGTGTGTTTGGTCCAGATATTTTTGCTCAGTTGCTGAGCGTAAGCTGTATGTGTTCTCTAACAGCAGCTGACTGAGATACTGAAGAGGAGGACATTAAAAGATATTTACATCATATTACAAATCCTTTTTGTAGAAATACATCACTCTGTCATAAAACCTAAGCATAATATTACATATTATTTGTGACTTCCTTAACCAGTATAATATCGTTAAGTTAAGTTAATTTTTAGAAGCCATGTGATATTTTTAATGCTAGCAGACCATTGAATCAAGTACCAACAGTACTGTACTTTTAGTAAATTCTACTGACAACAGACAACAACACAGATATTGAATATAAATGAATTACAGAAGCTCATAACATACCCTGTGCTTTCGGTGAGTATATTCTCGTGAATTTTGAAGCAGTTTACACTGCCACTCATTCGTAAATGCTATACTAGGAATGATCGAAAACGTTAAAGAAACAACGTAACACTCAGTCAAAATAGTTATCAAAGAACAGTTTAGTTCTAAATGCCACGGATGATTATATTTTAAATAAGTTTCGAGTAGGGTGACGGCCATAGAACTACTGAAGCTATAGTATGCCTTGAGTACTTCTTCATTAGTCCTATTTATAGCTAACCTAATATTCACAAAATTTGGTCCTCAGGTGAGCGTGTGAATATTGTTAAAAAGTGCCGCCATCTAGTAGATACATTGTATCGTTGACTACAGTTTCAAGTGGCATGATGATGTGGGACTGTTTTAAGACATGCAATTTTCAAGTAATTGTCCGTAGGTAGTCTAGTGATATCCTCTCGAATAAATAATATTATATCTTGCAAATTTCTCTTGGTTAATGATTAAAAGGAGTAGGCCAGAATTACTTGACGTATACTGTACTGGTATCAAGAAGCCTCGAATCAAACGATTTTCTGTCTGTTGAATCAAGTTTAAAATGTCTGATGCATTTTGAAAGATACTTATTACTAAAATTTCATTTTAAACTTATTAAAAAACTTCATTACTAACAATGAAGGAAATTATTTCGAACAAGGAATACTTTCACATGAATAGATAAATGAATTAAGAAAAGAGATATATTTCGTATTCTCAGTACCAAATCTCCTATATATTTTTATGATTTCTTTTTCAATTTTCCGGTAAGTATAATTAAAATTCTTCCTGGCTAAAAAGAAGCCATTTTGCTGCTGTGATCTGGTGAATGTAACACCATTTTGCTGCTGTCATCTGGCGAATGCAGAAGAATGAAACACCATTTTGCTGCTGTCATTTAGTGACCGCAGAAGAAACAGTACATATCCATAGAGCAACAGAGAGGATGTCTCTTTCGTATTCCATCATGGGATCGAATAGCCTGGTAAACAAAAATAAAGATGCAATATTATAACGACAATAATGTACATATAAAAACATCATTGAATAGCTAACAAGTCATTCACATAGTGTCTTAGTTTGTTTTATAAAGAAATAAATAACACGCATTCTAGTGAAATGATCAACCATGTTGATATCTATCACTTTTAATGCCACATGTTTAAACCGTTAGGTGGCTAAGTCCGTTTTTCATATATTCAGTCCTGTGAAATTCCGAGAATTTAACTTATTTCAGCGAGGCCGAGAATCGAACCCACGAGAGTTCATTTATCCCAGTATCTGTCTGTTTAAATTTCAAGAAGTTACCTGCAGACGCCAATAAACACTGCGCGCTTAAAAAGTAAAACTAATATTGACATCAATTTCGTCTCTCGAAAGCGATGTCAGTGACGGGTGAGCCCAGGATTTGAACCCCGAACACACTGATTTCAATGGCCACCGGAACAAATTCACACAATAAGGACAGATCGCGATAGGCTACTTGTCTATTTTCTTAGAGGCCGCTAGATCAGCAGCTCCACCGGCAGTGACTTTAATTATAATTTTTTATTTAATAATAATAATAATAATAATTATTATTATTATTATTATTATTATTACTAATATTATTCAATGTATTTACTATAATTATCTTAGAGGCTTCGCATTGCTCAGGTTTTAAATTATCTAGCAGTCAATTAGGAGAACAACTAAAGAAAACCAGACTAAAGTAGAATTCATGCTTCGAATCTCTCAATTGCAGAACACTAGAGATGTAAATATATATATATATATATATATATATATATATATATATATATATAGAGAGAGAGAGAGAGAGAGAGAGAGAAGAGAGAGAGAGAGAACGAATGAGAGGGAGAATGAGGGTGTAAGAAATGTTTAAATTCTAAATGAGATTTATTTACTTGAACACGGGTCAGTAACAGTGAACATGCGGACTTGATTGTGTTATACAGTTGATACACTTGTACTGTTCGAGTTATTAATATTTGTATGCTGCACATTTAAATAGTTCCTTCTAATATACCAAGGCATAAAAATAAGCCAAATATCAAGGAACTTCTCTCAAAGATAATGCCGCTTTCAATTAAAAGAAATCCTATCTGTCAGTAAAGTACAGTGGATAGGCAAAACATCAGTAATCAGAAACCGTTAAAGCTATTTAATTCTTTAATTCGACACAAGAACTAATCCGACTTCTTACGAAGGCGGATTTGTTGTACGTACACTATTGGAACGTATTACGTTCCCTGCTGCTCAATAACACGTAGGATGCTGCTTCAATAACATTTAGGCTGCGGCCTACCTTTTGATTTATCTACCGGTTGTCGACTTTGCAATTTAACTAGTTACTCTTAACACAAATTAACACGTATTTTCATTTTATGTATATTGTAAACTCATCTATGCAACTTTATTTTGTATAAATATACATACATGCATATGCATATGTACTTATACTTGCATGTTTATATATAATATATATACTGTATATACATGTATATATAGGCTATACATGCTCTATATACATGTATACTGTATACATATATAGGGCCTACTTCTAAAATAGTAGGTCGTGAGATATGAAAGAGGGAGAGAGAGAGGGATAGAGAGAGATAGAGACCGAGATAGAGACCGAGAGAGAGAACGACTAAGTTAGCGAAGAGTAGTGTTATTACTACGGGTTCTATCCAAGATAGTGTAGGTTAACAAGTAGGCGACTACTGCAGATAGTGAATTACCGGAGAAGAAACAACGGCAACTATCTTATTATTGCAGTTCAGTCTTACTATCGTGCAAATATTCACATATATATATATATATATATATATATATATATATATATATATATTATATAGTATATTGTATATGAATAAATATAGGCTATACTGTATATATAATACATACATGTATAATATATATATATATATATAATGTTGGTTGTAATGTTTATCCAATCGGCAGGTCCATGATATATAATGCCAATGACAATCTTTTATAGACCGGCATAAAGAGCGACTCTATCGATCAAATGCTTGTTTCCTCATTAAAGTCATCCACACTAAACTGTAGCCTATAGCTTATGTACAAATAAATATATACTCATACGTATATATATATATATATATATATATATATATATATATATATGTATATATATACATGTATATATAATATATATATATATGTGTGTGTATATATATATAAATATATACATATATATATATATATATATATATATATATAGAGAGAGAGAGAGAGAGAGAGAGAGACAGAGAGACAGAGAGACAGAGAGACAGAGAGAGAGAGAGGGGGGGGATTTTCAGTCAATATTTCAGTGTACAACGTAAGATGGTACGAAGCCGTACCGTACATTACAAGGAAACTGAAGATGCTTTGATAGTCAGATAAATTGATTACGTCTGTCTCTAATACACTGGCACAAGCTAAGCTGGTACAGTGAGAGCCAGATTAGATACTCGCGTCCATTGTCATGTGTGAAGTAAGCAACGATTGGTGCGAACAATAAGTAGAAACTACCGCAGGTACCAGGTGATCATTGCGCTTTATTAGCCTTTCAAAAATCTGATAATAATTTTAATTGTTTGAGATTAAACAGGCAGTGTAAATGGTATAACCGGCATTTTTAAACTTTAGACGCGTAACCCTTCGATGAACCTGTTTTCTAATTAAAGATAATCTTGTCTATTAGGCCTGAGGCACTTAAAGAAGCTGTTGATAGAATAATCTATTTTGGAGATTAGAAGGCGATTCTCTATAAATATTGCTTTGGTTATACATCGGCAATGGTGCTCATTTAAGCTTGTTATTCTAATATACCGATTATAAGACAATAACAGTGTAGGAGTAGATATCTATCACGCAGTGTAGTAGTGACACACATAGTTTCACGCTAAAAACCTATGCATCGTGATAGGTCAATTATAAGCTCTCTACTCTATCTATCTATCTACATGTATATCTCTCTCTAGTGTTATGACAAGTACAGGTCCAACACCATATTCTTATTCCCATACTACTGCCAGACTCCAATATGTGCCCTCCATCGATAGAAAAGTTTATTTTTTGAAAAACGCAATGCCGTTTCACATTTGAATACAAACTGCAGCTTTAGAACGATGACTTCTGATGTGGTGTCCCGTTACCTTTCTCAGTTCTTGCTTAGTCATCTTTTACGACACTGGCTATTTTTCGGTTGGTCTATTCTTTAGTGACCCGGACACAGCACGAGAAACATGGCTACGCTTGTAAAATATCTCTATACTAGACCGCGGATCAGTATGTGCGGGGTTTAAATCCTGGGCTCGCCCGTCACTAACATCGCTTTCCAGTGAGGAAACTGACGTTAACCTTAGCTTTATCGGCTTTATCTTATGTGCGAGACAAACCAATAAACATTTAACCAATAACTATAACAATAACTTTTATTTAAATCAAAAACTATGAAAATAACTTATAAATAAATTAATTTAAATAAAATTTTGTAGTTTTGTAACATAGTATCTGGGACCATGATTGCAATGTTGACCATAAGAGAACATTTATCCAAGCTTATGTAAACACTGGTCAAATTAAGCATCTCTGCTTTAGCCCGTTTAGGTAGAAAATAAAATATCTTTGAAGGTTTCTTTTTAATTTCTTATAACTCAATTTGAATAAAACGGGAATTTGTAATATCTTCTACTACTAATATTATTGACGCTGATGGAAGATTTGTAACGTTAAGTGCCCAGACAGAGAAATATAGTCTCAAAAATATAGCCTCTGTGCTCCAAGGTGACCCTTTTATTCACTGGGTCACTGTGATGAAAGATACGATTGATTTTACAAGTAAATCATTGATGTAACCTACTTTATGGACTTTATCTACATTTAATCTTAACTAGTTGAGATATTGCATGGTGGTCTCTACAACGTTCTAGTGAAAAACAATAGAGTTCTAGGTGACACAAACATTCATGAAGTTGAATAGTAAAAGCAATTATATCCTGTAATGTAAGTACTGACAGGGCATTGACACAAAACTTAGAGAATAAAAATTGTGACTTTTGTTTAACATCGCTGTGAAATGTTTATGTACACAATTTGTTGATTGCTAATGCTAATTTGATCTTATGGTTTGCTTATATGCTTGTCAATTCATGAATTGATGTTATTGTATTTATTAAGAATAATAATAGACTATATAAAAATAATATGAACTTAAATTATTATATTTAAAATGTAACCATAATTCTTAAGAAGTGAAAGGCAGCATATTAAAAATGCGTATAGAATGTAGCTTGTCCCGTAAGCATTGTAACAGCATGAAAAGCCTTTAGAAGAATTTTCTTGGATAAAATTTATTATTTTATCACCTATGCAATGTAAGAGAAATACAGGACAATTTCAGGAATTCAAAAGATGTCCTTTATTAAAATTATTCCATACAGGGTCTAAACACAATAAACACATACGAGTCTTTGTGAGCTAAATGTTTTTATGAGAAATACTTTTACCCAACAAATACTTTTTTAAAAACTGGAAGTATGCAACAAAAATTATTTTGCTACTGCCGACAATGATAACATCAAACTTTATTGCCTGCGTCCGACATAGTGTAAAAATGTCGCGAAAGCATTTTTACTTCCTTCTGACGCATCTAAGATATTCTCCTCTTAATGAAACACAACGGCGATGTAATTTTATACTAAAAACTGTTTATTATTTTATAAGACATCCGAATGTATATTATTCTCAAAAACAAAGGTTAGCATACGAGAGGCTATACTGAATCCTCAAGTATCGTTATATTCAATGTTATTAAATATTTATAATTTAGATTAAAACACAATATGTTAATAAATTTATGTTTCTAAAATAAAATTTTGCAAGTGTGTATTATTAAAAAATAACTGAATGTATATAATTTATTGGCTAAATTTTTTACATAAATTTCTGATTTACTTTATATGAACTTATTGACATACTTTTTATTTACTTTTTTCTATTTTACTTTTTATGATTTACTTTTTCTGATTTATCTACTGGCTGGAGCCAGTGGCGATGTCGGTAAGATACTCGACCGCGGATCAGTGTATGCGGGGTTCAAATCCTGGACTCGCCTGTCACTGATATCGCTTTCGAGTGAGGAAACTGACGTTAATATCGGCTTTACCAGCTTTTTATAATATCTCTAACCACTTTTTATATTCCACTCAATTTCAATTATTGATTGAAAGTAACTAAGCCTAACTAGGCCTAACTAAAATACACATATTGCTCTTTTACTAACTCGATACTCCGGCCCTGACACCGGTCGACGAAAAGATCTTATCCTCCTCTTCTTTACTTCTTCAGAATTTCTTGAAGCACTCGGTACCACTTCCTGAGAAATCGGATCTAAATCTTCCTCATCCGGAATGACCTCCTGATGTTCAAATCCTGGAGCAGACTGTCCCAGGAGTCTACGACCAAAACTGTTGGCCCTTCTATTTCTTCTTAAAGATCCAAGCAGTCTGCGCTCCAGAGTCGAAAAGACTTGATCTGATTTCGAAGCGATGGGGTCTGAATCAGTTTCTCTCGGAACATGATCATTATACTCAACCACTTCTCGAACAGGTTTCCAAGATACATCGATCTTCGACGGGTCGCTTGATGAATCCTTTTTCCACGAGGAAATATCCTCCGATAATAATTCGGCTGGAAGTTTGACGTGGAATGGGTTGGAGTAAATGGAATTGATGCTGGCTATTAATAAAAGAGAGATGTATACATAGTTTAATGTATTCATTCTGACGGAACCTGCGGTTCCGAGAACTTTCTGGAATGGAAAATCCAGGCGACTCGGACTACCCGCTTTCTACTGTTCTCTTCTTTATTCCAGTGTTTTAGTAAATTATGCAAAGCACATTTCTATTTAAATAGTCCAATATGACTAGATGCAAATTTATGGACAAAATCAAATAGAAATAATTCTTAGAAGGTTACCGGCAACTTGTATATAATTTAATCTGAAAGGTCAGAAAAGTAATCCACTGTAATTTTTATGTTCCTGCTAATGCAATTGTTGTTATATAAGAGTAGATTAACTGTTAATTCAAAATGATAATAAGTCACGTTGGCATTGATTCAGGCAGGCCTAACTTTACTTAGATTTTATCGTCCGACAGTTATTTATAGAATGCGAACATTAAAATTGTGATAGGGACTGCAATTTTTTCGATGAAATTTATATTTAAATAAAATGGCTATTCGTGCATATATCGGCGCGGTTTTCACCAGAATTTACCAGAAGAGTAACTTTATCCTGACATCAGTTTGACAGCAGCAGTATAATATGAATAAGCCGCCATATAGGATTAAGAGAATTTAAGAGAATTTAGTAATGGAAAATTTAAAAAATAATTTAAAAAATAATTAGATTTTTAAAACTACAACTACATAAAGCACTTTTCGACATAATTATGTTTCTTTGCAATCTTGCAGTCCCAACGTGCTCGATGTTGTGGCGGACGTCTTCACAAAGTTATTTACTTTGCGTTTATATTGATTTACAGTATCTTTCCTGACTGCTTTTGATCACCGGACCGGCGCAAATAAACGGCTCGTGGTAAATTTTACAGTTCTACCAATAGGGAACCAAATACACGTAGGCCTAGTTATGCTACATTTTAGCGCAACAAGACTACTAGCTTTTCTATCTCTTAACAATGCATTTTTATGATTCAGGGCGCGTAAATTCTCAATGAAAATAAAAATATAAAATTTGCAATTCTTAACTGAAGACATAATTTATTTCAGATTGTAAGCTAGCACTACCTAAACCACATTCTACTCGTGTTGTTTCTGGGTTGGTGAAAGAAAAGATCAACCGTAGACTATACGTGTCGTAAAATAACGAAAAAGCACAAAGATCCAAACCAACTTCGCAAACGGCAGTCGGTTCTTGAGCGCCTAGGTTTCAGAAATAGCTACAATACATTTAATTCCCGACCTTATTTAAACTGGGATTCAAGAGAATAAGAAGTTGATGATGATGAAGCTAACACTAATTTCCACAATGCTAATGCAATTTTCTCAGATCATTATTATTGCATTTGCATTCAACGCAAATAGAAAAAAACTATTCTAGTATACAAATGGTCGTTTACAATAAACTAATCTAGCTTTTATGCTATATTTTCGAGTACTAAATACCATTAGTGTTAAAATTACAAATCTAGAGTCAAATTTCAATCCAATGTCGTGCGTCAGTTTACGTCATGAAGTTACTCATCATAATATGCATTTAACCTACGTATATATTATGATTCATTTCCTGTGTCAACTGATCTTCATATTAGCAAACACGAACTGATATTCGTAATTTCATATTAGAAAACACGTATATTACAGTGAAATGATCAACCATGTTGATATCTATCAATTTTTAACACCACATGTTTAAACCAATAGGCAATTTAGTCCATTTTCCGTATTGCCAGTCATATGAACGTCCGAGATTTTGGTCTCAGATCAGCGCGGTCGGGAATCGAACCCACGAGAGTTCAATTCACCCCAGGATACGTCATTTAAAACTTCATGACATTAACCATTGCGCTATAGAGACATTCTAACTGGTATAGATAACATAACTGTTGATCATTTCATTATAAAGAGCTCTTTAACCTCTGGATCATCATCATCATCATCGTAATCATCCTCCTCCTCCCTTGAATCCCAATTTAACAACAATCGGCATACGAATAGACTGTCTCAAATCCTCTCTGTCCCACAACATATCGTAAGTCACGCCCCTATTTGAGACTTCCATTAGTTTAAACTTTTGTAGAAATTAACCTCTGTAAACTCTGGAAAGTTTCAGCTAATAGCTGCAAAATTTCTACTCTTCTACTTGAAATTTGTATAAACAATTTTGACGTCAGTCTCAAAAGTAATATCAGTGTCGGACGAGCCCAAAATTTTAACCCACACATACTGATCCACGGTCTGATATCTTACCGACATCGCCACTGGCTCCAACCATTGATCTACTGTCAAATAGAGTGGACTTCGCAATTCTCTGCAACAGTCACCCACTGTACACTGTTTTATATAGTACGTGACACATGAAAGAATGGAAAATTTTATATTTGCACATATTATACACAAAATCTGCTCATGTGATAATACAATGTAACCCGCAGGAAATAAACAATTATTACATTTAATTTGTTTAATTTTATTACTGTTTTAAATCAACATTGATTTGACTAACTGAATATGATAATTAATTAACTTATTAACATTAATTAAATTAATAATGATATTGTTATTGCAGTGTTTCAATCATTAATTAAATGCGTCTACTGGTAGAGCGTCATAAAATTAGCATGCAACTAATAGTTATGATATATATTTTGCTAAATTACTAGCTAATATCTACCTAGCTATTAACGTATCTAACTACATATCAACATTTAGGCACGCTTTAGCAATAGCTAATAGTTTAAGTGTTAACATTTAAAAAATACTCTAGTTATTCCGAGTCTGAAATTGAGTAAATAGTTCCAATAACTTCGACTTATTAATTTCAAACGAGTTAAATTGACTAATTGAAAAGTCTATGTAATTATACTGAATAACCGATCCTAATTATAGAATCTCACAAGCACAAAATAACGATATTGTTCTTGTAGTGTTTCAATCATGACTATGAGAGACCCTGAGCAGTGGGTCAGATTAATATCATTGTTCTTTGCATTATACCAGGAAACCCTTACTATCTTTACACTTCGCTGTCACGAGACGGTAGGAATTTAGTTAAATTCTAGATAATTCAAGATAACTTGTTTTATATTCTCGAGTTCTGTTTTAGGTTTGAGAATATACTGTTAGAATGTTTTCTGTAAGTCTATTTTTACTTCGTTATTCGTCAACATTATTTTGACAGGAGGAAATAGTACAGAAAACACATCAAATATCACAAATATAACGAAGTAAGACATATACATGTAGTATATAGGCCTATACATATATATAATATATATATATATATATATAATATATAATATATATAATATATATATTTAATTTATAATATAATCTTTATAAACATATATAATCTTTTAGATAATAGATCAGAACAGTTTAATACTTCGCCTTGATTAGGCCAGAAGAAATTTGGAAAATTTAATACTGCTGCATGTTAAATAAATGTATGCAATTGATTAATTAAATTATTATATATATGTACAATCGAACTATTCCAGGAGTAATGAGTTAATAATAATCATAATATTATTAGCATTATTATATAATTTTTTGAATGACCTAGAATTTGTAATAAGACTTCACATTCAATCGGTAGATCAATCGTCAACAAGCTAACGTCCCTTCATACTGTATAATTATTAGCTAATTAAAAATTGATTATTGATTTGTTAAAATATGCAGCGGTAAAGTGAAATATCCTTCTGGTTTTGTAATGGTCATCCAAATATGTATGAAGCAATTGGCTCTAATTGTGATAAAATTATTAAGTATAGAGTAAATAACAAATATAAGCATATTATGATATAGCTATCATCAGATGAAATTTACTCATGCTGTGTCAAAGTTGCTTAAGAATACACCAACTGTCGACTGCGCATATCGTAAAAAACGACAAAGCACTAAGATTCAAACCAACTTCGGAAAGGGCATCGGTTGGTGAGCGCCTAGGATCTAGAAATTGCTGTAAAATTGTCTAATCCCGACTATGGTTAAACTGAGATATCAGGGAAGATGATAGTGATGATATGGCATTTTTTCAATTTTTATTTCATGACCCACTTATTGTTTCACTTTATAAATTTATAAAATAACCTGTAGAAGTTCTATCAATAAAACAAATTGACAGTATTTTTACACTTAAAAACTGCATGAAATAGGAAACATATACATGTCATGTATTATGCGCTATTTCTAAATCTTTTGAAAAGTTATTTTACTTCTAACCTAGATCAATAAATATACCTATAGGATTAGTTTCTCCTATTTTTTCTATTGTGTAGGTCTTTATGAATGATAAAAAAGTATCAAGTATCGCTAGTCATCTTTTTTCTTATTTGTTTCTGTAATGGCTGGAGCAGTGGCGATGTCAGTAAGATTTTTCATAGCAGATCAGTATGTGCGGGATTCAAATCCTGGGCTCGCCCGTCATTAACATCGCTTTCGAGTGAGGAAACTGACGTTAATATTAGCTTTATAGCGTGGGTCATCGATTCTAGTTATCATATCGATAATTTTTCTACTCATAATTTTCTTTCAATTTAATATTTCAATATTGTTTATGTCCTATTATTATTTAATTTCATAATGATTTCATAAACAGTTTCCGTTATTCTTTTAGTTTCATTTTAATTTCTTGTTCCGTTCTTTCTGCCATGAATTTTGTTGAATAAATATTATACAATGATAAGATTTAAAATCGAAAGCTCAGTCTGTAAAAAATAAAATTAAGTTTTCCATCTGCTCAATTCTAAACTTACTAGACTAATACTAACGTATGAGATGCAAACAAATTCAATTCAAACTCTTTTATCTAGAAACTCTTTTACAAGATTATGAAATGAAATTAAGCGGCTTTGTTCAAACTAAATCAGTCTTTTGACAGGAAAGTCCTTACAAGTTTTGAAACTATTTTAGACACACTGAGCAGTACAAAAAATTGTAAATTGATATTTTAAGCTTCGTTCTAACAATTTTCGTTAGACAACTTCATGATATTATTATCTTTATAGTATGCATATACCCGTGTTGTGTCCGGGACACTGTTGAATAGAACAACCCTATATTTTCCCAAGCTATAGTCTACATAAGTTATGGATAAGGTGTAGCCTTTTATGAAGGGATTTTAACTTGTGTATCTATGGAGTGCTATACATGTATATGTAGCGCGAAGGCAGACTCTGAGAAAGAACATATACATTGGACCTGCCACTTTGGCAGAACACGAGAGCTAGAGATTATATAAAAATTTTATATCCGTATGAAACTTAAACTCATTTCTAATTTCTCCTCCAAAATAGCTAAACAGTATAATAATCTATTCCACACATTTCTATTCTCATATCTATATTACATTTTAACAAAGTTGTTTTGCACTGATGAGGCCCTACTAAAGTTGTCTGTGATGAAATCAAGATTAAGGAGCGCTGTCTGGAGATACGGTCAACTCTCGACATAGACTGGATGGGAAGATCTGGTGCTCAGCCTATCGTGTTCACTAATCGGAGTTGTAACTTCAGTGTTTCAGTTCACACGTGATGCTGATTACAGACAATTCAAGCAGCAAACAACCGAGATAACACTCATGCTCTAAATAAAAATTTAGTTCTGACGGTAGCTTGTTGGCAAGTTGTTCGACAACGGATCAGTAGGTGCTGGGTTCAGTAGGTCTTCGTTAAGAGGAAAGAACTACTAACACAAATTTGAAGAAATTGCCAATGCTTTTCTGAAAATAAAAATTACGAAAAGAAGTCAAAAGAATTTCCATCTCTGAAACAGTTATCAACGGAATGACCTCTCAGTTTTCTGTTATGCTCCTTTTTGAGATGCAAATTCGATTTGTGATTATATTATTATTATATATTACAATTTAAAATTTTAGTATTTCAATAATACAAGCAAAGCTAATATTTTGACCAGAGAGATAAGATAAATTAACGACATAAACTAATTGATTACATTTTGAAATGAAATGTACTTCTTAATGCAATTTATGGAATTGCATTATTATTCTAATGCTTTTTGTGGTATGAAGCGATACACCATCATCATCAATGTGTTCCACTATTCAATGGAAGATGGAGCAGTTTACGTAGACTTGGAGAAAAAAAGATTTTCCTTTTGCTTTGAATATTTTTAGCCATTTCTTGAGCCTCGGCGCTCACCAACCGAATGCCCTTTCTGACTTTAAGTTGGATGTTAGTGCTTTGTTACCTTTAACGACATGTGCAGTCCACGGAAGGTCTATTCTTCTGCAGCACGGACACAACACGAATTTAAACGATGCACGTTTGATAAAATGAAATTGAAGAGCATCACTGCATGGTCATTTAATTTGTTCCTTACTGGGTAAAAAACTCAAGAGAGGTCCTGCTTGTTCACGAATTTGTCTGCACATTTGATCGACGCAGACAAATTGGAACAGCAAAAGTTTGAAGAGAAAGGAAGAATTGTTCCACTTGCTCCTTCTAAAAAGAAATTATTTAATGCGTACAATTTTTCATGGTCCGATTACTGAACGCTGCTCCCCAGACTGTGAAAGCACTCAAAACGAATTTGGTTTAACAGAGAATGGATAATTCAATCGCTATGCTGCTTCCACGAATATCTAACATTTTCTTCAAATAAGCTTGAAGCGAAGCATTTGATCAAAGATATGAAGAATTACTAAAATCTGCAATGGTATTTTTTTATTTGTACAGCCGTAGACCGTAAAATTGATATATAATTTTAATTATAAGCTTATAACATAATTAAATGTTATGAATGAAATATGGCCTATTACATATTCTCTCTACAGAGTTCTGAAAAGTGGAAGGCCCGAGCTACATATTATACTCAGTCTTTTTCACGCTCCGTGAGAGCAGTCCATAGATCAACAAATTAATCCTTCATAAAGGCTATACCTTAAGTATTGTGTAGCTTGGGGAAAATATAGCTTCTGAGGTGGCTTCGCGTTGCCTTCTTCAGTAAATGCTTTATCGTCTATTGCGACACGAGCAGTCAATGGTTGGTCCATTCTTTAGTGTCCTGGACTTAACTCTGGAATTATACATTATGTCAAGTGTAAAATCGTCCTGGAAATTCCGTGCAGTAATTCTCTGTGTTCAAAATTTGAAATAAATTGAAAAGTTTCAAACTTTCTCTCTTTCCATCTCTCTCTCTCTCTCTCTCAGTGCACTGCCTACTGGCAGGTTCATGTATATAACGCCCTTTTTCTGTCATACGCTTTTTCTTCTTTCTTTTTCTTTTGTCCACATACGAGTGGAACTTTAAATCGTCTATCAATACTCATTCGTGTTGTTAAAGCGACAAAGTCAATATAAAACCTTAACAGAAAATTTTCAAAAGAATTCAGTTTTATGCGAATAAACCTTATTTCTTATTTATCATTCGTTTTTGGGCAATTTTGTAGTGATTTCTGGAGAATAGGAGCTCATAAACTGCCCTTTCTGACGCTGTTTTGGAGCTTGGTACTTTGTCTCCTTGTAGGACACGTGCAGTCGACGATTGGTCTATTCATCATCAACTCGGACACAGCGCTGATAATTTTGAAAACTAACAACTGATGCTAAGCTAAAGCAAAGTGACTGGATGGTTCTCTGAGGAACTGTAGGTGGAGAACTTCTTAAAGAAACGAAATCAACGTTAAATTTAATTTTGTTCACGTGTTTGTGACGCAGCTATTGCTAATTGTTAATAATTGTTAATAGTCTTATTCATGATTTGTAAGTGTACTGCAGCACGACAATTAAAGAGAAGAGAGTGCCGATTGTTAGAACATTTAGCCTTGAACGCCAACTTCAGAATTACAACAGAGCTTTGTGGTAACGTTTATTTATGGTGTTTCATTGTTTATTCACTGTCACAACTTTCTAAAATCTCATTCAATCAATCGGGTCGTCACTGACCTGCTATCAACTACCACACTTACAATCTAATACATGGTCAATTAGTAAACGCCATTAAATATCGGCCTCTTTTCGTGCTAATTTTCATAGCATAAATTTTATTTCCTCTTTTCTTCTCTTAAACACGTTCATTAGAAGGCATTTCCCATAGATGAAAAAACGTTCTTACCAAAAATTAAAATCGTTAAAAAACGCGTTTTTTCCAAAAAAAGTAAAAACCGTTGAAAAAAAACGTTAGTAGCGTACACGTAGGCTTGCATATATATTACCATGCCTTCATTCCATAACACTAAACAATTTTATTACAACTAGACTTATCTAAAGTTCTAAAGTATGTCCTTAGACTCCATACAAATATAAACAAATACTTTCAGGTCACATACAGCCACACTGTCAGTTGTTCATAATTATCAATACAAGAAAATTTAATGTTAGCGGTTTACGTTTTCTATTTTATAAAAAATAAAAATACAGTAACTACGTATCCAATAATATCTAATTATTGTTATCCAGTTTAAAGTTAGAATTATTATTCAATTTAAAGTATCAATTCAGGTCGATATCTAACGGTTAATAACTTAGTTTCCAATCTCTCTCTCTCTTTTAGTGAACAGTCTACTGGAAGGCCATGGTACATAACGCCTCCACTATGTCTTCCGCTTTCCTCGTCATTTCACTTATGAGTGGGTCTTTAAATAATTCAACATACCTAATCTCGGCCTTCCCCTACCTCTTTTTTCCTTCTATTCTACCTTTCATGACCTCTTTTATTAGATCTTCCCCCTTATATTATCCAATATAAAGTAGTTAATTATCACGAGTGGAGCGTAAATCAAGTGCATAGTCGTGATCATTCGACGTTTAGAACCCCTGTCCCTAGCTGTGAAGTTGATGATTAGGTAGCAATAAATGTTGATGATTATGTACTAGTGAAATAGTAAGTGTCATCCCACATAGAGCCGTAAAGAACACTTGAAGTCTAAGAGCTAGGCGGAGATCTATAGTTCAACTACGAACGTAAAACACAAAATTGAGCTTTATTTAATAACAGATGTTTTATTTCATAATAATATATTATTTAATATTATTAATGTGTAAATATTATTTATTAACATCTCACTATCTCTCTCACTGTCTCTCTCTCTCAATCTCTTAGTGCACTGCCTACTGGCACGTCCATGGTATATAACGCCTCCACTCATCTCAATCTTCCGTTTTACTCTTCATGTCCACATCCGAGTGGATCATACTTAAAATATATTAATAAACCTACATATTTTATTAAAACATATTTAACAAAATGTGTTTTATTTCGGATTGGATTGACTGCTGATACGGCGTGGGACAGAGAGGATTAGAGAAGGTCCTTTCGGATCCTGAACCTTGTTAAACTGGGATTTAAGGGAAGATGATTATGAAGATATATTAATATAGTACATTTAAATATGTTTTCGTTTACCACTTTATATTTAAGTTCTATTTATATTTATTTCGTCAGCAAAACGTTAAGAAATAGATTTAGCAAATGCCATACAATGAAATGAACATTGTGATCATTTCATTAGCATTTTAAATACCAGACGTTTTAAATTGTGTAAAAATCAGGTCAAGTAGATGTCCGAGAGCTCAATACTGTTCTACTGCTACATAACACCATCGTATTACGGCGGGATTAGCGCACTTGGTTTAGTTGCGCGTCAATTATCGAAATTAAGCTGCATCGACCTCGGTTAGTACTTTGTGAGTGACCACTTTGGAAAACCGAGTGTTGGTAAAAGCTTAGGAAGAAAAAATCCCAGGGTGATGGAAGGTTATTCTTAAATCCGCGCCGGCTGCATTTGATGCGCCATCAAAAGGCAACGACTACTAATAACCATGGAGAGGAAGGAGGAAATGGGTCTTAAACAAGCATCTGTGCTTCCTGACCCAGTGTGCCGTTATGTAATGTTATGTATAGGCGTAGCTAGATTCTATCTATGCATAAGCTGTTTTTTCAGTAGGTTATATCTTTTCTCTATCGAAACTAGACTTATATTTTGATATGTATAGCCCAAGTTAAAATAATCAAAACTATTAAAAGAGGTCATAGAAGGTAGAATGGAAGGAAAAAGAGGCAGGGGCAGGCCGAGATTAGGTATATTAGATGATTTAAAGACCCACTCATATGTGGAAATGAAGAGGAAGGCGGAAGATGGAGAAGAGTGGAGGCGTTATGTACCATGGACCTGCCAGTAGGCAGTGCACTAAGAGAGAGAGCCCAAGTATAGCGCAAAAGATTTAAATTTTCTATGTACATTTAAAACATTGACTTAGATTCAGGAATCGTCCATAAACTCCTGATGCTCTGCTCCGCCTTTAAATAAACATCACAGCTTACACTCTCCGGAATGTTTCCGGCGGAAGAAAACTGAAGGAAATTCCGCTCAGTTGGATTAATAAACTGGCTAGTTTTGATAGGAACTAGAAAGATTTAGAGGTCTACAAACTAAACTCGATCAACGATTTTGCAGTCAGTTTCTTGCCTTGAAGAAAAACACTTAACGTGAATTAATAGCCAGCCCTGAATTTGAATCAGACACTGACTGATCCACATCTAATTAAATAATCTTTCGTTCTACTGACTCAGCCATTTCATTCATTTCATTTCAGTCATTTCAGAAAATATTAAACAACAAATGTTAATAATCACAAAAAACTATTTTATAATGTGAGAGAGAACTATGTTTATTGAAGTACACATACAAGTATACATACAATCACAAGGTAATCAAAGAGGGTATAAATACCCTATCTAGTTGACAGCCAGCAAACACGCAAAAAGAGCCAAACATACATGTGCATTTAAAATTAGCAAGAGTTACTAGCGAAAAAGCAGTACTGACTAACCGGCGTGCAAGTTCGAAAAACTGTTGTGCAACAATTGACGGCATAAAAATCAAACTACAATTATTGAAGCAAGCAACCTAAGTAAAGACAGAAATAGCACGATAATTGCCAACATTAAGATATATTTATCATTACAAAATAATAATTAAATATCTTTTGTATCTCTTGTTGAATAAGTTCAAAGATTTACTATTACGAATTTTTAAGGGAACATTATTCCAAATCATCACACAATTAAAAATATAAGATTTGAAGAAAGCTTGCTACTATTAGAAAATATATAATGAGTGCTCGACAGTCTGGTATTGTAATAACGATTTTGATGAAGAGAATTAATGATGTCACGAATTGTGGTAGACATAATACCGTCAAAATTAATACACTTATAAATTAATTTACTTATAGAGAGTATATAGAGTTGAGATACAGGTAAATTATTGAAATTAGCATATAATTCTTTGACATTACAAAACCTGGATTTATTTTGTAAAGTTCGTAAAATTCTATTACAGGAATAGTGCAGTGGCTGTAATAACTTAGAGGTTGTTTTTCCATAAATTTCTATACCATATTGAATGCGCCAATAAACAAGAGAAAAATACACATTTTTACGGCATTCCTGAGGTATGTAGTCCCTTCGTCTGTAAAACATACCATTTAAGCTATTAACCTTGCTTATTAAAGCATCGATATGATTGTTAAAGGTAAGGTTCTCATCAATTAGAATGCCCAGAAATTTAGTGATTGAAACTTTACCAATTGAGCAATTATTTAATTTAACACACACATCATTCGCCGTAATGTTTGCACTATCGTCATCTGTAGGAAAAAATAATATATATGCCGACTTGGAACAATTAATTGTTAAACGATTGCAGATAAACCAACGACTAACTTGTGAGCAAGCCTGGTTAGCTGCCTGGTACAGTTCTTCAAGGTTGCTACCGTGCACAAAAAGATTGGAATCATCAGCAAAAAGTTTTAATGTGGCATTGGTGCAGGCAAATTGTAAGTCATTAACGTAAATTAAAAACAACAATGGTCCTAATATTGAGCCCTGGGGCAGGCCCATTCTGATATATTTTATATCAGATGGTATATCTCCTATTACAGTATATTGCTGTCTGTCGGACAAATATGATTTTAACCAATTATAAGCTTTACCACGAATACCATAATTAGATAATTTAAAGAGCAAGATACCATAGTCGACTGTATCAAAAGTTTTACTTAAATCTAAAAAGATGCCCATAGTTTTACTTTTCTCTGCATTTTTAATTGTCAGTAAATTGATACAACTGAAAAGTGCATCAATTGTGGAATGGCCTTCTCTAAAACCAAACTGGCTGTCAGATAAAGTATTGTTAAAATTAAAGAAATCAACCAGGCGTTTGTAGATCACTTTCTCAAAAATTTTGCTCAAGTTATTAAGTAGAGAAATGGGTCTATAATTAGATACATCATGATTACAACCCTTTTTAAAAATAGGAATTACTTTAGCTAGTTTAAAACTTGTAGGAAAGAAGCCTTGCTCTAGAGATTTATTCATAATAAAAGTAATTGGGTTGATAATGTATTCAGCACCGAGCTGAAGAATTTTACTAGACATTTTATCATGTCCGGTGGCATTACTTTTATTTAGGCTTTGAATGAAATTGAAGATTTCATTATTGATGGCTGGGTATATGAATATAGAATTTGGGAAATTTTCAGGAAGGTAAGACTGGTAATCATTAAAATTATTCGGTATTTCATTTGCTAAATTAATACCGACATTGATAAAGTAGTTGTTAAATTCATTCGCCATATGATATTTATCATAAATAAAACCATTTTTAGAGTCAACTCTATCAATTAAATTGTTAGCTATTTTATTTTTGTGACTAGTGATGTCGTTAAGATTTTTCCATATATTTTTAGCGGAATTAAATCTTATATTTAATTTATCGCTGAAATATATCTTTCTATAATTTTCTAATTCCTTTTCCACTGATTTGCGATAGGCGCGATATTTAGCTTCATCTTCAATACTTTTAGTTTTTTTGAAAAGTAGGTAGAGAGAATTTTTTATTTTGATACGTTTTTTCAATTCTTTTGATATCCATAAATGTGCGTTCTCTTAAACTTATGTCATTGATTATCTCTGTAATACATAGTCATACACTTATATGATCGATACCTCCTATAATAAGTATTAAACTCAACTTTATTATTATTACTATTTTATTTTTTATTTTTATAAACAGAAATAAAATAGCAATAATATTTTAATAATTATATAATAATAATATTTTTATATTTTTATAATAATATTTTTATTTCTTTTTTTATTACTGTTATTATTGTTCATATTATTTTTGTTATTATTATTAATTATTATCATTATTTTTTATTTTTTTTTTATTTTTTATTATTAAAACACTTATGTAGCAGTGCAATTGGCAAAATCGGTCATAGAATTTGCCCTATGGAAAGAGCGTGAGTAATAGTATACTAATTAAATGTAAAAAAGTAGCTTTTCCACTCAGTTGCTTCTACTGACTGTTTTACCGTTTTACCTCCCATAGCTTAGGCTCTTTTATTTCAGCCATCTTCTTGCTGCTTAGTTTACTTGCCAGTTACGTACGTTTGCATTTACTGTTATTTTGACGAGATAATCAAAAAACATGTGAATATAAAAAATAAAATGAACTTTAGAGCCCAATCCGACCAATAAAAACTTACATATTAGACTTTTTCAAAATCGCAAGAGCTCATTAATCTAAAGACAGATCAAGTATTTAGGGCAATGACTTATAAGTTCAGAGTTTGACATCACCTTTGAAGCAAGAATTGGACGAAAAGTCCACAACTTCCCGCCTACACAAAACATCAAATGAGATATTTACTAGACTGTCTGCAATCGACTGAAATCCTATTAAACAAAAGGTAACGAATGCATTTCATCGACTCCTGTTGACTCTCGCTTTATCACTATGTATGCGTCTGCTAAAATTAGACAGAGGTTCTGGTTAACAATGGCAGCAGCCAAATCTATGCTTCCTCTGAGGGAGGGGGGGGGGGTATTTTGGCCTTCTGGGTTCGGGATACAAACGCAATCTAATCCAATAATAATAATAAACAATAAAGGTTTAACGTACGTTTCCTCATCCACGAGGGATGTCTAAGACGTCATTTAATAATTTTAACATCTACTTAATATTGTTCTTGTTTACTATTTACTTTTGTTGCTATTTGCTGTGCTTTATCTATCCCGTTTGCTTGTAGGTTGTCAGCTAGATTGGATACCTGTATTGATTACCTAGTGTCTGTATGTGTGAATTTTGCCTGATTGAATGTATAATGTGTAAGGTTCTTCAAAAATAAACATAGTTCTCTCTCTCTCTCTCTCTCTCTCTCTCTCTCTCTCTCTGTCTGTCTCTCTCTCTCTCATTCTATGATTTTTGTAAATAAAAATAACAGACACTAAGATATCAGCAGCAATAAATAAATAAATTATTATATTATTTTATAAAGAACAAAATTACCAAGGGTTCAAATAATCATTCATTTCCATATTTGAGACTTAGGAAACCAAAAGCAGAGCTGATTAGAAATATACATTGCACTAGACTATTCCAATCTAACATCTAAAAAATCAAAGATCGCTAATGTTCAACACCTTTAAGCCTACTAACAATAAGTCTACTAATAATAAGCCTACTAATAATAAACCTACTAATAATAAACCTTCTATTAATAAGCCTACTAATAATAAGCCTACTAATAATAGCCTACTAAGAATTAAGACAATTTCAATGTAAAATGTTAGCGAGCATTGTGGGTTCTGCAACATTGACACATGAACCAGTTCCGACGCTGTCTCGAAGTCTGTAGAAAACAAAGTAAGAGTTACCATCAGAGAATGAAAACAGAGGCAGAGTTACCATCACACTGTGAAATCGGTTGATTAGTGTGGATACGTGGATAACGGAGTGAAGTCGAAGCGGAGCGGATTGCTCATTAATCCCGTATGCATAATCTATGGGACGTGAGGACTCGAGAAATCTTCATTTGCTGATCATCGTATGCCTCTATTTCAGGTGTCGACTCGCTAGAATGTATGTGAGAATAAGACGTAAAAGTGGAATAAAAATTAGCCAACATATAATTAATCTAAATTAGCTTTTAACTTATATCTCTCCATATAAAGCACACTAGGATATGGATATGACATATAACCTTTATTGAAAGTAAACTCGCTGATCGATGGCGTGCTCTTTATGGAGCGTGAAAAGTAGCATATGAGTAGGAATTTGTACCTTGAACCTGCCGCTTGGCAGAGCACTAGAGAGAAAAAGAGATACATGTTCAAGGTATATCTCTTTCTCTCCAAAGTCTCTAAAAAGGTAAAATAATTATGGTTGTGTACTAAAGGCAATCATACAACGGACAAAATTCAGATCAGCATTTCTAAATATGCGTATAAGACAGTATCAATCAATCAATCAACAAGAATTTAACGTCAGGTTCCTCGCCATAAATCAATGTCAGGGACGTCTCTTGCGGACCCTACAAAAACAGGCGCCAAAGCACCACACGATGACGACTGAGTATACAGAGACCACAAGAGAAAGCGAGATCAAAACAGTGCAAGTCCAAGATCCAAGGCAAGCGGGCCAAGATTTAGACCTGTGGCGGAAAGAGATGAGGCTTTAGTATACCTCCCATGTATACTTCTATGTCTATATCCGCTACAGTAATGTCCCCATGAGCATCATTTCCATAACCAAACCAACGATCAGAGTACTTAGGCCTATTTCTAATTCTACCCTATCCGGAGCAGCTCATAGAAAGTGTTAATTTTTTGATTGTATTTAGGGCTAATGCATTCATACAGAGTTTTTAACTATTTGTTAGTGGCTATTTACTCAACTTGATGTTTTATGTTCCTGAGTTCTGATTATTTTGTTTGCATAACAATTTAGAATATAAAACGCAACTTAATAACGTAACTTAAAAACGTAACTCAATTCAACTCAACTATAAAATAAAGAAGCCTAATTATTTAATTTATAACTATTGTGAAATAATACTGACAAAATAATATTGACACCACATAATTACTGCCTAGTCAGTCGTGAGAGATCTTCGAAAAGAAACTGTCATATGCTTTGCTGATACTCTTTAAGTCTGATTCTCGCAAGGTGGCAGCAGCAGTGCCATATAGCAATGCTGATACACCATTACTATCAATCAGTTTAAGAATGACATCTTCAGATGCTTTTGTTCCTAACCTTCCTAAAATTGCGTTAGCAGCTCTAAAAATTCCCTTTAGAAAATGTAAACTAAAACGTTATTTTAACAATTGAGACATAGAATCATCTCGTTCGCAAAACTCGATAAATTTCTATATGAATTAATGCCATTCTCACAACCTGTGGATTGGTTTTCTGATTTTCAACTTTGCACGGCTTTGGGCGTTCTTTTTGCTCACCAGCTGGAATTTGACTCAGCAGTGCTAGATGGTGCCATCATTGTCATGGTTGACAGTAGCACTCTATATTGTTGTTAACTATTATAACTAATAGTGTTTAACTTTTTAAAATAAATATCCATTTATTCATCAGATGTCTGCATTGTACACCTTAGACTTCGGTTTCTTAATTATGTTGGATAATAATAACTATATCTACCGCTTTCAATTTGCACAATTTTTTTCTTTCTTCACTCAACTGGGTACCATCGAGTAATCGGGCGGCGATTCAACAGGTATTGGCCTGAAGAGTAAAGTATCAATCTCTAAAATGTTCTACATCATAATCTTAGTTACAAATGTATATCATAAACATAGCTACAAATGTAAAATCTACAAATCTAGTTGTAAAGCCGATATTAACGTCAGTTTCATGTCTCGAAGCAGTATCAGTAACGAGCGAGCCCAGAATTTTAACCCACACATATTGATCCGCAGCCGGATACCATCCGACACCGCCGCTGTTTCATAAACATATTTACAAATGTATAGTACTGGTTTGAGTCGTTAAACAGTTTATAATTTTATACGTCTTGTAAATGTTCGAGATTTTACTCTCTGATCAAGGCCATGGTTTGACCAGGTATCGAACTCACGAGATTTGTTCAAAATTCCATGACGTTACTGGCAACTCACATATTACTTCGCTGAGGGCGTTGAACTACAAACATTTTTGTCGTCTGCTATATATTTTTAAAGTGTACTGAACCAGCTGTCCTAATTCCCAGACAAGCTCTTGACATCCGTGTTTTTGTGTACTTGATGTTATCGCATCAGTTTTTGAACTTTAAGAGGCCTTACTGCGAGAAGTGTGAATCCATTGGTCTGTGAAGCGCTTTCTACAGTGCAGGCCTAAGAGCTACACCTATAGGCCTATTTTGCGTCAATGCTATTTAGATTTCATTTACGACAGCAGCCTATAGGCCTATAGGCTACTGGTATAGGCCTATAGCAATCGAATTTGCAGTAAAGTTAATGTATGTATAATGTCGTAGGCCTATATCTAGCATTAAAGTAGTGTCACTTAGTATTGTATAGCATGCACGTGTATGCATTCAGTCTAGACGGTCTACAACAACGCAATCTAATTTGAATCTAAACTCTAGCGCAAGCATGCATGAACCTGTAGGCCTATAGTGTTAACTAATGTTCAGGAATTTCATATTTAATCGTAAATCAACCTAAACTAGTAAAGCTCTTTCAAAGCATTATATCTAGGCCAATATTGTCGTAAGTATAGTTCATATATATATATATATATATATATATATATATATATATATATATATATATATATATATATATATATATATATTACATATATGTTAGCTAGGCTGGATTAGTTTTATATGTTTATATATAGCCTACTTATAGGCTAACATGATAAGTAATTAATACAGTCCAACAATATAGGTCCTATTATAAGGCAATATATCACGAGCTATAAGGGCTATAAGGAGCTATATGGTTCATGGCTATAAGGGGGGCTCTAGATTGCCCCTTATAGCCAAAGTCTTTATTAAAATAAATGTTCAATAGAGGAGAAAACATCGTGAAAGTCTTTATTTGATGGGGATTTGAGGGGGTAGGATCAAATAAACGTAAATTTGAATAAAGTGCACAGATGTGTTTAAAAGGACATTGAAATATTCCGCCGGTATCTACATGTTTCGTTTGCGGAATTATCCCTTTTTGGCTTAATTGGACAACCGTCTAATGTATGATAATTTTGCAGCCCGAGAAATCACTCGACGGGGGACGCGTTCAGTAGGACGTGGGACAAATCAGTTTAAAAGAGGATGTGAAGCTATAGTGTTCGTAGTCTCATGCAGATATATTAATAAATGTATAAATATGTTAATAAATTTATAAATAAAATTAATAAATTAAATATATTAATAAATGTAGCCTACAAATAAAAATATATGAAATCGATACAGTGTTATATTTTGAATATTTTGAACCTGCCACTTGATAGAACATTATATATATATATATATATATATATATATATAGAGAGAGAGAGAGAGAGAGAGAGAGAGAGAGAGAGAGAGAGAGAATAATTAGTAGGCCTACACTTCAGGTTCTTGGTATTTTGCATGTAAGCCTAACTAATACATGCCATATACATGTATATCTGCTTAAAGTTAGACATTAGAGGTATAACAGTTAAATATTCACATTGTGGCAATAGGTCAATTCATGCCACGGCTCTTTATAACACACACTTAATATCAACATCATAAATGGCAAACTGGTAGGTAGGAGCAAATTCACTCATCGCGCTTCTTGATATCATGACATTATCTAATTTGCTTTATTAGCAAATTAATTTTAGTTACAGATATTTAGCCTGCGCTATAGCCTACACACGCACACACACACACACACACATGCACACACGCACATGCACACACACACACACACACACATATATATATAAACATTTATATATATATATATGCCTATATATATACATGTATATATATGTATATATATATATACACATGACATTATATATATATATATATATATATATATATATATATATATATATATATATATCGCCACTGGCGTTGTCGGTAAGATACTCGACCGCGGATCAGTTTGTGCGGGGTTCAAATTCTGAGCGCCCCTGAATGGGGGAGCCCCGGAGATGAGGGCGCCCCGGGGTGGGGATGGAACCCCGGCGCCCCGGGGTGAGGGCGCCCATTTACAGATCTCCACACGATGATACGATAGCCCCGGGACACCACTTCGTGCCCCGTGCCTATCGTATCCTCGAGTGAAGTTCTACAAATTTTCGGTTTGCAGTATATACACGGTATACATGTACTTTTATTATTATTATTATTATTATTATTATTATTATTATTATTAAAATATAAGAGCGCACATTTATGAGGTGTACATCCATATTTGGTGTACCTTTCTACACGCAATATTAAAGTACCACCTACCATTTCTGAAGCCCGGCTACGCCACTGAGTTTGTACTCAATTGATTTTTAAATTGAAACTTTTCGAAGGCTTACTTCAATTAGGATCACCATACACCTGGAAACGGATTAAACTATAGGCCTGCAGTTTTGGCAGCAGCGTTTATCATAATCTCTTTTTCTTGCTCTTTGTGTTCGATGTTGTTTTAAACGACGGTATCTTCTATTCCGTCAGATGAAACAAGAAACTAGAAGATGTTTACTATTGTTAAAGGGCTAGGTGGCGTGTACCAGTTCTCAGCTTGAACTCTGACCCGTTGTACACACAAACAATCGTCATGCTATTCGCCTAACTTTCACCGACCTCGTCTCTATTCGCCTAACTTTGCGCAAATAAAATGATACCGGGATTTGAATCTTTGACCATCGCGGTCCTCTCGATCGTCCTCTCGCCATTCATCCTGCTCTTTCTTCTCGTCATCCTACTTGCTGCCTCCGGTCACTCGTTCGGTATAACCAGGGTCTACATACAAATACTACTGCGTGTTTTCGAAGTAAGTTGAAATTTAGTAAATTTTAAAAAGTGTTGATAATTATGTTTATAATTCAATCAAAATATGTTTAAACGATGTAGATTATGCGGCCCGAAGGCGCCGTTCTTGTGTTTTTGGGTCGAATGTTAAGTAATATTTAATAATTTGATCTTGGTTGATGGCTAGTTTGGCATTGTATAATTTATTTGAACTGTAGTAAATGAGACCTAAGATTAAGATGACGGAATTGTCTATATTCATCTGAGTTCCAAGTGTTCTCATATATTCCCTATTTTTCCATTTATATGAGAGTTAAATGTTCTCAATGGAAGAGTGTTATGGTAGCAAAATAACCGTACATGACGGAAAGGTTTTCGAGGAGTCTAGACTTCTTGAAATGTTTGTAAATTAGTTTATTCCTTGTACTGCATTGCTAGTCTTTACACATGAGTTAGGTATACCATTTGAAAATTTGCTGCATATAGTACACTATGGTATAAGCAAAATGAAAGAATAATGACACATTCTTTATTAAATAAATTATGCATCTCTCTTACTGCACTGCCTAACAGGTCCATGGTATAGAACTCTTCCAACCACCACTTTTTTCTGCAGCCTTACTTTTCATCTCTACATACTAATTTTTCAAAACATATAACTTCTGATATCTTGGTCTGCTTCTAACTCTTTTCTCTTTACATTCTTCCTCAATCAATTACATTCCTCAACAATCCCCTACAATATATCCTCACCAGCTTTTCATTCTATTTCTTATCACATATATTACTCTCTGTCTGTATTGATTCTCTCAAGAACATCTTTATTTGTAATTTTGTGAGACAAACTAATCTTGGCCATATTTCTCCATATTTCGAATGCTTCTAATTTCCTGATATTCCTTTCCCAAGCGTACCTGTTTCACATTCGTACTGGAGTGTTGTCCCAAACAATTTTTCAAAAACTTTATCTTTGCATTTTTTCTTAATACCTTTAGGTTTCAAGAAGTTTAAGAACCTGCAGAATTATTTTTCTTGTAAAGAATCATAAAATTATATTGTTATAATTGCCAGAATATTAAACTGCAATTAATTATGAGACACTACTATCAGTTAAATATAATCTCTATTATGCTATTAATTAACATAATTTTTAGTGGGGTAAGGAGCGCATTAGCCGGCATGAGAAGAATCACCTGCGTCCAAATGAAGCTAAAGAAGACGAAGACGATGAGATTACAGCAAACTCAAGTAAGTTTTAGTAAATGTTTTCTGCCAAATACAATTACATGGTTAGGATCAATGAGGTACAATGAATCAGAGATTATTTACTTAGAATGTAGCTATAAAGCTAAGTTTAAGTGTTTTGTTAACATAGGATTACTGTGGGAGACAGTCAGGTTGGGATTTGAACCCATAGCATCTTGCATATCTGGTTAGAGTTTTACCAACTGATATCTAATATCGTGAGAGATGTGTTTGCTTAACTTATTTTGATATTGCTGATAATTCCTTCTGCAACAGAAATGGACATAAAATCTGCTACATTCTCACAGTAATTTGCCTTAGGAGCCTTGGACTAGAGCCAAAGCCAAGTTAAAATCAAGTGTAATATAAATTTCCTGTCTCAAAAGCCTGTCAAAGACAGGATGAACACTGGATTTCAATCCCTATCTACCAATATGTAGTGGGGCAGCAAAATAGCATGCCGATATGCTGTTGTTCTATCTCATTATACGACAATATATCTTTGATTTATGTTGGTTTCATTATTTGAAAAATAATAGTTTCGAAATATTTGAAGGAACATGTCAAGGCAGGCATTGATCAAAGGGCTGATATATGGCAAATCTGTATTTTTTGTTGATAAGAAAGATTATCAGAGTTGTAGAAAATTGATATCTGTCGGAATATGAATTGTAAATGTGCAGAGGAATTATTTTAATCGCTTTTTTTTTATAATTTTTAATTAAATAAAGTCTCTTTTATATTGTAAATGTCATTATTATTTTTATTTTATTTTCATTGAATTTTATTGAATAAAATTGTGTTAAATTTAGATACACATTTGTAAATGTATCAAGAATCTTTCATGAGATTTGATAGAATTTGAGTTCCTTTATGAAATTTAAATCACTTTTAACTGAAAAATTTTACCATTGAAGTAAATTGCCTTGAACTGTTTAGCGAAGAATCCTGATTTTATTGTTTATTCAAAGCTAGTTGTTTTATATGATGTGCTTAGTTGTTATTTTGTGGTTTTTTCAGGTAACCATGTCATAAACAGAAGTGATCAAGCGGCGGCCACCACTCACATCGATAACGAGCGGTCACTGGAAGAAATGCACGGGTTTCAACTAACTGATGCCATGTACTTCCTCAAGAAAGGCATTGAGGTAGTTTATAAAATTAGTAACGATATTTCATCATTATCATCATCGCAGTTTAACTAGGGTCAGGATATGAATAGACAGTCTCAAATCCTCTCTGTCCTATGTCATTTCATCCATCAGTCAATCCCCTATTTCTGACTTTTCCATTCGTTTAAATTTTTGTAGCAATTTCTGGAACCTGGGCGCTCACCAACGGAATGCCCTTTCTGATGCTGGTGTGGATCTTAGTGCTTTAGTCACCTTGTACGACACGTGCAGTCACCGATTGGTAAATTATTCAAACAATCCAGACACAACACGGGGAAATTAGTAGTGAATAAATCATTCTACACCTTATTCCATCCTAAAGTCATGCATTATTATTTGCTTAGGGGTTCATTTTAATTAATACATTCTTAAGAAAGACCTTATAATTTATAGAATGGGTAGCATTATTTATTGGAGGTTCTATTATTCTATACTCCATTCTGTCCTATAGTCATGTATTCATATAATTTTAAAGGTTGTGTTTTAATTACTGAGATGCTGCATTTGTCATGAGCTAGGGAGTGTTTATAACTATGTGCTAGTACTTTGGATTGACTAAAGAGAAGGATATTATTTAAGCATATTATTGCCCGATGCAGTAATTGCTATCAATGTCAGTCGCTGTGTTGAGTGTTGCTAGTGTCTAGCGTTGTACAATTATCTGTCTTTTTTCAGGTTATTGTGGAAGATGAAGTAACACAAAGATTCGATGCTGAAGGTGTGTGCTCTTGTGTTTTCTCATCTCAGTAAATTGCATTATAATAAATGTCTAGAATTAGTACTGTCCACATTAGCTTGTCTTGTCAGTTACAATAATACTGGAAGTTTACTAGTACTGACGATAATTCAATATTGAAATAAAATTCAATTGAATTACAGGAAGAATTTAGCATTGCAATTCCGATAAAGTTTGTTATATAATTATAGCATAGCTGTGGTTGAAGATTTTAGGGCAACATGCCTTGGCCAAAAAGCGTTATGTTTAGCTCAGATGGGTTGAAAATTTACGTCATGTCATGTAATTTAATTGAGCAAAATGAAGTTGAGTTTAATTGAATAAAGTAAAATAAACTAAATTTTAAAATATTATAAACAATTTCCTTTAGAACAGTATTACTGAAATTAAAAAATTTAAGAAATTAATAATAATAATAATAATAATTAATAATGTAGAAGAAAATAGAATTAAAGAAAATCCAGTACATGTATCAAGATAGTTTAGCATATTTTGAATTTGTTCTGCAAACGTAATGAATTCAGATTGTCTTTTTAACTGTATATTCTTAAACCATTTGCTGTTGCCAGATTATCCATTACTTATTTCTCTAGTTTTCTTTCCACATTTATTTATGCTATCTTTGTTTTCATTGTTAGAACTGCCATCTTGGAATCTATTGACAAGGACTAACACACACTATGAATTCATAAGGTTTTCTATCACTTCTTACTTTTTTCTTTCTATTATTATTTTTCATTATGGTATATAGAGACTTCATGATCTTAACCATTTATGAATTTCATATTTAAATTGTTCATACAGTTATACGTTTAAAGTTACAAAAAGTGATTGAGATAATTTAATTCTAAACTCCTTATATTTTTTGCATTCTAAAGGGTTTAAGGCATTGTAAGGTTTATATTTAGCGTAAGGTAACTTTAAGCGAGCGATTCAAGAAGACAGTAATTACGTAACTATAAGCAGAAGTAATTATAAGCAGAAATAAGTGCTTTTTGCATATTATGAGACCCAGGTATCCTATCCATCTGATGATGACCAATAGCAAGAGAAGAAAATTAAATTAAATCTGATTTTTCTTAATATTTATTTTGTAATTTTTTTCTGTGTTGAGGCATAAATTAATATTTAACAGTATTTTATAGTGAGTATATTTTTATAATCCTTTTTTAAAGTCCCCGTGTTGTGTCTAGGTCGTTTGAAGAATTTGACCAACTGGTGACTGCACGTGTCATAGAAGGCGACTAAAGCACTAAGATCCATACCAACGTCAGAAAGGGCATTCGGTTGGTGCGCACCTAGGCTCCAGTAATTGCCACAAAACTTAAACGAATGGATAAACTTCAAAAGTCTTAGGACTGGAGAAAGTCTATTCGTATCCCGACCCAGGTTGAACTGGGATTTAAGGGAAGAAGATGATGATGATATTTTTATAATCCTCGACTAAACTGCTTAATTGCGTATGTAGTCTACGTAAGACTTTTCAATGCCAATGATATCATTGAGAGAGTGCTGAACTTCTGTGGTATTTGCAAGATATGCTGATTTGGACATTATGTGAACTCTGGGTTTTCAACAAACTTTAAAAGATGTAATCAATAACATTCTCTTCACAATTTTTGGCTTTTCTCTGTATTTATGGTTGGATAAAAACTTCTATAATTTTTTCTGTACCTTAATTTTTTTGTATCATTTTTCAGTTGGCGGTTAACTCTACTGTGGGTATTGGGCTGCATCCTGAGACTGTTCATTCTTTTCCCGTTTCGGTAAGTAATATGTTATTTATTATTACCTGGGACTATGTTATTTACTATTACCTGTAACTATGTTATTTATTATTACCTGGGACTATGTTATTTACTATTACCTGTAACTATGTTATTTATTATTACCTGTGAATATGTTAATTGCTATTACCTGGGTCTATGTTATTTACTATTTCCTGTGAATATGTTATTTATTATTACCCGGGAGAAGAAAGGTTGCGAGTTCAAACTTCGCCCAATCTGAGGTGAGTTTAGACTTTGCATCATAAATCAGGACTTGTGTACTAAAGTACCGCCTAATTTGCATAATGAAACATACTTTTCAGCTAAAATTGATTAATATCATCTTGGATAATCATTGCGCTATTATTATGTTACTATGGTTTAGGTTCGTTATCGCTGTGTTTGCATTTGGACTGCTTATTGTGGGAACGGCCATCATTGGTCTATTTCCAGAGGGAAGGTTTGTATTTTATTTTAAATGAGACTATTATTTAATCATCATCATTTCTATGTTTATTTATTGGTTTTTAAAATTTAAACTTTTCATTTACAGTAGAACAGGAGAGAGAGCGAGAGAGAGACAGAGGGAGAGAGAGAGAGAGAGAGAGAGGGCACTGGAGGGTGAATTGGTTATTCTTACTGTCAATTTCTCAATTTGTAACATTTTTTCTGGATTCCATAAATTCCTCAATTCATCTTTTAGTTAATTTATAAGATCCCGTTGTCTCTTTCACAGTTAGTTTCATTTCTCAGTTTTTCTCTCTCACTAGGTATCAGCTTATATTAGGTATTAGATCATAAATTAATGTTAAATGCTCTAATCTTTGCTGATCGAACGTCTGTATATATGAAACTGGAAGCTAGTTTAGATCTGTTGTGTGAACGGTATAAATCTCTATAAATAAATAAATAATCAATAAATAATCAATCAATAATCAATAATCTTTAATAATCTTTGATTAATTGTAATCAATAATCTTTATAAATAAATATATTGATATAAATAATAAATAATATATTGATATAAATAATAAATAATATATTGATATAAATAATATATTGATATAAATAATAAATAATATATTGATATAAATAATAAATAATATATTGATATAAATAATATATTGATATAAATAATAAATAATATATTGATATAAATAATAAATAATATATTGATATAAATAATAAATAATATATTGATATAAATAATAAATAATATATTGATATAAATAATAAATAATATATTGATATAAATAATAAATAATATATTGATATAAATCTATAATCACATTTAATGTACTTTGTGGTTTGATATGAAGCTCTAAGCTAAGTAGTTCAACGACTGTAGATATGAAACTATGAGATAATTTAGATTATTTTCTGTGTGTTGATAAAAAGCTATAAGTAAAGTTGGTTAAA
The DNA here is from genome assembly GCA_905160935.1 of Enchytraeus crypticus. Taxonomy (NCBI): domain Eukaryota; kingdom Metazoa; phylum Annelida; class Clitellata; order Enchytraeida; family Enchytraeidae; genus Enchytraeus; species Enchytraeus crypticus. The sequence continues at coordinate 767,649 of CAJHZI010000283.1, read as the reverse complement.
ATTTGTTTATTTAAAACTTTAAGCTAAGTTGCTATTCTTATGGCATTTTCTTAACATGAGTTGATTTTATTGTATTTGTTTTTCAGGCTTGATTACCGATTACCGATTCGAATTTTCTTAACATGAGTTGATTTTATTGTATTTGTTTTTCAGGCTTGATTAACACCTGTTAATAAAATAGTATCTTCTAGTAATTATTAGTTTAATATCTGCTTTCTGTTTACATGCCATCCGATATTTTATTTCCATTGAAAGAAAGATCAATGCTTACATGAATGCAGCAGTATTCAGTGTATTTCTATTGTTGTTGTTGTTGCTACAGAGCCAAGCGCATGTCTAACTACTGGATTAGCCTAACTAGCTATAGGATCCTCTCAAGGTCTTTCTCGGCCGTCCTGCGATTTCACAACAGGCAAGTTAAGATTTCTTCTGCTTCCTCTGCATTCTGTAGAAATTTTCTGATTTTTCTACACATTTTTTACTTGTACTATTTTGATGTGCGTCCTTGTATGAAATGGTCTATATCTATGTCTTCATTTAGGTTCCTTTCTTCAATAATATCCTGATGAGACTGCAGTTTAAATAAAATTGAGAGTAGTGTTATGTAAATAGATGCACGCGTGCATATAAATACACTCACCTAAGAAAACTGAGCACTTTTAACTGAACCTGGATTTGAACCCTAATCTCTCAATTCTAAAGCGGACGTTCGTCCAATGTACCATACGTCTCTCAATTAAGAAATCGATATCTAAAATTTCATGTATAAGAAAAAGGTCTTTTATTTAGGAATTATAAATATGACGCTGTGATTAAATTGATACTGCCAGATGATAGCGCTGTAATCAGAGTTACTCCAAACAAACAGAACTGGCTCATTATATTCATAATTGTTTATTGCTGTTAGTATACTAGTGTACTAGAATACATTTTGTTTTTTACTTATAGGTTTATTGACCAAGTAGGGATAAATTGATTGGTTAATGAATTTTTAATTCATTGATTTATTTATTATACGTACATATTTTGCTAACTAGACGTCGATCATTGATTGATTGATTAATTTATTGAATTATTGTTTGGTTGATAGGTTGATTGATTGATTGATGACTTTCAGAGAGAACAAAGCAAAGGGCGGAGGCATTTGTGTTGCCAACCACACGTCACCCATTGATATCGTAATACTGGGCTGTGACAACTGCTATGCCATGGTTAGAACTATTAATTCCACTGCAAAAATTAATACTAAATTATGGTAAATAATGAAATCGATAGTAATTGTGCGATGTTTGTCTGAAAGATTTTTTGATTGATTCTTAGCTAGACTGACAGGGATTTGACTGGCTGCTTGTCTTACTGGCTGACATGCTGACAAGTTATTTTACCTATTGAGTTATTATTTTATTGATTTATTGATTGATGGATTGTTTGATTTATTGATTGACTGACTGATCGATTTATGATTTTATTTATTATTCACTGATTGATTTATTTATATTCTAGTGCACTGCCTATCGGCAGGTCCATGGCATAAAACTCTTTCAACCAATTCTATCCTCACCTTCCTGTTTATTATCCTATACCTTATATAGTTATTGACTGATTTATTGATTGATTGTTTAATAAAGCTGGTTGGTAAAGCTAATGTTAACATCAGTTTCCTCACTCGAAAGCGATATCAGTGACGGGAGAGCCCAGGATTTGAACCCCGTACATACTGATACGCGGTCGAGTACCTAACCGACATCGCCACTGGCTCCAGCCAGTGATTGATTGATTGAATTATGAATTGATTTATTGATTGATAGATTGATTTATTGATTGATTGATAGATAGATAGATTGGCTGATTGATAGATAGATTGATTGATTGATAGATAGATTGATTGATTGATAGATAGATTGATTGATTGATTGACTGATTGATTGATTGATTGATAGATTGATTGATTGATTGATAAAGGTGGGACAGTCTCAGGGAGGATTCATGGGATTCATGCAGAGAGCCATGCTGAGGGCTGAGCACCACATCTGGTTTCAGAGGTCGGAGATCAAGGACAGGATGGCAGTGGCGAGGAGGTCAATAGCTTTGCTGCTTCTTCTCTTTATTCTCTTTAATTCTTAAAATACATTTAACAAAATTTAGAGTCCTGCAAACATCTGAATTTTAATAGGCTATAATAAATAGGTAATTTTACTTCTAGTGACAAAATCTTACAAATATGTAGTTATATTTTTCAATTCTATGGGCTGAAGCCCGTGGTGGCGTCGGTAAGATATTCGACCGCGAATCAGTATTCGCGGGGTTCAAATCAAGGGCTCTCCCGTCACTGACATCGCTTTCGAGTGAGGAAACTGCCATTAACATTAGCTTTTAGCTTTCCTATTTTGCAGCGTTTTTATGCTATATGTGTTGTCTATTCCATTATATCTGCTGTGATCTTTCACTCTGCTTTCTTCCTTGCTAAGAGCTGAATCTACCACAAAGCGCTTCATACAAAACGTACTCATCCTCCTGTTTTCTGTGAAGCATTAATGTTCTATTAATTAATGTAAATCTGTCCTTTTGATTGTCCATTAAGTTTATGTTACTACTCAGTTGATATTTAGTACCATCTTTGACACAGTGTATCCTGACTTTCCTACTGCCTCTCATTGAATAATCTAACTTTAATATATTGATGATTTTTAAAAGTTAGCACGGATTTTGTTTTGTCGAGTAGATTGAGAGAGCACATAGAGGACGTGAACAAGCTGCCGATACTGATATTTCCTGAAGGTACGTGCATCAACAACACGTCCATCATGATGTTCAAAAAGGGCAGCTTTGAAGTGGGCGGCACCATTTATCCTGTAGCTATAAAGGTCTGTGTTTAATAATACATAAGTACAGTTTGACGTCTGATTTCATCTCCAAAGGATTACTACTAGCTGTAATGCAGCTGACTTTATTAGTTACCCATTATTTAATAACAATAATTAGAGTGCTACAGTCATCAAGGACAACATCGAGCACTACTGAGACAAACCAAGCCGGCGAGCAAAAAGAAGGTCCAAAAAACGATGCAAATTCCAAAATCCAGAAAAAATCAGTCAAATCATTATGTGAAGAAGGCACAATGGAAGAAAAGAGAATCAGATGCAGACCGAGATTAGGACACTCGTGATCTCCCCAATCTTCAAGAAATCCTCCCAAGAATAATGGTATATCAAAAAAGAATGTCAGATAATTTTAAGACTCGCTCATATGTGGACATGAAAAGGAAAACGTAAGACAGAGAAGAGTGGATGCGTTATATACCATGAACCTGCCAGTAGTCAGTCCACTACAAGTTTCATGTGCTACCAACTTGGCTACAAACTGATTCAAGTAATATTAATAATAATAGTAGTAGTAATAATAATAATAATAATAATAATATTAATAATAAATATTTTACGTCCATTTCCTTATCCAAGAATTACGACAGGGACGTCCTCATACCATGTAACATGCGTTATTCACTCAAACCACTTCGCCCTAACTTAGCTGTAGACAAGTATACTGAAAATAATAATAATAACAAAGGTTTTACGTCCATTTCCTCATACAGGGATGATGTCAGGGACGTCCAAGGATGATGTCAGGGGCATCCTAAAAATAATTGTTTAGGGCTTAGAGATAAATAAATGTATAGGGCTTAGAGATATATCATAACATTTAGAGACAATCAAGCAAAATGTCTCTTTTTTCTGTTCTGTTCCCATAGTACGACTCGAGGTTTGCCGACCCATTCTGGAACAGTAGCAAGCAGAACTTATCTAGACATCTACTCAACATCATAACAAGCTGGGCTCTCGTCTGTGACATCTGGTACCTCCCTCCTGAGCATCAGCGGGTGAGTTGTCGGTCCAAGTCACATAATAAATCAATAAGAATTTAACGTCCGGTTCCTCGTCTTTCTCTGTCTCTTATGTTTGTTTCAATTTTATGCACCTATTGTATGATTTACTTACAATGTATATATTTTGTATTTACTTGTATCTGATTGTACTTCTGTTGTTGATCGTTTGAAATTTGAAATTAAACATATTTCTCTATCTCTAGTGTTCTGTCAAGTGGCAGGTACATAATCTCACGCTGCTGAAAATTTCATAGATCAACAGGTTTATCCAATCACAAAAGACTATCCACATAAGAGTGTAGCCTATATACTGAGAAATATTTGGCATTTGAGGTGGTTTCAGTTTGCCTTCCTTACTCATGCTTAGTCGCTTCTTACGACACATGCCTTTTCCGCTGGGTCTAATCTTACTTGGCCTGGCTAAAACATGGAACCTAATGTTACATATATTAAAGGTTCACTGCTAAGTTTAACGTCAGTTTTGTGTGTCTTGTTAGGTAGTTATTTAAACGATATTAGTATTTAATTTAGTATTTAATTATTTATGTATTTCTTAGAACGAATTGTGGCTCAGTGATAGAGCGCTTGCCTCCTGAACGAAATTCATGAGTTTGAGATTGAGCTGCAGCGTGAATTTTCTCTTCCATGGGAAGCTTATAAACTATTCTGCCATACTCTGGGTGGTGTCATACCGAAGCGTAGCCGACCTTAAGGTTCTATTTCTTGTCCTTCCTTATAGACTCAATGAAATAGGACGTAACTGCGCATAACAATTTTCTGAAATGATACTTGTATGTTTTGTATTTTATTACAGCCAGATGAGGATGTGTTTCAGTTTACTAACCGTGTCAAGTCTATAATTGCCAAGAAAGGTGGATTGGTTGACCTAGACTGGTATATTGTTGCCTCTTTTGACTATTACGTTATTGTTAAATTATCATTGAGGGGTAGGATATGGTGTAGCGATTAGATTGTTCGCCTCTGATGTAAGTCGCCTGTGTTCAAAGCCCAGGTCAGTCAGCAATGATGGATGTCTCCTTGGGCCCATAGTAAGTTAATCATGTATCAGAGCTTGCTGCCATTTGGCGCTATCCTTAGCTATCCATATCAGTAAGATATTCGACCGCGGATCAGTACATGCAGGGTTCATATCCTGGGCTCGCCTGATGCTGACATCGCTTTCGAGTGAGAAAACTGACGTTAACATAGCTTTAGCAGCTTTTTTAGGTAATATATGGTTAACCATGGAAAGGATTGATAATTATATGCCAGAACCTGTAAATAATAATAACAACTACAGTTAGAGTGCGACAGTCGTCAGTTGCAACATCGAGCACTATTGAGTCAAAATCAAGCCGGCGAGCAAAAAAGGACCAAAAACTATGCAACTTCCATAATCTAGAAAATCAGTCCAAAGTAAATTGCGTTTAGATTTGGAAATGTAAAGCAGTCTAATGGAACATACATGTATAACGAGCACTTTGTGCTTCCTGACTCGGTACTGGTACTATTATTAACAGATATTCCATTACCCGTCTTTTCACAAGATTGTAGAGAACTATTGGTAGGTAGTGTGTACATTTCACAATGTTGATTTCTCATTGTTTGAAGAACAATGCTTAGAATTAGGCTGTTATTTCCCCTGTGTATGAAGCTTTCTTGTATCTAACAAAAAGAAATCTACAGAAATTTTGAATTCTGGTAAAAATGCTGTGACAAAGGTTAACGCTTTAGATCAGAACTTTCTGGTGCTTTTTACTCTGTAGTCATAATTTTAACAAATCTCAGTAGGCTAAACCTTACAATTGTCTCAAAAAATAAATTTCCAAAAGAGTTGCTGATAAAATTTTGTGGTTAGATTTGGAAATGGGTTATCGAATCAGTTTTCCTTTACATTATTACCATTACATTCCTCTGTATCTGTGATTCTGTAGAGGTCTCCTAAGGCGGCCACTGTGAAGGGTTGTTACTTTACTTAGTCAAGCAATTGAAGTTATTTACATGTTTTATTTATCTAAATTTCTAATTTTAAAAAAACTTCAAAAGAAGGTCAATTTGTATCCCGACCCTAGTTACACTGGGATTTAAGGGAAGATGATCATGATGATGATGAATTATCTAAATTCCTATTGAATGTACGCTGTATATTTTGATGTTAGGGATGGAATGCTGAAGCGAGAGAAGCGGGTTGTTACTTTACTTAATTAAATAATTGAAAATATTTAAATGTTTTATTTATCTAAATTCCTATTGAATGTACGCTGTATATTTTGATGTTAGGGATGGAATGCTGAAGCGAGAGAAGCGGGTTGTTACTTTACTTAATTAAATAATTGAAAATATTTAAATGTTTTATTTATCTAAATTCCTATTGAATGTACGCTGTATATTTTGATGTTAGGGATGGAATGCTGAAGCGAGAGAAGCGGGTTGTTACTTTACTTAATTAAATAATTGAAAATATTTAAATGTTTTATTTATCTAAATTCCTATTGAATGTACGCTGTATATTTTGATGTTAGGGATGGAATGTTGAAACGCGAGAAGCCCAAGGCATCTTTTCTACTCAAGCAACAGGAGGAGTACAGTAAAAGACTGTTGGCTGACGACAATAAGGAGGACAACAAGGATCAATAAGCTATATCTACAATAACGTTGCATTCTATACTTATATGTATTTTGCTTTGATCTTCGCTATTTAAAGTTGCTCTAAAGATAAAAGCCCGTCAAAAGCTGTAGAACAATTATTGCTAAAGACTCCCAATTTTTGCTAGCATGCTGTTGTAATTTGAAAAAACTATTTTACTTTATTTTACACTGCGAGAGGATCTTATTTGCATATTTTGCTAGTTTGAATATGATTGCAGTCTGTTGAATACTTGTAGAGCGTAGATTTCTCACAGATTTCTATGGACTTTTCGTAGGTTATTTCTACGCGTCGATGGGTTCGTATTCTGTGACATGCAATAACAATTTGTGGCAGGCTTGGAGAATGTAAGTGTTGCAGAAGTTCATCTTGTTGGCGTGGAGATGTAAAAATAATATATTAATAATATAATAATTAATAATATATTAACAATGAAATTATGTAATAATATGTAAAAGCTTCATGTCAGGTGGTATAATTTTAATTATAATCTAAACGTCAAATGTGATCGAAAATGTGTAATATTGAAAAACTTATTATTAGCTTGAGTTGATACTACATGACCACGAGACCACATATTGGAGAGGATTAAGGGTATAGAATATGTACTGTAGACCTGCAGTTTGGCTGAATAGTTGTGAGATTGAAATTTTGCTAGAAAGTATTTTTGCATAACCTATTTACAGCATCATTAAATGAGTAAGTCAACGTTGCTCCGTGTCGAAGTGTTAGATGTGATACCGTTCGCGAATTTGCACAAGATATATTAGTTTAAATACAATGTCTTAACTGTACTGAGTACTGTTGAATGTAGATGTTAATTTGCTAAAAGCTATTGTTGAAACACCTCTATTTTGTTACCAGATAATTTTGAAACTTTACACGTATATCTGTTCAACTATTGTTTACAAGTTATCAAATTTTCCAGTGACTGTAAACTTATATTGTACTATCGCCATTAACTTAAAGACTCGTATGTGACTTAGGCTGCAATGGAAAATTCTATTTCACATATTTTGTTGTTTTAGGCTCGTTAATTAAGCTTTCAGTTTGATTTTCATTTCTTTGCTTGTTTGCTTGTATTTACATATATGTATCGCATGCCATGTCTCATTTCATTTTATGATCAGATAAACATGAAGCCATCGTCGTTCGGTTGTAGCGTAGAGCGGTTGTTGCAAAGAAATAGCCAAGGTCAATTCTCAATCCACGCTATCGTGGTGTTGCAGCCTTTCGCAAGCAGCTTTTCTTCCGTTTATTACGAGGAGGCGTATTAGTGGTCAATATTGCTATTGGTATTACTATTATAAAGGTTCGCTTTGCTGTAGATTACTTGTAGTATGAATAGGAGACATTAATATCTCTGCATTAGAATTAGATTTAGCGTCTGTTTCAGCTCTACAAGTGTAATGTGAGAGACGTCACCTGATGTTGTTATCAATTTTACAAGTATTTTGATAGATTTATTTCTTTGTCCATCGTAATGAGTATAACGTCGCAGTTGTTTTTATTGTTTGACAATGACTAATTGCTCAGTAAGTATAGACGTTTAGAGTTAACAGTATATGTTAATGGTTATAGTACTCGTCTTCCTACTATCTGTCTATCGGTTGCTATGACCTATCAACTATCTGTTTATCGGTTGCTATGACCTATCTACTATCTGCCTATCGGTTGCTATGATCTATCTACTATCCGTCTATCGGTTTCTATGACCTATCTACTATCTCTCTATCGGTAGCTATACACACAACGATTTAAAATTCTTAGTAGATTATCATCATGAGCGTAAAGTTGCGCCGCCAGTGGACCGGTATAATGAATATCAGATCTTCTGTTGTTTAGTATTGTGAAGTTAGCAGACGTGCGACCTTTAATTATCGCTGTTGGTATGATGATATGTTAACAGTTTAGTTCATTAGAGATTCTGCTGGAAGGGTCGACTGAAATGTATTTTCATTAGAAGATTATTTGCATTTGCGGTCTGGTGTTTGCCTGATATCTATCACAGATGAATATAAATAGTAATAATAACCTCCGAAATTTCTCTAACAGCGTCATGACCTGTTTGGCTGTTACCAGCCTTCGAGACTGATCTTCGAGACTGCTTTACTAGTTCCTGGCAGGTTATTATGTTTAATCATATCTTTGCTATTGATAGCGCCAATCGGCAGCAATCTTCGATACATGATTAGCCTTCCATGGGGCCAAGGGGTTATATATCATTTGTGACTGACCTGAGCTTTGAACTCAGGCCACTTGTATCCGAAGCGAACACTCTAACCGTTACGCCATATCCATTTCGTAATAAAATTAGAATACGGAGAGAATCTAGTAGTAGTGTCCTTCACAACAACGTCGGCTATTGATTGATGGGCTTATTGATTGATTGATATGAATTAATGACTCTTTATAGAGAACTATTTGTATGCTAGTTTTAAATTCAAAAAGGAAACAGTTCAGTGCTTGAAATATTCTAATACGCTAGTTCATAGTTCTACACTGTACGTGTGGCTCTATGAACCCTTGCGAGCATAACATTTATATCTAGACATAAACTACAAGTTAAATATAATACAAGTGAAATTACTATTACAATGTATGATTATACAATACTATCAACAAGCCTGTAGATACTGTATCGATACCCGAGATTCTTACACGTACCAAAAGTTACAGGAGTAAATATGCGATTAATTAAATATATACATGACTTAGCGGTATGGCTATATACAGAAATATACTGTAGGTTCTTATTAGGGTCATCTATATACAGAAATATACATGTAGGCTCGTATTAGGGTCAGCTATATACAGAAATACACATGTAGGTTCGTATTAGGGCTAGGTATATACAGAAATATAGATCTACAACACACACCACAACAAAAATATATAAAACCAATCCATTCCAATATACTAGTAAATACTAACATGATATTCAAAATGTACAAAGATAGTATTTTGTGTGGCAATAAAATATCGAGAGATGAAAAGAAGGCTGATACGACGTAAAGATATACAACTTCGCTAGAAGATCGTCCATTCGTTTGCTATAAAAATTTGACTATGCAGCACAAATCAATTGACGACATATTTTTAATTATCAAGATGATAAAATCTCGTTAACGCGCGACGAGACGGACGTCAAACAGATGTTGACTCATAGCAAACAGGTCAGTGAAGCCCTAAGACCCTCTTCAGTGAGGAAACGGACGTTAAACCTGCCATATATCTTTTACTATCAATAATGTACCAAAATACGAGACAATAACATTACAACAATAATAATAATAAAAATAGAAAATAAAATGTTTTTGTTTTACAGCCCTTATCTTATGCAATCTGCATTGAATAGTTTCTTTGAATATGGTAAAATTTCCCATCTGTGCAGGCCCGAAGGCATAGAGGTCTAAAATAGGAATTCTAATACGTTATTAGTCATTTGCTCCACAAGTAGCTAACTATCTCTTCGATTCGACCAACAGTTTCATCACAAATGCCTGTTTCACCTTTCAAATGACGCCATTATGGAATAATGGCAATGGCTCATATCTAGTAAAGGATATTTTAGTATCACCACGGTAAAGCCTACAAGAATCATGACAATAATATGCATGTTATTATATCCAGTATATGTTAATATATATACTATTACACAAAGAGAAATTTATAGAATATGGACTAAGAACTTGATTTATCATCGGAAATGGGAATAAAAACAAGCGCGTGCATTATGTAATACTAGGCGTGTATTTTCTATATGAAAAAAATCAGTAACTAAACCAGAAAGTAGTGTGCATGTATAAAACATCTAAATTACAGTCGAGTTATAATTCAGTTAAGTGGTCGAGTGGTTAGCATACCTGTCTGATAGACAGGAGGTGAAGAAATCTAGCTGGACAGCCTACGACGATAAGAAATCATTTGAACATGGCATTACTGTGACAAGAAAGCTAGTTTTGACTTGAATTAATAATTATAGCAGAAGTCCAGCTCTTTCACAACGTTACAGCGGATCAGTAGTTGCAGGGTTCAAATCCAGAGCTCTTCCTGTCACCGACACACTATCGAGCAGGAAACTGACGCTAAACTTGGCTTAAGTTTTTTATCTTTAAACCATTCAATATAAACTGTGTTTTCAAGGAGAGCACCGGCACACGGAGGACCGTTTACCAGGTTCAACAGATTCTGCCAGTCTTGGATAGCAATGAAACGTACGATTACCTCTAAATTAGTTTAGAATATTAAAAAACTAAGTTTAATATTAAATTAATTAACACGTGAATGCAATATAAAAGAGAGGTGAAAGCTATATCTTCATCTTCCCTTAAATCCCAGTTTAACCAGGGTCGGGATACGAATAGACTTTCTCCAGTCCTCCTTGTCCCTATTATATATAGTATATTGTGAAAGCAATAAAAAAGGTAAAATAAAAGGTAAGTTTGTTATATGTAACTGTTACCTGCAACGATGCAAAAAGTGAAAATGCTCTCGTATAACACAAAAGTACAACAAATTACATCTCCGTGTACATAACAGCAGCGCCACAATTAAAGTATATGAAGCTTATTGCGCGGCAACTATTAGTTACTAAATTAAACTTACGAGTCAACAACGCCCGGCAAATACAGCAGCAAGTATTTGCTAATAAAACGCATTTACCAAACAGAATATGCAATAAGAGTTTAATATTCTATATAATAACATGACAAATGCACGGCATCGGAGCCAAAATAACTGGAAGCAATGCATCTACAGCAGCAATATACAATTAAATACAGCTGTACGTTTACTCAAGTTACCGCATTCGATGTGTCACTGGTATTTATGGAAGCCACGATGCGTGATATTTTCATAACACAAGTCTAAATGTTTCATGCTGTCATGCTCCAGTAGGCAATGTACACTTGTACAGTGCCTAATGTTGTCTTGGTTTTTTAAGCGTATAATAGCATTACAAGTTATCTCCGTTCTTTGCGTAAATTCACAGTGCTCTATGTTGTCACACTCCATACACCTGTCACAGTGCTCTATGTTGTCACACTCCACACACCTGTCACAGTGCTCTAAGTTGTCATACTCCATACACCTGTCACAGTGCTCTATGTTGTCACAGTCCATTCACCTGTCACAGTGCTCTATGTTGTCACGGTCCATTCACCTATCACAGTGCTCTATGTTGTCACAATCCACTCACCTGTCACAGTGCTCTATGTTGTCACGGTCCATTCACATGTCACAATGGTCGATATTGTCACACTCCATTCACCTGTCACGGTGCTCGATGTTGTCACTAGTTACTTGAACATGATCTCGGCCATCAGAGGTATATGATCGGAGGGGAAGTCGACACTTGGCAGAGCCTCGTGCTTGGTAATGACGTCAGGGGGCGGGGTTTCGAGCACGCCGCAGACATCAAGCGAATCAGTGCAGTACCAGATGTAGTCGACACACAGCTCACATCTGTAGTCCTGGCCCGCTTCGTCACAGTTAGTCACCGGCGGCTCTGCGTTCTGAAAACACAATAAAACAGCCCGTGAAATCACTGCAGGATGTCGATAGAATTTAGTTAATTATTATATTACTTTTATAGCTATTTATTATTTAGTATTATTATTCTTATTATTTTATATAATAAAGCGGAAGACAGAGAAGAGTGGAGGCGTTATATACCATGGACCTGCCAGTAGGCAGTGCACTAAGAGAGATTAAATTGTTTATTATTAGTATTTTTGTAGGCTACTGGTCTGTTATATTTTAGAGGCTACTATCGACAGTCAACATGGCTTATGGTTGCTACTTTGTGGTATGATCATGACAAATGCAGTTGGATAATCTACAATAAACACGATTAACAAAGTACGACGTGCTTAATTGATGAATTTGATGGCACTTTGGTTCTAGAAGGGTTCAAATCTTAGCAAGCAGTCACAGTACGTTTCTCCGCTTCATTGTGGAGGAGAATCAAAGGCTTTTTATTACGTGAGGCTAAGTCCAGTTCAACGTCGTTTTCCTGCTCGAATAGAACATCAGAGACAGGCAGAGCACTAGCTTTGAACCCTGCACCTACTGATCCGCTGTTGAATAGCTTGCCAACAAACCGTCGGCTCAGCCCATGTATGTATATATATATATATATATATATATATATATATATATATATATATATATATATATATATATATATATATATATGATCATGCATATACATACATGTATGCATGCTATGTTTAAGTGGAATATATCTACAATTATAATAAAACTACAAAATTTCTTAGAGGCATACAATAGATGTTCACGATTTCTAGCAGAATGCACTTTGACAATTGATTGAGAAGAGTGCATTTAGCTCACTGGTCACCATAAGAAAAGCCTCTTTTGCTTCAAATTACTCATGGAGTCTCGAGGAATAATCGAAAACCTAACTACGCGCTTCGCTTCAATTTCCTAGCATTTTTCCATTTCATTGTTCATTTACTCTTTTTGCATTACACATTTGCTCTTTTTTCTCAGTACGTTAACGATCACCTTGACTGACACGCGCAGAACTTTGAGATCCTACCATAGAACAGCAGGAGTTTCATGGCGCTCATCTTCCATCCTAAGTACGCTTTTACCTTTCTGGGCAAACCTCTCACAGTATAACTCCTCCCTGTGTCAAATACTCTTGAAAGGGCTCTTCTCTTGGATAATGGACTTACACTGCATTAGATCTCACTTTTCGGTGTTGTCTTGGACAATGACCAACTTGTTCTGTTTTTTGTCACTCTTCGATGTTGTCTTGGACAATGACCACCTTGTTCTGTTTTCTTATCTCACTCTTCAATGTTGTCATGGACAATGATCAACTTGCACTGTTTTTGATCTCACTCTTCAGTGTTGTCTTGGACCATGATCAACTTGTTCTGTTTTCTTATCTCACTCTTCGGTGTTGTCTTGGACAATGACCAACTTGCACTGTTCTGGATCTCAATTGTTCGTTGGTCTGTACTTAATGTGTAAAGATTTATTTTGCACCCTGTCCCCTCAAAATACACCTAATATCGGTTTCGAATCATGTACAAACAAACATTTCAGTGATTGACTGAAGGGAATTTCCGTTTCAAACTTCTGTTCATAGGCTTAATTTCGTGTTTAGATTTTTACATGTTAAAAGAACCTAATTCTTTAACATCTTTACTTCTATGACGACGTTCCATGCCACTTTCTGCGTAATATCTGTGATCTTTGAGTGAAGAAACAAACACTAAATCTTTCTTACTGCGGTACTATAGTTCATCTCGTTAATTTCTTTGCTACAAAGTCAGAAATTATTTGATATAAACCAGTAAAAGTATAAAGACATTTGACGTATTGTATAACCGACTCAATTAATTACATTATCAACCATGACACATACTGTTAAAAGTAATAAACAAGATCGACATAAACAAGGTCGGTGCTTGAAAGACCATCAGATAAAAGAACTAGCTTCTAATATAAAGGCTTTATCAGTAACGGGCAAGTAAAGATTTGTATCTTCTGCTGGTAAGAGATGTCTCACAACGTTTAGAGGGAATTGAACTAATAAACTCGTAACTTTAAATAGCAAACTAGTTCCTTACATTGGATGAAGAAAATACGTTAAACCTAAATTAATATTATGATTATAATTATTAGATTTCTACTAGCAATATTTATTGTTAGAAATAAAAAAAAAAATGTTACATATAATGTAAAGAATGAGTCAACTCTTACTTCAACTAGTATTGTCAACATTGGTTGTGAACGAATAACAGAAATACAATTTTACGTTTAAATACATAATATGCTCACATACAATTCTACTTACAATTTCCGAGACCACCAAACACAGAACTCTGTATTCGGCTGCGTTCCTTAAGAACTAATATATTTAAAAACTGAAAGCGAGCAAAGTCTGTTAAAAATTGTTAGCAACAAAAGAGAATAAAATGAAGTCATGTCTGTTAAAAGAGTAGCAAAACATTTCTGAATAATGTGCTTGGTCGAAAATAAGTGTTCGAGTTGTGTTAAATAGGAAAGAATTAGGAATCTATTTAAAAATTTGAGGAATTTCTAATTAACTGTATTGTTTGAAATATAAAATATGACGGTAAGATTTAATAACCGCCAACTGACCATGGTAGTTTTGTATGCGCTTTTAAATGGTGTCCGCAACACAAAAGCAGATGGAAGAACCTTAACCAAATCTATAGCTTTCAACTGATCGATCTAAAAACAGAAATTCATTGCAAGTTATCCTGCAAACCTCAAAACTATAGCAATAAATTAATTAGCATATTAGTTCTTAAATTAATTACAATCTGAAGAATAAAGAAAATAGAAATAGATGCTGAATTTTTAGATGATAACCATCATATATTGTTGTAAAATATCCATTACCCTCTCATAGTATCAAAATAGTATTCATGTCATGCTATAGGCATGCAAAAACATGTACATTTTTATATAATAATTTCCTTTCATTTGAAAAATATCCAGAGGAGGAAAGTAATTAAAGCCTGAACACGGCTTGAAATAATATTTAAAAAACCTTTAACTTATGCAATGTCTAAATCAAATCAATATTCGGGTCTCATTCTGCGGCAGTCATGTGTCCTAGTGCATTGTAGCACAGAATCACACATTTAAGAGGGACAACATTAGGGGCGTCCCTAACTTCATGTAAATGATGACTGGGCAACTGGGAACTTTTCTAGTAAGTCGACACTTAGAGATGGGATTATTTCGTAAAGTAGAGACGATTTGGTAGAAAATTTAAGAAAGTTAGATATGACTAAGAAGTGGAATATTAAAGGAGCAATAATGCCGATATATGATAGAGGCTTTCACTACGTAAATCAATTCAACTGCTCCTGATTCCACCAGATAACTTTCTTACTTCATGCCAGACAGGCATCACAAATCTGCCCTTCAAACACGGTTTATTAGTCAGATTATTTTCATGATCTGCCTAAAACATTCGTCAATTGGCAAATGGAATAGTGGATATGGAGACAAGTTTCGTAATTGTGACGCAGCAGATGATGTTTGAAATTTCATTGACATATTTCAAAACACAGCTGATAATCATCCATCTGTGTCTAGCGATAAAAAAAATAGTATTAGCATGGAGGCTCGCGTGTCATACCCTATTGGCACGTGCCAACAGGGTCTCATAAAAATAACAAGGCAGACAGTTCATTTCTTCTGCCTTCAACTAGTTGTCGCAATTTGAAAATCAAAAGTATCCCACAGGTTAGATGACTGAAAAGTATTTCAAGGGTATCCACTGTTTATAACCGAGTTGGAGCCACAATTCCTGATAAACAAGGAACCCAGTTAATAATCTAAGACAGCAACTTGACAGTATGAATATACATGTACATGTAGAATTTTAATGAATTCTATATTCACAATACGTATAAAAAATTTTAAATCATATAATTATATGCATTCTATATTCATAATATTCACTATGAATATAGAATGTATGAACGTAGAATTTTAATGAATTCCATATTCACACTTAACTACAAGCATTTCTTTACACCCTTAATAACTCAAGAGAGTTAGGAATTATTCAGCACTGAATCCATCCAAACCTGCACTTGTTAGTCTAGGAGATAAATAATACATGGCAGTAAATGATATGATATCTGATCTTCTCTTCAGTGCACTGCCAAGTGGCAGGTTTAAGGTACATATTCATATTCAAAATCTGCTTTCTCGCCATAAGAACACTCCTTAGATCAACAAGTTAATCCCTTCACAAAGACTATGCCTTATCCATACCTTATGTAGCCTATAGCTTGGGAAAAGTATGACTTTTGAGGTGGTTTTCCATTGCCTTCCTCAGTTAGATGAATTAATTACCACTTAATCCTGGGGAAAATATTTCATGCTGAGGTAGGTCCCCTCCTGCCATTCTAAGCTCTTGCCTAGTCGCCTCTTACAGCCTCTTACGTACACGCAGCAGATTGTTTGCAGTTGCTCTTTTCTGCAGTGGTCCAACCACACCTGAGCGCAAACACGGGGGATGATATCTGATATGATATCTGACATCGCACGGGTCCATAAACTACTTGATTGTCAGTTTCGAGTCAAGACATTCAGCAATCTCTGGTGCTACACCGGCTTCAGCATTCAGTCTGTCTCTCCATATCTCTCTGTCTTTCCGTATGTACCTCTCTCTCCATCTCTCTCTCTCTCTCTCTCTCTCTCTCTCTGATTTTATCAGGACAAGAGCAGAGCTTTGCATAATGCTGTAGAACAAGTAAGTCCCCTGATTAATCCTCCTTCCAGTTCAATAGGAACTGCTTTAGCATTTCCATGTTTTCGCAACCATCAAGTAGCATTTAGTAGTTCACCACTGGCCCCAGCCAGTGGCGTAGTCCGTAAGATATTCAACCGCGGATCAGTATGTGTGGGGTTCAAATGCTGAGCTCGCCCGTCACTGACATCGCTTTAGAGTGAGGAAACTGACGTTAACCTTAGCTTTACCAGCTTTTTTAGCTTTAGCAGTTGCAATCAACTAATAAATTATCCAGAAAGGCATAGTGCTTTTAGTTTCACAGATAGGGGAGCGCTGGATTCCGATTCCAGTTCAGACTCCTGCCAGAATTAAGTTTGATATCACATTCAGTCCAGTCCAGTTCGCAATCGCAATCCAGTTGCGATTGCGTAGAAACTCAAACTGAATTTGAAATCCAGTTGCGTTTCTGTCAGATTAAAAAAAACAATTCGGAACACCCCAAATCACAGAGTTTCCTGACGCAGCCTAACGACCTACAGGCCACTGCTAAAGTTGTATGAACCTTTCAAATCAGATATTTTTGCATTAGCAAATCATCAACTGATGATCATCAATTGATATATAGCCACAACAAAACATGGCTCAGACCCTTTTAACCTTCACTGCCACATCTGCGTCAGTCAGCGCTAGTCAAATCAATTCCGCTTACAATTCATATGAACTCGACAAGGCTACTGGAGTGATAAATTGAACTGAGTGCACTCACTTTATTTTCATGTCTCCGGTCAACAGTAGACAGGAAGTCTGGTCTAACGCGTCCTGCGGACATGAGATGATAGGCCAAGGAGTCGGGAGGTGAGTTAAAGTCTCCACAGATCAGCTGTGCGCAACAGTCGTAGCCCCGCGAGAAATCTGCTAGCTCGTTCACCGCTACTGCCACCTGGTGAATAAAACATTACAGGCTCAAAAGCGTCTGGTGAATAGAAAAAAGCTGGTAAAGCCAATGTTAACGTCAGTTTCCTCACTCGAAAGCGACGTCAGTGACGGGCGAGCCGAGGATTTGAAACCCGCACATACTGATCTGCGGTCGAATATATTACCGACGCCGCTACTGTCTCCAACCTTTACATTGCAGGATCAAAAGGATCCGGTGAATAAAACGTTACAGTCTCAGACGTCGTGGGATAGTACAGTACAGTCTAAAGGTTAATAAAACAGTAGGTGCAGGGTTCAAATCCAGCGTTGCCCCAACAATACTATGCTTGCAAGACAGGTAACTGACATTGAACTTGGCTTAAGCCTTCAAAGTTCCATCTGTACTTCACATATCGCCAGTGGCTGAAGCCAGTGGCGATGTCGGCAAGATATTCGATCACGGATCAGTATGTGCGGGGTTCAAATCCTGGGCTCGCCCGTTACAGACATCGCTTTCAAGTGAGGGCACTGATGTCAATAGCTATACCAGATTTACTTTCTAAAAGCTTTATTTGCTTATTTTATTTAATTGTTAGCTTTATTTGAGAATAAGAAAACCATTAAGTAAAGACTTTTAAACTTCGCTTTAAAAGACGTCAATACCTGCAGAGCCTGTAGCGCAGGAAATCGCAGCTGCTGCCACAGTACGTGAAGATTAGCGACAGCAATCTGCGAGCCCGTCAGAGAGTGCTGGAGACGAACCAGTAAAACTCCTTCTGGCCTCTCAATCGCCTCTCTGATCACCTCCCGCTCTCCTCGCGTCAAGTCTGCCATCTGTCCATGACAACACCAGCAGTGCATTAAAATACTACGCATTGAACGGGAAACGTGAATTTTGAATATGGTTACTAAAAAAGTCATCAATTCCGTAATCGACTTGCAAGGTTATAAATATTTAATGAGCTTAAATATTTTCATGATGAAAAAGGAAGACGGAGAAGAGTGGAGTCATTATATACCATGGACCTGCCAAAACCAAAAGGCAGTGAACTGAGAGAGAGAGAAAGCCAAAGCAAAGCTAAGGTTAACGTCAGTTTCCTCACTCGAAAGCGATGTCAGTAACAGGCGAGCCTAGGATTTGAACCCCGCAAACGCTGATCCGCGGTCCAGTATCTTACCGACTTCACCACTGGTTCCAGTCAGAGAGAGAGAGAAGATAGACAGAGACAGAGAGAGAGAGAGAGAGAGAGAGAGAGAGAGAGATATTTGAATAATCACAGCACAGCAGACAGGTATCTATCAACCTGCAGGTATGTCTCAGCAAGATGATGAAGTACACAGTGTTTCTGTTGTCTCAACTCAAACACGGACTCCTTCCAGAATGTCGCCATTCCCTGATCATCCATCCTGTCGTACTGTACTCCGGCATATCCCATGGACTTCATGCTCTTCGTCAAGCGATTGTGGTAGTGATCCCAATCAGCTTCCTGTGCGATCATTTCAATAAATATTCTAGTATTAATTAGAATTAATTAGTAATTAAAAATAATTAAGCTTATCATTTCAATAAATATATAAAAATAGAATCCCAGCCGCACTGAGCTGAGAGTAAAAGCGAGGACATTCACTTGACTGGTTATACGGAAAATGGTCTAAATTGACTAACGGTTTTAACATGAGGTATTAAAAGTGATAGACACAGTGGATCATTACACTATAATGCGTGTGTACTTTTTAAATAGCCTAGTATTAATTAGAATTAAGACAAAGGATTAAAAAATTAAAAGATAAAAAATTAAGCCTTTAGTCAAGAGTGGGAAGATACAACTGCTCTCATATTAAAATTAGTAATTCAAACCAAATGTACAAAAATAATTTGTAATAATATTACTACTATCACTATTATTATTACTATTATTATTATTACTACTACTATTGTTATTATGATTATTATTATTATTAAAGTAATATAAATAGTTATCATGTAATAGTAATTAATATTACTACATATTGTAATAGCCATTACTAATAGCAGTAGCAATAGCAATATTATTTAGTAATAGGAATTAATTTTACTATAATATCATAAGTAATAGTAATTAATGCTAAGTATAAAATATTATTTGTGTCATATAATAGTAATTAATGTTACTTTGACTTGAATTTTATTATTTCAAGCAAATTCATAATTTTTTTGTTATTGTAATCTATCTTCTGGAGGAGGTGCAAATATAAATAAGACTCAACATAATATTATACTCAAAACAAATCACAAGCAAAATAAATAATAAAAATTAAATATTAAATAAATATATAACAAATAATTAAATGTAAAATCCAAGTAAACTCACCTGAAAGCAGACAATATCTGGTGACATAGTCTTAATTTCTGTCATTATAAATTTGTGCCTCGACTCCATGTAACGTCTCTCAGGAGGACAGTAGAGGTACTCTCCTTCTCTGATGCAGTTATCTGTCAGGATATTGTACGTTGCAATCGTAAATTTTCTAAAGCCTCTATTTCCTCGCACCACGCTAAGAAAATCTTCACATGAACCTGATATTGACGAAGTAGTCGACGAACAAATGGAGATTCCTGATTCGGCATCAGCATCGAGATCACTTCCACTAGAATAGCTGAGATCATAATCTACCCAGGAGCGCGGATACATTGTGAATGATTCAACTGCTTGCGTTGACATTGTAGGAAATAAATCAGTAGATGATGATTAAAAATAGATGATAGATTTAATTGGAAAAATAGATGGAACTTAAACTTGAAATTTCAGTAAACGCTAGCTTTCAGCGTTTGACACAGTGTGCTTAAAAGTCTCCTGGGAATAGTTAGCACAATGATAAGATCTGAGATCTAAAATTTTCCATGTCAAGCAAATGCTTAGTTGCTCATTACATGAATTGTAGTTAAACTGCGCTGCCTTTCTGTTACACCACAAAACTTCGTGCAAACTAAGTTGCATAATACTACAGAACTGGCTGATTTATTGTAGCTTTCTGTCGAGTAGAATTCCTCACAGTAGCTCACTTAATTCGATCACAACCGATTTTAGCTCAGTACACTTGTGAATCACCACTATTCTTTGTTAGCTTCACTAGTTACAGCCGTGCATATGCGTAATAAAACGTCTGCAGGACGCAGAGTCAATCAACATACTGAATAAACCTGCAGGTTGACCTGGTTATTATAGACAGCGCTTCGATCGATCAGTGCTGAAAGTCGATTAGGCGAAATTCGCCTAACGGAGAACACGATCCGGATTACGGCAGCTCTCATGCTTTGTTGTTGTTCTTACGACAATCAGCTGATCTACATGTCTTCTCTTAATGGTTAATAGATTCACCACTACACCTGATATATTACTCTTAACATTACATGTATATCGAAAATTGTATTTTATCATTTATATGCTAGTGAACTAGAATATAAAATTATAAAACATCATCCATGATAATATTTTTTAGTGATTATTGTTTCAAAAGCGTATCATATAGTAGCTTTGACGGTTCGACTCATTGACTGTGATTCGAACCGATTAACTCCAGGCCTGCATTTAAGCTTACTATTCATTCGTATAAATCTACCATACAACAGGTAGAGTATAAATCAATATGCTAACTAGCAGCTATCGAAATGAAATTATGATTTCTAAAAAATAAATATAACTGGTCACGATAAGAGTTTTGCAACCAAAGGCTAAATTAAAATGCTAGATGAAATTTTTCGTGTACATTAGTAAGTTTGTAACTCCGAATTATTAAATATGATCGGCCTAATGTAAATTAATTTCATATATAGGAACCTCTTCCAAATATAAATCAAAATTGAGATTCATGATTTTCTTAACGATAATATTTTTGTTAAAGGAAGTCCGATGTGTAGTCACTAAGGAGTGCACTCATGTCAGTAGGATGGGCACGTTGGATACTTTCTACAATCATTGCTACAGGTCGATGACCTCAATATAGTACATAACGACTATGAAACTCCTACTTAGACCAACGTTTTAAATATTAAATTCAACATTACTATCTCTGATACGTGATAGAGATAATTTTATTTAGAACGTTGCTCGAAATACTACAATTTCAAAATGTTTATGCACTGCCGAGCGAGTATGTAAAGTCCTATTCTGTGGGGATTATTCCAAGCTACTTCCCTGCAGTTGTACTGCATCCAGGATTCGCCATTTATCTTGTTCCTGCATCCAGGATACGGCATATTAAAACGAAGAACAACAATGCTCCTGGAAACTGCGTAGTTTTTACAAGTCCGAGTAGGAACCTGTCCTATTGGCGTAGCTAGGCGTCAATTCTATTTTTGTTTCTACTTCGAAATAAATATTTTGCAATACTCCTACCTATATTTCAGACAATAATAGCCGATCGTCCATTAAGCTTATGTTATGTCAACACAAAGGTTCTTGACCACATTAACATATATATGATATAAGGCAGCCCAAGTACAAAATCTGCTCTTGCTTTGATTACAGTTATATAAAATCTACGCGTGTCGTTGTTGAATACAATAATTATATTTTATCTTTCTAATTTGCATGATGGCTAACATAGCTCAGTTTGAGGGGAGTCATTAGGAATACATGCAGTTTTAAATTCATTTATAAATCATGCATCTAAGCAGTTTTAAAACCATCCTGAGATCACGAGTTTGATTACCGGGGGAACATAATAAATATAGAGGGTTTCTACCCTCTATATTTATTATGTTCCCCCTTATGCAGACATACATATAAATGGAGTTAATCACTTAACAAAATTCTGGCCTATACACACACACACACACACACACACACACACACACACACATACACACACACACACATATATATATATATATATATATATATATTATATATATATAGGCCAGAATTTTGTGAAGTGATTAACTCCATTTATATGTATGTCTGCACAAAGTTCTTAATATAGATATATATATATATATATATATATATATATAATATATATATATATATATATATATATATATATATATATATACTCAACACCTGTACGTAATTGTAAACGAGACTCGAGATACAGCCTTTAGCAATCAACAAGCTTTAAATTTAGTTTTTTACGAGGACTATCGTTAACATACCGTTTTCTGCTTTAAGATTAGTAGAGCTTTATCTAAAGAGCGTTTATCGCTTAAAGTGTCGGCATATTTTTCGTAAATGATCCAGATTTTCCGTAGGCCCGTACATCCCGCCACTTACATTTACCACTTGGTAAGGATTAAAACATAGGTAAACAGGATTGTTTTCTCAGGGAATGACGCCCCTGCCCAGTAAATGTTAGTCGAAGCTGAGGAAGGCACAGTGTGCCCACCTCTTCATAAGCAGAATTCTCCAAGAATAATGGTATATAAAAAGGAATGTTATAGATGATTTAAAGATCAACTCATACGTGGACATGAAGAGGAGAACGGAAAATAGAGAAGAGTGGAGGCGTTATATACCATGGACCTGCCAGCAGGCAGTGCACTAATAGAGAGAGAAGGATTAAAACTGTCTCAATGTCAAACACACTGCTAAGAATTTAATAAAATTTCGTTTGCCAAACAACAAAGAAAACAGAAATCTTTCTTCTACAACCGTATACACTTGTTAGTATATAAAATCCTCAGCTCTGCATTCGACCACCCGGAGTGAAGTAGGCCTACATGCAGTTCCTAGACTTCCGGTGATAGTGCAGCACACAAGTTAATCCCGTGCAGACATACGTGTTGATTGCAGTGATTCACAGCAGCATAGGTTAAATCTATAGGTTGAGCTGTTTTCTACTTGCTAAACCTGATATGCACTTTCATCGGTTTTCATCTTTATGGTTTATATCTTTTTTCATCATTTTTATTTAAATTTCTCTCTTCTCCCTCTCTCCCTTTCTCTCTTTCTCTCTCTCTCTCTCTCAATCTATCTATCTATTTATCTCTCTCTCCCTCTCTCTCTCTTCTCTCTCTCTCTCGTTCTCCCTCTCTCTCTCTCTCTCCCTCTCTCTCTCTCTCTCTATATATATATATATTTATCTCTCTCTCACCCTCTCTCTCTCTCTTTTTCTCTCTATCAATCTATCTTTATCCCTCAATCAATCTAGTATTCTGTCAAGGTTCAAGGTTTATATTCATATTCAGAGTCTGCTTTCACGCTCTATCAACAGCACTCCATAGATCAACAAGATAATCACTTCACAAAAGGCAATGCCTTATCCATGCCTAACATGTAGCCTTTAACTTGAGAAAATATGGCTTAATATGGCTTCTGGTGTGATTTCACATTACCTTCTTCAGTACTTGTTTAGTCGCCTATTACGACGCGTGCAGTTAACAGTTACTATAATTTTCAGTGTTCCGGACGTAGCACAGGACAAAGGGAAATTGCTAAGTGATTAAAAGCTAAAGCTGGTAAAGCTAAGGTTAACGTCAGTTTCCTCACTCAAAAGCGACGTCAGTGACGGGCGAGCCCAGGATTTGAACCCGCACCTACTGATCCGCGGTCGAGTATCTTACCAACTTCGCCATTGGCTCCAACCGATCAAGTATATTAAAGTGAATTGAGTTAAACGTTAAATTGTTGTTACCAGAAAAATGAGGTGGAACGATTGAAAAACAATCCGTGATGATCTGCAGAAGTCGATGCGGATTGTAGGGATGAGTCCGTAAACAAGGTTCCGTAAACATATTTTCCATATCCCGGTGCAAAAAACCACGCAGTGCAGAAACCTGTTGTGTGGCATTATTAAATATTGCACTTTTGCACTATTGTTGTAAATGTATTGTGTTATTGATGCATTGCAACAACTACATAATTGCATTACAAACTCTACAGGGTTGTTGTGCAGTTTAAAAAAAATTTATCACTTTAAACGATTCGATCTCATCTTTAGATTTCTGCTTCATAAAGGGGTTGCAGAAATTGTTGTTGTTATTCATGGTGCAGTGGTTGACTCCACTTTTGTGATAAATTTACGATATCAAAGTTCATGATATCATCATTGAGTAGTGAAACTGACTTTAAAATCATTATTTAGTGGATAAAACCGCCATGCTATACGTACGACGAAACATAAATTCTAACTTATCATTAGCAGCCTAACATTAGTAACATTTTCAACTCAGTAACTTTTTAGTTATTAACAAAAACAAGCAGTGTTTTCCTAATATCTAACTTAAAAAGCAGTTCACCGTTTAGCTAAATTTTGAACGCATCTAAATTTATACTTTAAAAAAGTACAAGTTGTAATTTTAAGCCGTTGACGACTGGAACTTATCATGTACTGGAACTTATCATGTACTGGAACTTATCATGTACTGGAACTTATCATGCAATGGAACTTATCATGTACTGAAACTTATCATGTACTGGAACTTATCATGTACTGGAACTTATCATGCAATGGAACTTATCATGTACTGGAACTTATCATGTACTGGAACTTATCATGTACTGGAACTTATCATGTACTGGAACTTATCATGTACTGGAACGATTGCATTATCGAGTAAAAATAGACATGGATAAAAGTATCATCATAGATGAATAGGTTGATCGTATTTTATTAAGGATTACGATAAAATCACACTTCATAATTCATATACTCTCTCTCTCTCTCTCTCTTTCTCTCTCTCTCTCTCTCTCTCTCTCTGTGTCTCTCTCTCCAGTGCCCTGTCATATGACAGGTCCAATGTACACATTCCTATTCAGTATCTGTCGCCACCTTTCATTGGGTGTGTCTATCGAGCAACAAGTTAATTTCTTCACAAAAGTCTACGCATTACACACATTTGAATGTAGCCTGTAGCTTAGGAATAATTGCTTCCGCGGTAGCCTTCCGTTGCCTTCCTTATATCTTGCTTGGTGGACTATCACAAGTCTCAACACGTGAAATTAGCGGTTGATTTGTTCTTGAGTAGCCCGAGCTCAACACGGAATATTTCACTACAGTGTGTTTAATTCAGATGTAAAATATGCGTATTGCACATCATTTATTTTAAATGAGTTTAACGTCAATGTCAGACGCCTGAAGGGTTTCTCTTTAAGCAGTCAGATGTAACGGTGAACCGTCTTACCGTGAAAGGTTAATGTCCGAGATTTTACTGTCTGATCAGCTCTACCGGGAATTGATCCCAGGACCTGAGGAACAGCCATTTAAAACTTCATGTCGTTACAACAACAACAACAACAGAATTAAAGTGTTACTGTCATCCATGACAACATTGAGCACTATGGTACCAAATCCTGGATTCTAAATTGGATTTGAAATGCAGTTGTAAAATATGTATTGGAAAAAATAAAATAATAAAAATATACTTTGCTCTTACGGATTGGATTTGAAATTCAATCCGGAAGAGCAAAATAAATGTTTATTTTCTATTTTTCCAATACATATTTTACAACTGCATTTCAAATCCAATTTAGAATCCAGGAGTTGGTACCATCACGATGAGCAGAGTTTGGGGTCCAAGGCGCTGTGAGTCATTAATCCACTCAAGTCACATCTTTACTATACGTCGCATCATCGTAAGCCTGCTTGCTAGCCACGTCCTTATAGGTCGAGCTTGCGATCTCAAGTTAATTTATCCTCATGATTTACTGTCACAACTCTAATAGACATCCAGTTCAGCATGCTTCCCAATTTTTCTCCTAAATTTGCAGTTATCCTGTAGTAGATTACTAGTAGAATTTCAGAAGTATTGAACGTTTTCGGTGTTTATAGTATTTAGTGTTTATTGTATTTAATATTTATATATAATGTAATAATTAATTCAGATCACTATTTGGAGAAAGGTATAGTAAAATAATGTTAACCTCTTTCGAGAATAAATGAGCAATTAGGGAATTTGTGAATGTGGTGGAATGGCAATTAATGTACCGAAAGTATGTTACTTTAGATGTAAGAGTTGCAGCTTACTATTGGCGATTGGACATTAAAATAATATTTAAAAATTTATAATTATTATTAGTTAGTAGTTTTAGTAATATTTATTGATCCTAATACTAAAAGTAATTATTTGTAAAAAGTATTATTAGAAACATATTCATAATTTATCATTAATATTTGGTAATAAATGAAAGAGTATTATTAATGAATTATTGTAAAATCATTTCATATTAGACAGCGTAAATTAAAGAATTGGCACCGTCAAATTAAATTAAATTTGCCAATATCAAATGACAAAGAAAATTTAGTCTCTCAAGGAAAGACAGCGTAGCAGCTGCTTCACTTCACTATTACATGATGCTATGAAGTATATATATAGAATTTAGAACACTCTGTTTGGTTGTGCGACAAATGAACGAAGTTAAGCTACGTCGCGCCCGGTTCGTGCTCGGATGGGCAACCACCTTGGTCGACGGTTTGTTGGGAGCATTGAATAAAAAAATCCCAAGGGTGTTGAACTGTTATTTTTAATCAGCTCCGTCTGCAATATAGATGCTTCAATAAACGCCACTTGAACAGCCAAAACACACGCAGAACAGAAATAAAACGCAAATGTGTATCAAACAAAGAAAATTAAACATAAAGAAAACAGTAGACTGCATTTCGAGAAGTATGCAATAAGCACATCAATGTCATCAATATTGAAATCGCATAGGTTACATTTGACAAATTTCCGCAACAACACTTATTGACATGATACGCCAATTTTTTCTTTAAAAACTTTGAAAGTTTAGATTTATTACATCTCTGTTGTTATTTTTAAAATGCAGAGCATTGGTATGGAAGTGAGCTGCCAGCTTGTCTAAGTCGCCCAAAGACAAACATGTACATGTTAATCTTAGCATTATATTTTCAGACATATTCAGAGACGATAAGAAGGACATTACCTTTAATGCATATGTGCAAAATTGATTTATACTCAGTATACAACTGACAATGTTTTATATATGTAGTATTTGTGTCGTAGGTTTTTAAAACTTTCTAAAAAGATTTAGTCCACGGACTATTTAGAGTAGTTAACTCGTTTTATTAAGTTACAGAGCCTCCAATGCGTAAGTTAAACATGGTAGATCAATGGTATTAATATATGTACTAATGTCTTTGTCACGGAAAATGGCGTAACTCACTAGTACTTCTTCAAAGGAAACTGAACGAAATGAACGGGATTCTAAAAAATTCCCAACCCAACTCAAGCCCATCCGATGACTTCCGATTACAATCCACTACACGGCTTAAAATCAACTCCACCAATCAAAGGCATCAGGGGCTTAGAAAGGTCTGTCGCTGCTGGAGAGCCAAATTCACAGTAGCCCCTGCCAGCGTCGATGACATCAAGGCCTGTGAGACGGCAGATGGAGTTGAGCTGGAACAGCGATCAGGCGGCAGCAAAATCTGGTTTAGAATTAAGATGCTTTTGGTGGTGGCGATACCTCTTACGACGATGATCGCTGTTTCCAGCGTCGTCCTCGCCAGTGCCCTCAAGAACGAGCAGAGTACCTCGAGGGCCATCGCCTCCCTCTACAAGTTCTACTCTGTCGATGACTTAATCATCAGCCTGCAGCTGGAAAGAGGTACCACCGTGGCAGTTACCAGCTCAAACAAGAGCAATTCTGAAGCGGTTAAGGAATTGGGTAAGGCAAGGCGTATGACTGATAGAGCTCTGAGGGATCTTGAAGCTCTTCCTGCAAAAGGAACGTTCAAGGAAGAATTTCTAAGAGATAAATCCTCTCTCAGAGCCTATCTGGAGCTTTGTCGGAATAGTTCTACTCACAGTAACGTGACGGACTTAAAGTCGATTCTCATGATGTACAATTCGATGACAGATCCGCTGATCGGTTGGGCGCAGTCGCTGGTTTATCTGCCCAGCAACGACAACATCTGGGCCATGGTTGTGGTCACAGACGTGCTGATCAGAGCCTCAGATGCCTTGGGTCTTCAGCGAGCTATCGGACTTGCCTACTTCAGCTACTGCTCGCTTTCCGATGAGAACTACTCCTGGTTTCTTAGTCTAGTGGGAGCTTCGAATGAGCTGCTCTATCTGGCATTTCTCTACGACGCTCAAGCCAAGATAGACTATGACGCTAACTATACTAGCAAGCAACTAGCTGCCAACATTAGCCAACTTGGAGCTCAAATATCAGCAAATCAAAATTTTAACGATACTAGAAGCGAGGTAAATTGCGTGTGTTGCGGTACGAAAACAACGGTAAGATTCGAAGCGAGTAACACTTGGTTGAAATTAATGACAAGCCGCATTAATATAGTAATCACCATACGTCACAGGATCGTTAATGACGTCATACATGAACTTACCGCAGCTTCCCGCGACTCTAGAGTTCAGTTGATTATCTACGGGCTGGTGTTATCATTTGTGACGCTTTGCTGCCTGATGATTACGTCATGGTACGCGTCGAGAATTCAGCACATTCTAACCGACATGGCAGCGTTTTCCCTCAGACTGCAGTCAAAGTCTGTGGAACTGGAGGCTGAGAGAACGAGAGCTGACTCTCTGCTGTATCAGCTTATGCCTAAAGAAGTGGCAGATCAATTGAAGATGAAGAAGGAAGTCAAGGCTAAACATTATGAATGCGTGACGGTGTATTTTAGTGACATCGTCGGGTTCACGGAAATATCCTCACGAAGTAGACCAATAGATGTCGTGAATATGCTCAATGCACTTTACAGGTATGTTTACTGTATTACTCTACGCACAACTTTACATATAGGCTGTATATTCATTATAGTTCTCTGCACACTTTCCATCCGTTTCGTAATCAAAGACAGTATTGATATATTCCATTAGCATTAAATTGATGAATTGACATCATGATGTTAACATTTAAGAATAAATGAAAAATCACCTCAAACGTTAATAATCTTCTATAAAGACTTGAATTCGTTTAGAGGTTAATTGACAAGGTGTGGCGTTGAATGATTTGAATCCTGTTACTATAATATACTGATACTGTTTTTATACTGATGCTGTTTTATACTGATGCTGTTTTTATACTGATACTGTTTTTATACTGATGCTGGTTTTATACTGATGCTGTTTTTATACTGATACTGCTTCTATACCGAAACTGTTTCTCTACTGATACGGTTTACACTGATGAATATTGATACTGTTTTATACTGATACTGTTTCTGTACTGATACTGTGTCTATTTTGATACTGTTTTTATGCTGATACTGTGTCTATTTTGATACTGTTTTTATGCTGATACTGTGTCTATTTTGATACTGTTTCTATGCTGATACTGTGTTGATTTTGATACTGTTTCTATGCTGATACTGTGTCTATTTTGATACTGTTTCTATGCTGATACTGTCTCTATTTTGATACTGTTTCTATACTGATACTGTGTCTATTTTGATGCTGTTTCTACATGTATATACTGATATTGCTCCAATAGCGCAATGCCAGAGTACTATTATTGAGCATAAGATCTGATCTTGAGTAAGAATATGTACCTAGGATCTGCCATTTTACACAGCACTCAAGAGGAGAGTCACATTTTACTCATATTTTTTATAAATCTTAAAACTTTCTGAACCTCATTCAAAACTAGTAAGAAATTCTAGATTAAAGTTAGGTAAAATATTATTAGAATTTAAACATATAATAATTTATTCGCAGTTTACATTTTTGCGAGTACCTAAAATGTGGTAGGCACTTTCAATCAACAAAAATTTAACTAAAATTTTTTATAAATTTATATTCCATAGCTCTAAAATCAATGGCTAGTGAAATGCCATGTATCTCTCGTAGTAAGTTTCGAGAAACATCTTTGAAAATTTCAAACAGAAGTTCGATAAAAGTGATTCACTAATCTCAACTCAGCCATCCTTACAGCGTGTAATTTGTAATTCATAAGATTATATTTTCCAGCCTTATGATAGGTATGCCTGATTGTTACAATCTACTTAAGTAAAATCGAATATCAAATCGCAGCGTATGTGAACAAGGGTGACACTTTTCATCTTTTTGATTCTTGAAGTAAATTTTAGATTCTTCGATTCTTATGAAGTAAATTAGATTAGAGTGACCTAATCCTTGATGTTTTCTCTCTCTCTCTCTCTCTCTCTCTCTCTCTCTATATATATATATATATATATATATATATATATATACATGTATATATATATATATATATATCTGATTAATATAATTTTAAATATGATACGAATAATTTTACTATTTATTAGTTTATTTATTACTTTATTTATTTATCTAATTATTACTTTATTTATTTATTCGTATTAATTAAAATTAATAAATTTTACTAAACGAAGAATTGACAATGAGTTTGCAGGATTAATTGAAATTAAATTTTTAAAATATCTGCTTAATGGTAGAATCGGTTTCCGACTTAAATAACTTGATACGGGATCCTAATTTTAGGCTCGTTTGTCGTTGATGATCTTTCGAGAGATGTTGCTACTTTTAAATGAGAGAGATATACTGTAGAAGGAAAGAAGCAGAGCAAATACATTTAAATGGATCCCTTTGGACTTTTAACTAATATCGCGGATTACAACATTTTATTTGAGTAAAAAATAAAATGAGCCTAGTGAGGGGTCTTGATTTGTTCAGTAAAGTTTATTTGTGAAATTTCTAGAAGAAATTCGATAGGCTGTGTATCTATTTAGAAAATTGTTTCTCGAAAAGTTGAGCAATATTTTTTATCAGTGATATTACAAGTCAGTGACCTAATTATACATGTATATTGAATTTTAACAAATATACGAGGTCCTATCTTCTTCAGGGCTCTCTGAGTGGTGTACTATTAGTATTAAATGTTAATAATTTTAAAATTTATTAGCTTGGAATCTATTATTAAATCTATTTAGAATCTATTTGTTCGTTGCAAAATTTTAAATGAAAAAAGTTATTTCTCGTAGACGCACGCGAAACATTTTAATAGGTAGGCCTATCTGGAGATTTCAATAATAAACCTGACCAATATAAGTTCAGTGGAGTCCCAAAATTTTATAGATTTTATTAATAATTTATTTACATAATATAATATAATATAAGTGCATAGATTTAAGTTAATTTTATCATTTCTTAACTATTTTCATATCATTAATCTTATTAGTTAAGGAATCATTGATAAACTCAACAAGAAATTCGGTGACAAAATGTTCTAGTAGTTTTCGCAAAAAAAGAAAAGAAAATATTAGTTTCTGAAAGTTAATATACAGAGAATTAATCAATAATTTTAATTTGATATTACTTTCCAGTGAAATAAAAAACTTTTGATCATGTTATCGGGTCAAATATTGACGTGAAGTTAAAATAAACTAACATATGGCAGAATGACCTTGGAGGGTTCGAGTAAAAATCATGTAGGCTAGATAAAAACTATTTACCTTTTAATAATATTAGCCCTTAATAATTAATATTACTTCCTCGTGTAGTGTCTGTGTTGTTTGAAGAATTGACGAACCGGTGATTGCATGTGTCGTAGAATGCGACTAAAGCACTAAGATCCACACCAACGCCAGAAAGGGTATTCAGTTGGTGAGCGCCTAGGCTACAGAAATTGCTAAAAAAATTTAAACGAATGGAAAGGTCTCAAACAGGGAATTGACTAATGGATGATATGATGTAGGACAGACAGGATTTGAGACAATCTATTCGTATCCCGACCCTAGTTAAACTGGGATTCAAGGGAAGATGTTGATGATGATGATGATGATGATGAATAATTAATAATACTAGCAATTTTTTGAAATAGTGTTAAGACGTAATTTAAATAAGGTCAAACCTAACGTCACTTCGTATCTTTATTTATTCTCCATCTCAACAAAGGATTTTACCGAGCATCGAGTCTTAAAATCAACATGCAAAAATCTATAAAGAACTTTAACACTTTAGTCAGGAAAATATATAGCAATAACAGATTTATTCTACTGTGTAAATTCTTTAAACATCGGCGAAAAGTCGCCACACGCGATATAATTTATCATATTATTAGTCAACGGGATTCCAACCGAATAGTTCTCTTCACTATTCATTTTGATGCTGCAACGAATGTTAAATTAAAGCTTTTAAAATAAGCTCGTATATAATAGTAGCTCTTAAAATAGTTTACTTCAAACTCTCTTCAAAATATTCTCCATTTGTATCGCTCGTTTCTAGGATATTATATGTCAGTAGGCATATATAACTAAAGTAAAGTTCTCATAGAATGTACAGATAGAATTTCTCACCAGAATTGATATAAATTAATGAGAGAGAGAGAACTATGTTTATTTAAATACAGACAAAATATACAGTGACATACACAAACAAGGCCGTCAAAGAGGTCACAAGTAACCTATCTGGTTGGCCACCCCTCATTCATTCAAATTGAAGAATAACTAGGCAAAGGGATTAAACATGCAATACAAGTTAAAGAAAAGAAATAACAGTTGATAAAGTTTTAAAAAATAGCAACAGGAATTTAAAAAGGCAGTATAATAATAATATAATAATGAAGAAGCAAATCCAGTCCATTAGCTTTACATTGGCATCAGATGAAGAGATTTAAGTGATCATGCATTTTATATGAAATTTGAAACGTTTTTGGAAGCAAGAAATTCCCATTAAAACCGCGAAGATAGTAGTTTATAATGTAAAGTTATTAACGCTGCTTTAAGGCTTGGTTTGTTAACTGTTTTGAATCATTAACTTGCTTGATGCACATGTTTCAAATTTTAGTAAGCCTATAAGATCATTTCTGATATAAATTGTCGTTCTGTTGGAACGAAACTCAAGTTAGACTTTGTGTTTCTTTTGAAGTTTCATCTCTTTCTGATATTTGATAGCCCACCGATCACTTTTCTTACACCTTTCAGTCTGTGGCATACGTACATGTATATTACAATTTTACAATTACAATTAGGCCTACGTATTACTTGTTCAATTATTTAACATTTTACAATTACATTTTATTTTAACTTAAATTAACATTTTAATTAAAATTTAAATTACAATTACTTTTATTAATTTAAGATGTTGGTATTTATTTTGCTAATAACACTCACTTTCTGTTTTATACCGGATTCATATTTAGATTTAAATGTTTGAAGCAGTATGATTAAAATTATTCAAATAATACCATGGTTAGAATATTGCTTAGCTACTTTTCAGAAGTAGTTAAATTATCACCAAATTAAATATAGGCCTATTTTTTACTAAATCGAGAAAAAAAATTCCTTCATACTTCTTGTATGTGGTATCATTTTTAACACAAAAGTGCAGATTATATTCTTTTCTCAGCTATATCGAACAAACATCTAACATGAAAGCTTACGCAGTTTGAAATTATCTATAACATCAATTTTGAGAGGATTAATATTTTACTCCATCCTGTATATAGTGCTGAATTTCTTTCAACATTTTTATTTGCCTACCCTTTCCAATCTTTTTCAGGCTTCTTTATTTTATTCTATTACTTCAACCCCCTGAGGGGGCGACGATTCCCACATTAAAAATAAATCCTTTGAAGCAGCAGTAGTATTAATACTCTAACAAATTAATTTCTAGAATCTGATAAAGTGCAAGTGAATAATACAGCGAGACAAAAATAAGATATGAAAGAAAACATATGAGAGTCTTCTGAACATTGACACCTTTTAAAGCAGCTAATGAATATTTACCACGCGCTTTCATTTATTTACGAGCACCCGGAAAAGTCATTGTTATAAAGTTGAGTAACCCAGAAATTTATTAGACTTATATATGAGTTATATATACCTATATTTAGATATGTAGGCCTATAATATATATAATGTATACACATATATAGCCTAATGGATGGAGCCATTGGCGATGTTGGTAAGGTACTCGACCGCGGATCAGTATGTGCGGGGTTCAAATCCTGGGCTCGCCCGTCACTGTCATCGCTTTCGAGTGAGGAAACTGACGCTAACATTATCTTATACACACACATATATATATATATTTATATATATATATATATATATATATATATATATATACATGTATACATGTATATATACACTGACTTGTTATATATTACGCGTATATAGTCTATATTAGAGAGAGACTTATTAGATAGGCTACTACATTTAAGAAATGCACTGCAGTGATTATTCATGAACAAATTTATACTTTAAAAATGTTTACATAGTTATTGAATAATTAAATAACAGTTATTATTTAACGGCCCCATATTTATCCATGATTTCACATTCTTCACACTTGAGAACTGTAAAAATATCATATTGATTAGTCCTATATAGTAAATACCCAACCAACTAAGCTTCAATGCACTAATACTTAACCTATGTGTAGATAGTTTAGCTTTCATTATGTTATCTTATTTTTTATATGTTCGTTGTACTTGTATTTTCTAACGCCTTGCGTTCTTTCTGGTTTACATGGACACATTAAGAAATAAGAACATTTAGTTTATGAATTGTAAATACCTGAAAAGCATTTCTGTTAGATTTTAAGAGGTTTCATTAAAGTTTAAAATAAATGTGCTAAAAGTGCCAACGAATTTTAAATCGCTACAAGTAGAATGAATAGGGCGAAGCGCTGCTTGGATAAGTTTGAATAACTAATGTTAATCTTGAATATGTCGAGTGACATAGAGTGAAATAAAGTTTGCCATAGTGTTTTAGTCTTTACTTGTAATACTGTTAGTCACAGTCATAAGTGTAATAAGCTCTGTTTATAATGATTTTGATATTAATTTTGGTCGTTTGGTTACACACATGACGACCGCACGTGTTTACAAAGTTTGTTTTCTTATTTACTGTTCTTATTGTTTTGGTTATTTTCTCCTTACTCCTCATGGCTATTACTTATTAGTAATCGCTGCCTTTGATAGCGCACTGATGGCTGCGGATTTAAGACTAACCTTTCAACACCCTGGAGATTTTTTCATTCAAAGCTGTCAACACTCTGTCTCCCAAGGTGGTCACCAATCCTTGTAATCCTTGTACTAGCCGGGCCTGTAGTAGCTTAAGTTCGTTTATTGACGCGCAGCTTAATCCACTGCGAGAAGTCCCGCCTCCATAATCACTTTCTGCACCCTGGTCCTAAGTTATTATTATAATACTGTGCATTGTATACTAATTGTACACATGATAAGCTATAAATAACATAGTCTATACTCATTTGAGTATATATTATGTTAGTTATAGCTTGTATTTATAGCGAGTACTATTGGCCGATAGTTTTCTAGAGGTTATTCATTTTAGGTTGTAGGCTTAAGTCGTTAGTTTTTATTTCGTTTCATTTAGTTTGAAATACGCATTTACGAGGTTAATTAGTCGTCAAGCCTCTCATTCAGACGACTGTAGAGATTGCACGATACATTAGGCTCCATCCACAAATCACAAAACCTTTTATAGGTAGATTGCGAACAGTTGCTGCTTAAGATGCCGTGACTCCAAGGCTTTCTGCTCTTGTAATATTTATTCAGCCTTGTAAATGATTTCGCATGCACTATTACATTCAGTATTTTCATAAAATCTTCTAATTAGATTGTGAGGATATTGAATATTTCTAGTTTGAATTAAAGATAAATAAAATGATTGGCACTAATTACGCCCACTTATGTAAGAGATATTTGTCCGTGAGGTGGAGAACTAGTAGTATTCTTTTATTTTATTCCGCATGTGAACATTACTATTATTTTTTCATAGACTAATTAAGAGCGATTGATTTTTCTTTCTTATATAGTTCTAAGCTATCTCCTCTTATAGGAACATTGCCATTGCTGAAGTGGTTCTCCTTTGTCTTTTTCCGGCTCCTACTTGATCGCTTTCTAAGATCAACGTAATCTATAGACATTTGGTTTATTCTGGAGTGCGCCGGTCACAACACGGAAAACCTAAAACCAAATTTAAACAATAACAGTTGAAGTTATTGGCTCTACCATACAGTCTTACTCAGTAATTAAATCCTTGCCACGTACTTTGCCAATGAGATTCAAATTAATTAATTGGTTACACCATTTAAGTGAAACAAACTTTGATAGATTATTGGAGAAGGTCTACCGTATGGCGGCTCTAATTCAACTAAAATTCAAGGGAAGATGATGATTATGAGGACGAGGATTTGTTGAATTGAAGCATGTATATTTTTGAATATTATTTGGCATTTTGTCGTGCCATCTATGAAAAATACAACAATAGCTATAAATGTTTGCCTCTCTCATGCTATTGATGGATTTGGACTAAGAGAGAGAGAGAGAGAGAGAGAGAGAGAGAGAGAGACATGTACACGCATAAATACGAATATATATTTTTCCAGGGATGTTCTGAATGATCCGAATCGATCAGGCAAGCTCGCTGTTTTCTTGTTCTACAAAACAAATACAACGTATATTGCAATATTAAATCTTTACACAGCTAGTGAATTGAATATCCTTAAGACAGATAATTGAACTATCTATAGTGGTCGAATTACCTATATAATTCGAGCACAGTATTTTGAATAAAGATTTTAAAATATGCTGAAGAGACATTATAAAAACGTTAAGGCAGCACCTGAATTTAGAAGATAATTTAATATATTCGTGGCATATACATGTAGAAATCGAGCTTTTACTTAATATTAGCTGGGTCGGATTTAAAAGTTGTTGATGACAGCGTATCAGTTGGTGTAGCGTTCAAATCCAGTTAAGTTATAGACCAGATATTGGGCAGTGCTCTAAGAGAGAGGAAACGAGAGGGGGCATCTATTGCACTTTAGTTGTGAACAACCATACAAGTAAACTATACAAGTTGGCAGCAACTATACAATGAAGTCGCCCGTCATTGACATCACTTTCGAGTGAAGAAACTGGCGTTAATATTAGCTTTAACTTTACTCTTTCAAAGCATGTATAAAGCATGCATTTTATGTCTTCTCGGCCGCTATCCTGCACTGTAAAACCTCTGCTGGAACTTGCACCGTTTTGGACCTTCATTTTGCTCGTCGGCTTGATTTTGACTCAATAGTGCTCGATGTTGTCATTGATGACTGTAGCACTCCAATTGCTGTTGTTGTTGTTGTTGCTGTGTAGCGGGTTTGACGAGGCAGTGGACCACTACAGGGTATACAAGGTGGAGACTATAGGAGACTCCTACATGTTTGTTGGAGGTCTACCGGTCGTCATTCCAGAACACGCCTCAGAGGTCGCCAGACTTGCCCTTGACCTTCAGCAGTTCGTCAGCTGCTTCAAAATACATCATCTTCCAGAAGAGGTGCTTCAACTGAGGGCAGGCATTCACTCCGGTAACATACCGAATATCAGCCAGCCAGTCAGGCAGCTAACTAACTAATTAATCAGTCAGTCAATCAATCAATCACGCAGCTAATCAGTCAATCAATCAGTCAATCAAACAATCAATAAGTCAATCAATAAGTTAATCAATCAATCAATCAATAAGTCAATCAATCAATCCTTCAATCAGTCAATCAACGATACATCAATCTATTCATCAGTTAAATCAAGCAAACAAGCAATAAAGCAAGCCCATTAGCGAGCAAACTAACAATCAGTCATTGCGCATTATATTGTAATACTAACGTATAGTTTTGAACTTGTTACAAAATTTTTTTAATTCTTTGGAATAATATTTGTTTCTCAAGTTAATAGTTATTATTTTTATAGTAAGATTAATTTTTTGAATGTCTAGTTAAGAAGGTAATGTACATAATGTACATTACGTTCAGAACGTAATATATCTTAATTTGAATATAATTAATGTAATAATAATAATATAACTGTAATAATAAAATAAATTTACAAATCTATCGATTTTCGTGTAATTTCAATTCAGAATAATTAAAAAATATGTCTCATGCTTTAATTGAATTGATAATTTAACTTATAAAATTGATTTCATTACATTGAAGTTACTAATTCATGCTAATGACGAATAACGTGTTTCAATATTTGTCAACTATTTGACAGGGGCAGTGGTGGCGGGGGTGGTGGGGTTAAAGATGCCACGCTACTGTTTGTTTGGCGACACTGTTAACACGGCCAGTCGTATGGAAACCACAGGAACGGGTAACTGAAATTACTAAAAAAGCCACAACAACATCAAAATCAACAACAAAATAGCAACAATCAAATAACAACAACAACAAAATAACAACAATCAAACAAAAACAACAATCAAAACACCTAGGGGAACCAACCTGGGGGCACCCACCCGGGTGCATATCGGTCCGGGGCACCCACATCGGCGCGGGGGCACCCACCCCGTCCCGGGTGCATACACCCCGTCCCGGGGGCTTACACCCCGCCCCGGGGGCATACACCCGGGGGATTCACCCCGGGGGGATTCACCCTGGGACGGGGCTTCCATAAGGCAAGGGTCCCTCACCCATCTCCCCCAGGGGCACCAACCTTCTCATAAGCTTCTTTTCACGCTCCATAAAGAGCACTCTATCGATTAACGAGTTAATCCCTTCACAACAGGCTATGCCATATCCGAACTTAATGCAGCCTATAGCTTGGGAATAATATAGCTTCTGAGTTAGTTTCCGGTTGCCTTCCTCATTTCATGTTCATTCGCGTTTTACGACATGAGCAGTTTTCGGTTGGTCTAATCCTCAGCGTCCCGGAAAAAAACACCGGAAACACGAGACAACTAGACCACTTAAGTACGTAAATTTGTTTTAAAGCCAAAGATTACTCTGAGTTTAGCGTCATTTTCTTGTTGGATAGCATGTCAGCGATGGGGAGAGCACTGGTTTTGAACCCTGCATCTACTGATCCGCTGTGGAACAACTTGCCAACAAGCCGTAGGCGCAGCCGATTTATTTGTAGCATTCCATACATCAGAATGGAGCATAGAATGCATTTGTACGGTATGTCATAGTAGAGCATAGAATGCAGCGGTAGGATATATCATAGTAGAGCATAGAATACATTTGTACGGTATATCATAGTAGAGCTTAAAATGTAGCGGTGCGGTATATCATAGTAGAGCATTGAATGGAGCGGTGTGGTATATCAGTGTAGAGCTTAGTATGCAGCGGTACGGTATATCATAGTAGAGCATAGAATACTGCGGTACGGTATATCATAGTAGAGCTTAGAATGCATCGTACGGCATATCATTGTAGAGCATAGAATACTGCGATACGGGATAGCATCGTAGAGCATATTGTACAGCGGTATGGTATACCATAGTAGAGCTTAGAATGCAGGTCTTTAATGACTTTATATTTTTATATTTCCAAGTTTAATTTGGTCACAATGTTGTGAAATCAGTTTCTCGGATAACGTTCATTTTACAATCGACACTAAAATAGTCATTTTCACAGTCAATATTTAGTTTTTAATATTTCGAGATTAACCTAGAAACCTGACAGGGGTGAATGATCTGTAATGTGAGCGCCCTCTTGATATCCTGTCATCGTCTATTAATTAAGAAGACAAGTGATGACACGTGATCTTTAGTACATCGGGCTGGATTGACTAGGTTACGTATGTATCTCACTTGAGTTCAATTAGGTTGAGCAATTGTCGACAATATTTAATAAATTCGCTGATATACGTGTACAAGCGCAGAATTTTCTAGTTGCATGATTTGACATTTTATTTCACTTATTAGGTCACTCCAGTTTAGTTAGGGTACTTACCAACTTTTGCTCTTCAACATTGTGTAATAAACACGTGTGTACTGTGGCTTTAGTTGGGTAAGTGTGAGTGAGGTTTGTAAGAAGATGTTCTTTCAATTTCACAAATTTATTTAAACCATGCATGTCATTGGGCTGAGAAAATGGCATGTTGGCTAGTTGTTTGACAGCTGATAAGTGGGTTCTAGGTTCAAATCCAGAGCTCTTTCTGTCACTGATATGCTGTCGAGTAGGAAATTAACGCTAAGCGAGTCATAGGGCTTTCTCTTTGACAATTTTGAACCTCAAAATTACACATTTGAGTGTGGTATTCATTTTTAAGAAATGCATGTAGATTCAAGGACTTGAGTTTTCAATAATATTCTCTCTCGCTCACACACTCTATTATTCTGCCAAGTGGCAGGTCTTAGATACATATTCATAGTCCTACTTTCACATTACACTAAATGCGCACCACAGATAAACAAGACTAAATAAGTCTCCTCAATAAAGGCGGATTGATGTTTTATTGGACTACAGTAGCAATCCCATTTTGGTTGCTATTATTATTGGCTGGAGCGAGTGGCGATGTCGGTAAGACCGCGGATCAGAATGTGCGGGGTTCAAGTCCTGGCCTAGCCCGCCACTGACATCGTTTTCGAGTGAGCAAACTGACGTTAACATTAGATTTATCAGATTTCTTAATTATTTTTTTTAATCTATACGAAACCTCTGTTATATAATAAATTCAAGCAGATTATACTATATTATATTTTTTAGAAAGTATTAAATGCTTTCATGCGACACATAGAATGTATTATGCACATAGAGTGTATGCCTAGAATATAATTGGTTTATAATGAGGCTTAATATTTATGTTGTCAACCAATTACGAATGTTTTCTAAATGGCAAAAATATCTCTTTTCAAAAACAGTGGTTCACTGACATTACATCGTGATATTAACACTCCATAATTTATTTTAATTTAAGAGATTAGCGTTCTAGTGCGAACAACTTAACGGTTGACGAGTTGTATTTAGGTCACCTCTCTCTCTCTCGCTCTTTCTTTCGATATCTATCACTTTTGGCTGGAGCCAGGGCGAAGTCGGTAAGATACTCGACTGCGGATCAGTACGCATCCATGTTTTCATGATCTCTATCTTTGTATTTTCAATCAAGATGGTAACTCATCCCAGTACTAACCGATACACCATATACGTTTGTTTAACAAGTAAACATGTTCAAAACATTACCGACCACTCTTTCGAAATTATATTTATTATAACTACATCGTTATCTACGTTGTAGCTAACCGCATCCATCTGAGCGAATCGGCTACAGCAGAGCTATCACGACTTGGAGGATTTCAAATAGAGCTTCGAGGTACAATTCATGTTAAGGTAACTCAATTCATTGCAAGTAATCTGTAGTTTAAACCAGTCTTGGGTATAAAACAGCGGTTAATCTCGCTAGTGAATACGGCCATTAGTTTTTTGGCACAGCTTCGATTCTATGAACCGCGATTTAAACCTTCTAAAAGAGAGGCGCAACTACGCCTTCAATTAAACCGTGATGTAAGCTTACAGAATACTTTAGCGTTCACAATTTTGTAAATAATCCTTAGTTTAAATCAGTCTTAGGGGTAAAACAGAGGTTTATCTCGCTAGTGAATACGGCCATCAGTTTCTGATAGTTTGTGATTCATTTTGAGATTTGGATCCGTCAATCTGAGACTACACCAACCAAAATATGATCGTATTGCGCTAATATATGAGAGTTTTCGTCATTATGCAGAATCAGTTTAAAGAGTTTTGAATTGCAGCCTCTGTATGCTATTTTTCTTCTGAAAAAGCCCAGGATATCCTGTAATATGGCTAGCAATTGCATTTTTGAATAAGCTAAAGAACGTTTTTCTAGGAATTGAGTGTTTTTACTCCTGATGTTTTGCAGAGATCTTTTTAATATAAGAATTAGTCGGATATATCACTGAAACGTTATTGTAGTAGATTAATCGATGGCTATACGTATATTATAGTAATTGATGAATTGATCTATTTGTGGCACAAGTGATTTATCCATTTGTTCCGTAGAATCAGATATGTGAAACTACTTCTAATTGTATCTCTCTTTCTTTCTCTCTCTCTCTCTCTTTCACACACAAATACATGTACATCCATGCATTCATACATACATACCTGTATATACATACAAACATACATGCATTCATACATACGTACGTACATACGTACGCACGTACGTACATGCATGTATGCATGTACGTATATACATGCATACATACATATATGTATGTATGTATGTATATACAGGTGATAGTATATGCATGCATATCATATATACATACATACATGTAAAAAGTACTATAGCATTATAGTGAAATGAACAACAATGATGGTATCTATCACCTTTCAAAGCCATATTCTTAAACTGTTACGCAAATTATTCTGCCTTACGTGCATTCAGTCCTTTGAATGTCTGAGATTTTATTCTCAGAGCGCGGCCGAGAATCGAACCCACTAGGGTTCAATTCACCTCAGGATCTGTCATTTGAAACTTCGTGGCGATACCTTAAGCCTCTAATCACTGCGCCATTGAGACATTCAATACATACATTCATACCTATATTGGCCTACATACAAACAGCATTACTTTGAAAGTGTTTACAAAAATATTTTCAGATTAGAACAGAATGCTTTTCCATTAGCATCAGTTGTTCCATATAAATTTGATTTCCGGAATCATATAACTGTAATCTGACCAAGTAGCGAATGGACGCAGCGGTAACGGTAATTACAAATCAACAGGATAAATTCTGCATAAATCCAGCTAAGCTCTTTCTGTATCAAATAGCCACCAAACAATAGACCAGTTCAAATAACATTAAGAAATTTAGATGGTAATATGTAATAATAATAATAGTACTACTAGTATAGTAACTTAATAATAATAATAATACAAGTTTAACGTCCGTTTCCTCATCCAAGGATGATATCGGAGGCTCACCGTGGCACACATCACTACAATGTTGATATGTGCTCTGGTAATGCAATGATAATACAATTGTATTCCATTGCAATACAAAGACAAGTAAATATCATACTTGTATTACAACATAATACATTGCACTATACTATGGGCGGCTGTTTCAAATTATACTGAACTGTATTGACCTCATCTTGCGGAGACTAGAACTCTCGTGGGTTCGAATCCCAGCGCTGATCTGAGGGTAAAATCTCGAACATTCACTGGACTGGCTATACGGAAAATGGTCTAAACTGCCCATCGGTTTAAACATGTGGTATTAAATGGGAAAGATATCAACATAGTTGATCATTTCGCTATAATGTGTGTTTGCTTTTTATTGCTTGCATCATTTCAGGGTAAAGGCTTGATGCAGACGTATTGGCTGAATGGTGCAATACACGAATCACGCACAAGACTTCAAGACTTCGAGCAGTTATGTTTAAACGATGTGACTATGATGTGATAAAGTATTTGACAAATACAAAAATCATATCTAATTTTACTGTTTCAAATCAGCCCAATTCAAAGTGTCGGTACGAAATCGACAAAGATTCCATTAACCGTAGCTAGCTGTATATCGTTTATATTAAAAACTTGCTTTTCGAAGGAACATTACCGTGTTGATTATATCTAAGTAGACCTAGGACAGAATGAAATCAGCCACTGTGTGGGAGAGTTGAATCTGTAGGTTGGCTCACACAATTGGTCACTAGCTAAATGTATCATCATATGGACTAATTGGCCTAAATAATATTTTTGTTCTTCAATCAATCAATAAGAATTAAACGTCCGGTTCCTCGCCATGAGGCAATATCATGGTTACATACATGACACCGCATGTGCTACAGAGTTTTATTGCTTAGTGACTGACTTTTGTAGTTTTCGTTATTTCCTCCTTCCTCTTTATAGTTATTGGTAATCGTTGCCTTTGATAACGCACTCATGGTAGTCGGCGCGGATTTAAGAATAACCTTTCAACGCCCTGGGGATTTTATCATTCAACACTAGACCGAGACTAGGATTCAAGGCCGAGATTAGGTAAGTTAGATGATTTAAAGATCCACTCACATTTGAATATGAAGAGGAAAGCGGAAGACAGAGAAGAGTGGAGGCGTTATATACCATGGACCTGCTAGTAGGCAGTGCGCTAAGAGAGAGAGATAGTGAATTAAGCGCCAGTAGGTTTACATTGATCCGTCTGCTGGTCGCAGCTTGTGAAGTGCCAGCTAAGCACTTAGCTTTTAATTGCTATTTCTCACTGAACTTTATTTGCGAAAACACAGGCGACAACTGCAAAAATAACTGAAGTTATATAATTAAAAAGCGATCTAATTAACCGTCAGCGTGACCTTTAGTTAGACAAGGCTTAATGATGTCTTCAAATTTCACAAAATCTCATTAGCCTTTCTTATTCGTTTGAAGTATTATCCGTAATAACAAAAACTAAGCTCGAATTCAGTTCAGAAAAATACGAAATAAAAATGTTTCCTTTTCAATAGATGAAGTTTTCTTTAATTTGTACATTTTGTGTATTTTTATTATTTGTAAATCGTACAGATATCTGTGTTGTGTCCGGGTTGCTGAAGTATAGACAAACCGTGGACGTGAAGTATAGATAAACCGTGGCTCCAGAAATTTTTTGTATTTTTATTATTTG
Organism: Enchytraeus crypticus; assembly: GCA_905160935.1. Lineage (NCBI taxonomy): Eukaryota > Metazoa > Annelida > Clitellata > Enchytraeida > Enchytraeidae > Enchytraeus > Enchytraeus crypticus. The sequence continues at coordinate 722,688 of CAJHZI010000283.1, read as the reverse complement.
TAAATCGTACAGATATCTGTGTTGTGTCCGGGTTGCTGAAGTATAGACAAACCGTGGACTGCACTTGTCGTAAAAGGCGATAAAGCACTAAGATCCAAACCAACGTCAGAAATGGCATCGGTTATTTATCGCCTAGGCTCCAGAAATTGCTACACAATTTTCTAATCCCGACCCTAGTTAAACTGGGATTCAAGGGAAGGCGATAATGATGATAAAGAAATATACAATTAACAGAATAAATAAGTTATAATTAATTTCTTATTTAATAATTTACACCAAGAACAGCAATAATAATCAATCAAATATTAACAGATAACGACTGACGAATTCACAATAATTAATTAAAAAACCACAACGCATGGAACATAATAGTTACTTAATTCTTAATACAAAATTGAACATTATAATTTACACATGAACGATCAATATAAATGTATGTATACATTTGAAAATTTTAGAATAGAAATTGACAATTAAATAAATACACAATTATAATAAAAAACAATGGCAGTCGTTTTCTGCCTCTCGCAAAACGACCCAAATTCAATTTGCAGCACATAAAGTTCTACAAAATTCTATACTACTTCACTCGCAAACGAGACCAATCTCACAAAATAGGTTTTATTCCCTCAACGACTTCGTCAATAGCTTACCAGAATTGTGGACTTAGCCCAAATAATATGTTTTCTATCATGAAAAACATCATGTGATGGGGGACGTCCCTGACGAGGAAACGGACGTTAAACCTATAAACTGATGTTTCCTTGTACGAACGTTAAACCTTTATTATTATTATTAATATTACTATTATTATCATAGATCATTCTTCAACCGATTTCTAGACACATTCTGTTGTTACAGTAGCCCACATTGCACGAAGACTTAAACCTTCAAGACGACATCGGTTTACATCAACAACACAATATATCAAAGCGAACAGAAAAATGTCGTTATAACTGAGAATAATTACAAACACTTCGTGACTTCTTAACTGGAGTCAACAGTCCATTAGGCAACAGTTATATATTGAAAATCAGCACACAACAAATTAAATGTCAAATTAAATTAATTAATTAATTTAATTTAATTAATTAATTAATTTAATTAAATCCTCTTAAATATTCTAATGATTCAATCAGTGTTTCAATCAGCCGGATAAAAATTCCCAAAATTAAATATAAAAAATTATCTTACTTCCCGTGTGGTGTACGTGATGCTGAAGAATAGACCAACCGTGAACTACGTGTGTCGTAAAAGGCGATAAAGCACTAAGATCCAAATTATCGTTTAGCATTTAGCATTAGGTTGATGGGCGCATAGGCCTCAGAAATTGATATAACATTTTCTAATCCCGACCCCAATTATATGAGATTCAAGGGAAGATGATGATAACTTTCCAGTAGCCCATTTAATTTCTGAGCATAAGAATTTTGCCATTGGTAGGCCTACTGGTTTCAAAATTCACTTACAGGTTCATTTTCAAAACACTGAATCCAGCAACGGGTAAAAAATACTGCGATATTAGTAATATTATCTAGGCCCCTATCTTCGGTACATTTTAACTACAGTACTCTCTGGCAAAGTTTGCTTTAAAGATTTGCAAGCTAAAGCCCAGTTTAACGTCGACATTCCATTTCGACGGCCGAGCACTGGTTTCAACCCATCGCCCATTCGTCCGCTGTCAGGCATCTTGCAGACACGTCCATTTCTTCAACTTCCATACGAACCATCACCCTGATTTAAGAACCATATTGAAAATTATTTCTAGATCAATAATCAATACTTAAATAATAAACAGACAAAATTGCTACGATTATTTACAATTTATATTATGGAGAATAAATACAACATAAATTATTCCTAGCCAACAATTTTAAACAAAACAAGTTGTTACAAGTTGTAAAAAACAATAATTGGCATTAAATCATTAACTATATGTATTTGTAAATACACTATTCTATCATATTTTATTCCATTAAAAACAAAATTAAAACATCACAGATAGTATGTTGGAGCCAATTCAAAATTTGATCTATTTTCACAGAAATAAATACAGAGATTCCTCAAATAAAATCTAATTTACAATACTTAACTTGATTCAATATTCTATCTGTCCTAATAAATACCAGTTTATATTAGCAAAATCTCAATTCCGATAACAGCTTTTATACAAATTGTAGCTCGTATTCTTTAACTGCTTTGATATAACAGACAACTAACAACTCAGAAACCGATATTTTAGATCAGAACATAGAAAAAGCTGTGGCTTCTGCAGCAACGATGTAGAAACTGGCATCATTTCGTTATCTGACTAAAATACACAAATTTTCCTGACCAGGCACACGCACCCAAGATTACACAATGATTTTATTATTTTTCTGCTGAAGTTGAAGGTATGACGGAACCAATCACAGGCTTGAAAGCTCTGAGCATTAGATCTCGCATGAGCTCTGACATGGCTGATACCATCATTTCTAATTCTCTACCACTCTGTTCCTCCGTTCCTAATCAAGCCACCAATCAATCAACAAATCAATCAATCAAATATTCAAGAGCTCACATAACTCAGACATGCTAGACACTATCATATCTAATGTTCACCCGTTCCTCATCAATCAATAAATCAGTCAAAAAATCAAGCAATCAATAAATCAAAGTAAGACAAGCCTGAAATCTTTAACTCATACACGGAAGAAACAACTCTAATTCCCTAACTCTAGATTTTCCTGGTTTCAATTACTGTATATCAATGTTTCCGATAGAGGCAAACAATATTTAAAAGCAGATGATTACTGCAGCGTAATCAAAAGGCTCATTGGAGGACAACAGGAAAGTCTCGGACAACAAAATTTCAACCGGTCTATTTAAACAAATTATTAATATACGTGAGTGGTATGTTGAAACATACCTCAAATACAAATACTGAAATTTCTACACACCCGAAAAATACAAATAGAATATGACACAATAAAATACAATACATCTGAGTGCACAGGCTTGCAACCTTCATCTAACATTCAAGGCACAGAACATTTAACGGAAAGCTTATCATTCGGCGACGACAATAGTAGAGACACGGACAACAAAAGCTCAACCAGTTTGGCTAAACAAACTATTAACACACGCGAGTGGCTCACTGAAACACACCTCCATCATCGAAGTCGTGCAGATCCAGTACTATGTCCCTGAAGGTGTCCGCTATAGCACAGATCAGCTCCATCTTGTCACGAGAGTTCTCCATCTGAGTGCACAGGTTCGTCACCACACCTAGTATCCATGACATGGACTGACCCTGCCTTCTACACACCTGAACAATACAATACAATACAATACAATATAATACAATACAATACATCATACAATACAATACATCATAACACAGTACAATACAATATAATACAATACATCTGAGTGCACAGGTTCGTCACCACGCCTAGTATCCACGACATAGACTGACCCTGCCTACTACACACCTGAACAATACAATACAACACAATACAATACAATACATCATAACACAATACAATACAATACAATACAATACATCTGAGTGCACAGTTTCGTCACCACGCCTAGTATCCACGACAAATTATTCTAGCATAATTTACAAATATAGCAATATCCTCTAGATAACAAGGTTCAAAACCTTTCTAATACTAGTTATTAACCATTGACTGAGAAATTGCAATATTGCCTATATAAATGAATACTTAAAACATTAACTACAGTGAGATACTCAGTAAAGTTTAGCGATACACAGATAAAAATACACTACATCAGTGATTACTTGAAATAATTAAATTCAGATAATTACACAAATTTAGCAACAGACATATATATTAACAATATATCAGTAATTACTTGAAAGCTTCAAACATTAAATACAGCGAGGTGGTTAGACAAATTTAGCAACAGACATATATATTAACAATATATCAGTAATTACTTGAAAGCTTCAAACATTAAATACAGCGAGGTGGTTAGACAAATTTAGCAACAGATATAAGACCCACTGACCGGACATAGAGAGGTTATGATATTAGCGAGATCTGTGATACGTCCGTTGATTGCTTTACTCGTCAAAACCTTCAGAATGATACCCTCACCGCAGAAAAACAGCAGACTGGCTATGTTCTCCGGCAACCACACATCTGCAACACCTAGCAACAACAACAACAATATTGACATAAAGTATCTTCAGTAAAATAAAAATCAGTTAAAATTTAAAAATTTAACCCAATCTGACAATAGTTTAGGATAAAACTATCATAAGTCGTAAACTGTAGTAACATATCAGTGTTAGTCTTCCCAAAAAATCATGTCCAGTAGTCGATTTAATTTTCAGTCTTCCCTTTATCATTCATTCTTTATTTGTCATCCATTAAGTCAAGAACCGGTCCAGTGAAAGCTGCTAAATTGTGTTTAGCATCTCGTCTCATTCAAGAATGATTAATGGCGCTCCTGGATTTGGTAAGTCTAACTGTTAGTCTCCTAATAATAAGTAGAACCAGCAGTCTGATAAAAACTAATATAAATTATAATTTACCTCAAATTACTCATTAAATTAGCTTAGGTTCAGATACAATTCTACATAATTAAGCAATCAGAACTGAAGATGAAAGTAGGTAGAGTTTAGAATATATATATCTAGAATGTTGTTTGTAACCTATGGTTCGCTAACGTGAATTCATCAGTACCATCAGCTGAACTAGAATGTTTTAATATATCTTTCTGTTAATGACAACTAGCATGACACGTACAAGTTTATCTATGATACTGGGCATGACACATACTTATCAGCTCGTCTATGACACTGAGCACACCATGACACATACTTATCAGCTCATCTATGATACTGAGCATGACACATACTTATCAGCTCATCTATGATACTGAGCATGACACATACTTATCAGCTCATCTATGACACTGGGCATGACACATACTTATCAGCTCATCTATGACACTGAGCACACCATGACACATACTTATCAGCTCATCTATGATACTGAGCATGACACATACTTATCAGCTCATCTATGATACTGAGCATGACACATACTTATCAGCTCATCTATGATACTGGGCATGACACATACTTATCAGCTCGTCTATGACACTGAGCACACCATGACACATACTTATCAGCTCATCTATGATACTGAGCATGACACATACTTATCAGCTCATCTATGATACTGAGCATGACACATACTTATCAGCTCATCTATGATACTGGGCATGACACATACTTATCAGCTCGTCTATGACACTGAGCACACCATGACACATACTTATCAGCTCATCTATGATACTGAGCATGACACATACTTATCAGCTCATCTATGATACTGAGCATGACACATACTTATCAGCTCATCTATGACACTGGGCATGACACATACTTATCAGCTCGTCTATGACACTGAGCACACCATGACACATACTTATCAGCTCATCTATGATACTGAGCATGACACATACTTATCAGCTCATCTATGATACTGAGCATGACACATACTTATCAGCTCATCTATGACACTGAGCATGACACATACTTATCAGCTCATCTATGACACTGAGCACACCATGACACATACTTATCAGCCCATCTATGACACTGAGCACGGCATCCTCTGTCCAATCACTGCTGTGGATGTGCAACAGTCTGAAAGCTCTCGCTAGATCCGAGAACAAACTCTCAGCGTGCTCACGTGACACTGGTGACATCTCACAAAACATGTACCATTGGATAACTTCTACAATACAATACCATATATATCACGTAATACTGGTAAGATCTCATAAAACATGTACCGCAGGATAACTTCTACAATACAAAGCCATATAGTATCACGTAATACTGATAACATATCACAAAACATGTACCACAGGACAACTTCTACAATACAAATCCATATAGTACCACGTGATACTGATGAGATCTCACAAAACACGTACCATTGGATAACTTCTACAATACAATACCATACAGTACACTTTTTACTATAAAAGAGGACATTCCTGACATCACCCTTGTATGATGTAACGAACGCTAAACATTTATTGTTATTGCTATCATTAGTATTATTATTATTATTTTTTTATTTATCTAATTTTGTCGTTTTTAATTTATAAATCTTCTATTTCACTATTTCCATTAATTGTCCGTTGGAAAAATAGATTCATTGATAACATTGGTTCATTTATTAATTTTTAAGAAACAGCTTGGATAGGCTGTCATGTCAAGATGCAATTTAATACTGAAATGTGTAAAAGGTTACATAAATAATAAGAACTATAACAAGAGAGGTTTCACACAATGATAGGCAATTAAATTTTTAATATAAATCACTCATAAGAATATTAAAGGCAGGCTACTGATACAGGTAAGTAAATAACTCAGAACTGGGATCATTTGCTTCATTCTTAATGATTTAGTACTATTACAAGTAATTAAGTATATTTGCAATTACTATTAATAATCATATAGGTTAAACATTTGTCTTCTCATATATGGAAGATATCAGAGGCATCTCTGCATAACTTGTTAAGTGCTATATACTACTAAAAAGCAAAAAGCTCATGTTAACGTCAGTTTCCTCACTCGAAAGCGATGTCAGTGATGTGCAAGTCCAGGATTTTAACCCCGCACATATTGATCCGTGGTCGAGTATCTTACCGACATAGCCACAGGCTTCAGCCAACATTATTTACAATTGCATAAAATAATAATTATACATTTTATAAATTTCTAAAATCGTGCAGAGATCATGTACTTGGACCAGTGGCGATGTCGGTAAGATACTAATGTAAGAGCGGGGTTCAAATCCTGGGCTTGCTCATTACAGACATCACTTTCGAGTGAGGAAACTGACGTTAACATTAGCTTTTTTTAACCAATTATACACATTTACATTTTATGTACAATTTCTTCCGCGGGTTGTGCTCGGGTGTGGTTGGACAACTGCAGAATAGGGCAACCGCAAACAATCTGCCGTGTGTACGTAAGAGGCAACTAAAGGCAGGAGCTGAGGATGGCAAGAGGGGACCCACTTCACCATGAAATATTTTCCCCCAGGATTAAATGGTAATTAATCCACCTAACTGAGGAAGAAAACGGGAAACCACCTCAGAAGCCATATTTTTCCCAAGCTATGGGCTACATAAGGTATGAATAAGGCATAGACTTTGTAAAGGGATTAACTTGTTGATCTAAGGAGTGCTCTTATGGAGCGAGAAAGCAGATTTTGAGTATGAATATGTACCTTGAACCTGCCACTTGGCGGTGCACTGAAGAGAAGAGTACAATTTGACAAACCAGTCGGCGCTGCATGAAGACCCGGCGACAAGGGAGAATAGAGGAGGAAGATGATCCTAGCCTGATGAACGATTGGGAAAGACTTGAGCAGGAGATTTAACCAGAAAGCTCTTTCCTCATCAGTCGCACACACGTCCAGAAACACTCGTCTGAAGAACAGCCTCACCAGTATCTCACGCTTAGGAAATGCTCCTATGAATAGCACGGTAATAATAATAATAATAATAATAATAAAGGTTTAACGTCCGTTTTCTCATCCAGGGATGATGTCAGGACGTCCCCAACAGCACATATCACTACAGATCAATTCACCCAGACCAATCTGAAAAAGAAATGTGCTGAGGAGAAGTAAGGTCCTAAACAAAAGCCAGTCCGATGCTAAAAAAATGGTCAAGGTAGATTGATTATGTCTATGGTGGGAAAAGGTAAGTTTTAAGCTTGCTAGAAAATGTTGAAAGAGAAAAACAGTAGATCAACATCATCATCATCTTCCCTTTAATCCCAGTTTAACTAGGGTCAAGATATGAATAGACCTTCTCCAATCCTCCCTGTCCCATATCATATCAGTCAATCCCCTATTTTCCATTCACTTCAGAAAATTTTGTAGCAATTTCTGGAGCCTAGGCAATCACCAACCAAATACCCTTTTGACGTTGGTTTTCAACTCAGTGCTTTAAGCACCTTCTACGACACGGGAAGTCACCGGTTGGACATAAAGAGAAAACAGAATTCAAAGAAGAGTGGAGATGTATATACCGTGGACCTGCCAGTGGGCAGCGCACTAAGAGAGAGACAGAGCATACGGAGCAGTCGTCCATAGCAATATAGAGCAGTGCACAGCAGTGTATTGTAGCATTGCTTGTCAATGTAACAAACCCGTATGGGAGCTTTATGAAACCTAAGATACCTACCTATCCTGTTCTTGACGATGAGTTCAAGCATTCTCATCATATTAGACTGCTGTGTGATTGACTCAAATGTTCTTATACACTCCTTCTCGTCCCATCCTGCTGTGAATGTACGGAGCAGTCGTCCATAACAATATAGAGCAGGGCACTGCAGTGGATCGTAGCATTGCTTGTCAATCAGGTTACAGATAAACTGCAAGAACAAGATTGATAGCATCAAGATTTTAAGTTATGCTGATAATTAAGATTATCACTAGCAATTAATTTTAAATTTTATATGAAGTGAAATAATATAATCGATTCTTTGCAGAAAGCGTTTCAATGTTTCCATTAGAATTTTAGAAATAAATTAAATTTAAATAGAAATTAGAGCAAAGTTCTGATTTTTCCATATTTGTGAATACCCAACGTTAAATTGTAATGTTGCTTGCACATCATCATCATCATCATCATCATCATCATCATCATCTTCTTCACAAAGTAAATAGAACAGTAGAAAATGCTTAAAAGTAGCGTAAAATCATCATCAGTGTATTGCATTAAGAATAACTAACTGAGCCAATGTTTAATTTTGAAAAATATTTGGATATTTCTTAAAATTTTTACTAGTTAAACTTAGATTCAAATTTGTTTGGAGATTTTCATGAATACAATTAACAAAATTCAGATGGAAACTCCCGCCAAATTTTGAATCTCCTTCAATATAAATTATTAAAGAATGTAAATTGATCAAGGAATCTACCGATGGATAGCACAAACCTTTCGCAGGAAACCACCAACGAGTCTTAGTCGGTCTTTGGTTGAATATAGGCAAGTGGAGCGCTTTAGCAGCAACCCTGACAATTTACAATACAAAATAAAATAAATTAGAATTTAATATCCGGTTCCTCGCCATAAGGCAATGTCAGGGACGTCAACGATGTATAATGATGTAACATCTTCAGTGCACAAGTCAGTGCATTTATTCACAAAGTGCAACCATTAAACTTAATGATGGTCTCAATTTGGTAAAGCTAAGTTACGCAAGAAACTCAATAGCAATAGAACAGACAGGATACCTCTAAATTTCCAAATCCTAAAAACATTCTAATTAAATGAAACATTTAAAGGAACACAAAAATTTCAACAATTCTAGTATAATAATGTTAAACAATATTAAAGATGTCGTAAAAGTTCTAATTTATATCCATTTTATTCTTCATCACAGATGAATGTATATAGTTAATAAGCTGTCATAGACTACAAAACTAAAACTGAAATTATGATTCTACAGTTTAATATTTTACTTAGAACTATTACACATCACTTAGCCACAACACTCTTCATATTACGCGGCAACTATGCTTCAACAGAAGCATCACATCAGCATATTTATTGAGGAGTAAAACTAAAGGGTTTGAGTCCAGATCCATGATTGATACACCCTTCCAGACAGGGGCATCTCTGCTAACCTTTGGCCTATGACGCAAAACGCAACTTAGTGGAATACAGTACTATAGTACAGTACCCCATACTATAGTGGGGCACCGTACTATAGTACCATACTATAATACCGTACTATAGTACGTTACCCAAGTTTGATTTGCAGGTACCACCAGAGAATTTTGTGATGCAAACTACATAATCGCTTTTACGACGAAGATGATGCTCCTGCTTCCCGAGGAGAAATAGAAAATAAATAAGCTTTTAGAGTACAGTGTTAATTACCACATCGACTGAAGCGTGTTACGTGGGCCTGATAGTCCTGTGCGGCAATAGGACCGTGACATGTGGCAGTTGCGGGCGAATTGAATATATGCCTGTGACCACCTTCAGACTCTCTGTAAACCTCCACGTAATTCCTCAGCACCTTCGACGTAATCGTCAGAGTGCTCAGATCTTTAACTGAATGAAACGACAACAAATAATGCACTACAACTGGCCACACGTGACCAAGTAAGCCCAATGGGTAAATTAAAGTCTCCTGCACTGTATAGTCAGTAAATCTATGAAACCTTAATTAAGTTTAATTACTTTTTTTATTAACCACATGACAGATGTATGTATTACTGAGTTTCTCTGCTTAGGTTATAGTTTTAAATAGCTTTTATTTATTTTCTTTTTTTGTATGGTTACTATTAATCATATAATAGTAACTACTATAAAAATTATGTAATGTCAAAATCCTGGCAAATGCCAAGAGCCTTGTATAATAGATTAACAGAAATTATGATAATAGAAACGAACAAGCTTCTTAAATATATTTTATTTCAGCTACAGTTAGACTATTTGAATTCATTTAGCTTTGAAGTTATGTTCCAAGAACTTTTTGTATCTTCTTATCTTTATATTAATCAGCAAAAGCAAGAAAACTATCAGGCTTTCATTCCCAGCACCAGTTATATGTTTACGAAATCATCTTCACCTTAACTTTTCTTCAGAATAACTTCGCATTTAAATGAGACTTTTTTATATATTTTCCAAATTAGAATTTTTATAAAATTGCCAAACCTGGTAGATAAGAGAAGACCATGAACTTTAACTCCAATGGAATTACATCCAAATAACCCAGACTACCAGATGCTGGCGAAAGGCCATTGACATCTGACATAAAGCAAGGGGATAACTGTTGACTTAGCGTACAACGTGTGAATCTAACTTTGCCTGACAGCATTGAATTCATATTGACTGCACACAAAACGAATATAAAAAATTCAATTTCATATTTACTAAATATTACTTAGCCAGGAAAACTTAAACTTACTCAAGGTAGCATAAAGGTAGCATAAGGCCTATTCTATATATGCTATCAAGATTGATATTGCTAGATATTTTTCTCACAAATTTTATGAGCAACTCGTTCTACTTTCTTTTCATTAACTCTTTCTACATGAAACAGCATATATTCTAGGTTCTTTGTATGAGAGATTTAGCCAGAACCTCAAAGTGAGGAAACAATGTACTGTGGCTGTTAAAGCAGCCAATAGGACCTTAGGACTAATAAAGAGAACATTCAAAAGTAGATATAAAGGCATTGTTTTAAGATTGTATAAATCTTTGATTCGACCTCATCTGGAGTATTGTCAGTGTGGAGACCACACTACAGGAAGGCTATTGAGCTTATTGAAGCAGTGCAAAGATGAGCATTAAGAACTATTAAGGGATTCAAAGCATTAGGGTATGAGGAGAGGCTAAGGGAAGTTCGACTGACAACGCTAGAAACCACGAGAATTAGAGATGATCTTATAGAGGTTTATAAAAAATATGCATGGGCTTACCGAATTAGGAGCAACAGATTTTTTAAATTCTCCAATAATGGTTTAAGAAGTTATAGCAATAAGTTGTTTAAGCCTAGCATAAGGACAGACTTAGGAAAGTTTTCTTTTTCTCAAAGGGTGATTGATAGGTGGAACTCTTTAAGTGAGGAAGTTGTGAATGTGGTGTCGGTGAATAGTTTTAAGAATCAGCTGAATGTTGTAATCATGTATGATTGGGGATTAAAATAAGCCCTTGGCTTTCTTCCCTTGTTCCTGCTACCTAAGTTTGACTAATGATTGAATAACGAAAGATGGTAGCAGTTCTGGTGTATTCTCTTTTTAGGCAGTATAGCAAAGCATTGGCACAGGGTACCCTGATTTATAAGTTTAAAATAATCATTATGATACTAATTTTAATAAAAGTTCTAAACATCTTAACGCTACAAGTACATATTAAATATTATTAAATTCCGAAAGCGAAATCTGGTAATGGATATTTATGAAACTTTAATAATAAAAATTAGAAAAAGTTAAGAAATTATAAACAATCTCCTGCAGAAGTTCTCTATGCAACTTCCGGCTTTTTTGTTTACTGATGAATCATCCACGATAAAATCTTGCACTATATATAATAATTCGAAATAAATCTTAAATTGAATTAAATTAATTAAATTAACGACTAAAAAAATTTAAAAACCTAAAGAACTTAAGTAACTTATGATTACTTATCAAATAATAAAACGCTACCCTGTGAAATTAAATTACGCGCAAAACGTGAAATGAATATTGGTTATTTCTGAATGTAACGATTTAAGGTTTAATTCAGGGAGTATACCTCTGTTTGGTTGTAGTCAAACAATTTTAAATATATGTTTTTCCATTTTTCAACTAAACTAATTTTATTTAAGAGTTTCTCTAATTTGAAAAATTTTAATTGCATTAATAATAATAATAACACACATTATAGTGAAATGATCAACTACGTTGATATCTATCACTTTTAATACCACCTGTTATATCCATTAGGCAATTTAGTCCATTTTCCGTGTAGCCAGTCCAGTGAATGTCCGAGATTTTACTCTCAGATCAGCGCGGCTGGGAATCGAACCCACGAGAGTTCAATTCACCTCAGGATCTGTCATTTAAAACTTCATGACGTTATCTACACCCTTAACCATTGCGCTATTGAGACATTCAATAGCGTTCATTATTCTATATTGACTAATTTTAAGGTGTTGTAAGCTCCTGTGATCTTTTAGTTCGATAGATAGTTCTAGATCCGCTTTAAAAAAGTTGTTTTCAATGATATAAGCCTAAAAATTAGAAATTAATTAACAATTACGTCTTAATTATTGCAGGTTTTCTAAATTTTTTATGTAAAAAAGTTGAAATTATATATGGCAGTTTGAAAGCCACCGTATTTAAGTAAAATTTCAAGTACGGTTTTACTATTTTTCAATGAAAATACGATTATAATTATTGAATTGTTGTTATAGATTTTAACATTCAGATTAATGATTTCAGCGTTTACTTCAGGTTTTTCAATTAAAAAATATTCGTATTTGGTAGCACTGGTTAAAATCGCGTTAGTTGCAAATTTGATTGTTTACAAATATTAGAATTAATTTGCATGGTTTTATCATTTTTGCATAAAATCTCGTAATTTTCTCGTTTATATATTCGGAATTTTTAGGTTTTCCTGTACTACTTTTGATGAGCAACAACTTAAGTGATTTTTAATACTCTCATGGTTTAATCATCTTTAATAGTTTAGAGGAAACCAATTCTACCGACGCCTTTACATTTTTTCACTATAATAATTTTCGAATTCTATCGGCTTTAGGTATGGAACACTACTGCCGGCCGTAGTTAATTAACTTTATTTATAAACTTAATGCCACTGTCGCCACTTTAGTGTAGAGAAGCCGCCATTTTCGCTCGTAGGAAGGCAAAGAATGCATTGAGATCATTCCTGTTGCGGTCGAGCGGGTGTGACAAACCAACCATAATCAATGATCGATGATTTGCCGTAGATTTACATTTAACCAGCAGTGCTCTATTGGACTAATGTGTGTAAATTGCAAAGGCTACTATCATGCGTGACTGATCTTTGATCATCGGACTGGCACCATTTAGGATTACTTTTCTTTCTTTTCAGTACATGTTTTTTGAGGTCATTTTGGACTTTGGGTGAATTGATTTGTAGTGACATGTGATGGAGGGACGTCCCTGACATCATCCCTATATGAGGAAATGGTTGTTTAAACCTTTACTTTAACTATTAGTGCTATTAAGCTTCAAAAAGTATTTACTGTAATTTTTGAAATCAAAAACTGTTGGTATAAAGCTTACTAAGTTTCGAATTTGGAATAAGTTTTGCTAAATATGTGCATTGTTCTAGATTTTGGCTCATCAGCTAAGCTTTATCTGAACAGTTCTTAATGTTACAGCGTGTGACAGTACTTAGTAATCTACTTAGTAATACTAAGTAGATTATTTAGTAGTACTTGTATGTTCAGTTTTATTATTCCTACCCACTCAAATGCCATTTCTGTCACTATGCCCATCCTTAACTTTGTTTAATCTATTTTTGTAGATTAGTTATGCCACATTTGAATTGGTTTGTGCAAAATATTAAAATTGTACATTTACTAATTTATCAGAAATATATTGCACTTTTCTATCTCAATTTGTCTATCAATTCTTTTTACAGAGAAACTAAAACTATTTGGGCAATGGCTGAGTGGAACTTTGATCGTTTCAACGAAGATGATGATGAGGAAAATGAAGAAGAAGAAGGAAGTTCAATCCAGTGGGGAACTAAAGATGGAATGATATTTCTCATAGACTGTTCTAAGGCGATGTTCTCCAAGGAGCAGGATGATGAGAGTGCTTTTGAGCTGTGCGTTAAGGTACATGATTTCTTCATAACTTAACATAAAGGCTCACTGGATCAGGGAGCACAAATAACCTTCCATTACTCTGTGAGTTTGTCCTTCAAAGCTGTCATCACTCGGCCATCCATGGTGGTCACCCACAAAGTGTACTAACCGAGGCTGGTGTAGCTTAACTTTGATTATTGACGCGCAACTAAACTATTTACACTAAATCCCACAGTATCTCTTGTGACATATTTGTTTATTTTGCCAATTATTTTGCTGCTGAGCCCTTAAGTTAGATATAAGTTACATGTTTAACTGCTTTTCAGCAACAGTAGCATAATAAGTTAGATGCCCAACTCTGGCTCCTCTATAGCAGGAATCAAGCCCAGTGCACAGCCATTACTTACATACTATTGAGATAGCAAACTGACTTTAAAGTTGAATTTGCCATTTATAATTTATATTTTTACTTAAGATTTATTTTTCTTTTAAATTTTATAGTCCTGTATCCTTGTGTAGCAGGCATTCTCCATACTTCTGTTCAAACCTTGTGATGAAGCAAAATTTATAAAATTTGTTATCCTGTTTTTAATTTTTAATTTTAGTTCTAATTTTACTCTTCACACTGTTCCATTTAGAAATTGAATATGCACATAAATATGCATTAGATTAATTATTTGCTTTACCATTTTCAGTATCTCGTTATATTTTGCTGCACCGTCAGCTTTTCATGCAGTTACTTTTTAAGATTTTATTTCTTCATTTTGCAAATTTATGTCGTTGTTTTCACGTCTAAAGGTATTCCATAACTGTGAAATATCAAATAACTGAAAATATAAATAACTGGGAAGAGGAAAAGCTTTCAAATTGATTAACATATATTTTATTGATTTGCAGTGTGCTAAGAACACGATACAGAATAAGATCATTAGCAGCGACAAGGATCTCATGGCCATAGTCCTGTACTCAACGGTAAAATAATAAAAAATTTAAATAAATAAAAATTATTTTTGTGTATTTTAGTATTGTTCTCAAAGATCAGTAACTGTGCTTTCCATACTTTCTAGATTTTGTTAAACATTTCTTTGCAGTTCAAGGAAAATATAAAATTCAAATTCATTTCAAATTGATTTAAAATTTATAATGCAATTTTCTTACAGTGGGTTATATGATAGAAAGTATCTCATGTGACAATATACTTATTTGATCTTTCATATTGCATTGATTTTATTGTATTTTTGGCTCGATGAGGAGCGTATATCTTAGGAAGAATTTTCGGTTTTCAGAAGTTTTTGTTTGCATGATTTGATATTTATTATGGATTTCTGAAAGCTCAAATTTATTTGTATAAATTTTGAATAATTAGGCCATGTATTTAATACTGTGTGGGTATGAGTTAGGATATAGTGTAATGTATAAAATTGATGTAAATCATGTAGTAGAACTTTGTGTTCAGGTTACTGAAGAATAGACCAATAAACTGCATGTGGAGTAAGAGACGACTGAGCAAGATTGGAGGAAGACAAATGGAATACACCTCAGAAGTCATATTTTTATCAGTTACAGATGTGTATGAAGCGTAGTCTTTTGTGACGGTATTGACTTGTTTACCAATGGAGATCTCCTTGTGAAGCTTGAAGGTAGACATTGAGTAGAAATATGTTCCTTTAACCTGGCATTTGTCAGAACAGAGTGCAGTATGCGGTACATAGTTCTCATGCCTTTGACTAATCTGATGCTATTTGTGTTTTGTAGGAGAAAGCTCAGAATCCAACTGATTTCAAACATGTTTACATACTTCACGTAAGTTTTATCGTCTGTATTTTGTAAGTGCAACATATAAAAGCTGAAACTTGTGTGCACCATCATTTTATATCTTTCTACATTTCTCCACATATTAGGCTGATGTTTGTGATATGTGCGTAATGTCATTCAAAACAAGTCAAAGTTCAAAATAAGTCCACGTTGATTTACAGTGCGTTAAATAAAGCTAATAATAATAGTCTAACTGTATTTACAATGCACTTATCATGCGCTTTAAAACTCCTGGCTTTTTGTCAGACATACATGCTATAAATGGCTCATTTCTAAGCCATATACCAAATGAAATTGACTATTTTAGTATGGATGCAAGCATATAGTATTTGCTATATGTTACCCCGTGTTGTGCTTGGGTGTGGTTGGACCACTGCAGAATTGGGCAACCGCAAACAATCTGCCGCATGTACGTAAGAGGCGACTAAAGGCAGGAGCTGAGGATGGCAAGAGGGGACCCACCTCACCATGAAATATTTCCCCCAAGATTAAATGGTAATTAATCCACCTAACTGAGGAAGGCAACGGGAAACCACCTCAGATGCCATATTTTTCCCAAGCTATAGTCTACATAAGCTATGGATAAGGCATAGACTATGTGAATGGATTAACTTGTTAATCTAAGGAGTGCTCCTTTGGAGCGAGAAAACAGACTTTGTGAGTATGAATATGTACCTTGAACCTGCCACTTGGCAGTGCACTGAAGAGAAGAAGATATGCTACTTATAGTAAGCCCATGTTACCATCTGAATCACTGACTAAATCTAGAGCAAAACTCTATGAACTATTCTTTTTTAAAGATATATATATTAATTAAATGCCTAGAATTATATCAAAATAGGAAACATAATGGGGTGCCAAACGACGTGTGATATTCATATATTCTAATACCTGTATTTAGGATTTGGGATTGCCTGGAGCTGAGAAAGTTCTTCAGCTGGAAAAACTATTGGAAGGTATACTCTTTGTTGTTTCTGTTGATTCCAACCAGTAAATGTAGTGTTGAATTGAAACGGACAAAATTATTTATGAAATTTGAACCGTAGTCCAAAATCTAAGTGATTGAGGTATTGATTTTTTCCGTCCATTGATGATATATTGATAAAACTGATCTTATTTTACTGCATTTGTTTGTATTGGTTTTTAATACATTTTATTCTTGCCTTTTGGATAATGTACATGGATGTTTGTATGTACGTGTGTGTGTGCATGTATAAGTACGTTTATTTGTGTTTTGATGAATGTGTATAAAGTTATGTTTATAAATGCATACATGTACAACTGTCTGTATTTAGGATTTGGAATATATATATATGTTTATGTTGATTTGTATGTGCAATACTTTATACATGTGTTGTTTTAAGCTTTGATGTGTGTGTGTATTTGTGTCTGTTTAATATAGATTTATGTTTGTGTTTATATTTAGGAGCAGACAACGATGACTTTGAGAATAAGATAGGTCACAGCTCTGAATTCTCCCTTTCTGATGCTCTCTGGACTTGCTCTAATCTCTTCTCTAAGTGGTCAGTATATCATTAGTTTGCCTAATCTCTTCACTAAGTGGTCATATATCATTAGTTTGTTCTAATCTCTTCTCTTAGTGGTCAGTATATCATTAGTTTGCTCTAATCTCTTCTCCAAGTGGTCAATATATCATTAGTTTGCTCTAATCTCTTCTCTAAGTGGTCAGCATATCATTAGTTCGTTCTAATCTCTTCTCTGAGTGGTCAGTATATCACTAGTTTGCTCTAATCTCTTCACTAAGTGGTCAGTATATCATTAGTTTGCTCTAATCTCTTCTCTAAGTGGTCAGTATATCATTAGTTTATTCTATTCTCTTCTCAAAGTGGTCAGTATAGTAAGTAATAGTAGTATAGTAAGTAGTAGTCTCTGACAGTGCAGTTTTGGTACTAAAAGAGACGTTAAACATAGCTTTACAACTCTCCATCGTCATCATCTTCCCTTAAATCCAAGTTTAACCAGGGTTGGGATATGAATAGACTTTCTCCAGTCCTCTCTGTCCCACACCATATCATGTCAATCCCCTATTTTTTATGTCATTCTTAATTAGCGCATCCCACGTCAATTGTGGTCTACCTCTCTCTAGGTTAACATTCAGTTGTTCCCTCCAAACTCTCTCTACTATATCCTCGTCTGCCTTTCTCACAGTATGCCCATACCATCACAAACTCAATAGGTTTACAATTCTATATATATTATATTACAATTCTATATACAGGGTGAGTAAAAAGAAAAGATAACACCTGCAAAAAATTTGAATATCTCAGGCTATTGGTAATATTTTTCAATAAAACTTTTACCAATTACTAAAGGACTAATTTCTGATGGGGTGACCAATTTTCATCCATTTTAAGTTATAGATGGGCTAGTTATACAAGTTTCAGTAGAGCAACCCCCCATTTTTTACCTAAAATGGCGTTTGCTGCAACAGTAAGGGCAGATTGCACTTCATTGACGAGAAAGTAAAGGTGAACTCTCAGTATTACGTCAATACTTTGCTTCCGGAGCTGCTTGATGATTGCTATGCTCTTCTCCCAAATGGTTTCATCATTCAGCAGAATGGTGCTCCGGCTCATGCATTTCGTCATGCACAGGAATGGATCAGCGAGAGAAACCCGGATTTCATTAAGAAGAATAAATGGCCTCCAAACTCTTCCGATCTAAATCCTTTGGATTACTATGTCTGTGGAACAATGCTGCATCTCTATCAGAAACACCAGCCGAAGCCTAAAAACAAGACAGAACTGCAGGAAGTGCTTTACGCCATTTTTAGGTAAAAATGGGGGGGTTGCTCTGCTGAAACTAGCATAACTGGCCAATCTGTGTACCAAAATGGATGAAAATTGGCCCCCCCATCAGAAATTGGTCCTTTAGTAATTGGTAAAAGTTTTATTTGAAAATATAAAAAATAGCCTGAGATATTCAAATTTTTTGCAGGTGTTATCATTTTTTTTACTCACCCTGTATATACATGTATATATACTATTCTATATATATATATATATATATAGTGTTATTATATATTCTAAAATTGCATTTCTTCAGCACGCAGAAGCTAGGCTTCAAGAGAATTCTGCTGTTTACTAATGAAGACAATCCACATGGTGATGACGCTCAGCTCATGGTTTGTTCTTTAAGAACCAATTCCATTGCATCTTTTTGTTTTTAAATTTACTTTCTGTCATTTAATATATAAAACTAAAGCTAAAAAGTTAATGTTAACGTCAGTTACCTCACTCAAAATATGAATATGAATGGTTGACTAATTGTTTACTTCTCCTTTATATTTTTACTTTTAAATATCCTTTATTTGTTTTAAATCTCATTCTTTAACGACTCCAGTGCAAATGATTAGCTAATCAAATACTTCTCCTAAAGGCTTTTTTCGTAGTACTTCTTTTTCGTAGTTAAATATCTTCTATTGGTTTTCAACTTTAACGACCGCCTACATGGTGTTCATTATAAGTTTGTTCACTTATTGTGGTGATTCTGAGTTTGGGAGTTGTTGCTCCTTGAGGTCCAGGGCAATCTGAGGGCTGGGAGGTGATGTATGCTGTCAGTTTTGTAGCAGCCATTCTTGATGGATTTGTATTGTTAGTACCGTGTCAATAAATTTATTTCAATATATATATATTGAAATGACCAAGGAATTGTAGCGGGCAGCGAGATTGGATTGCAGAAGATAGTGGATAGGCTGAATGATACGGCCCTAAGATATGGCATGAAGATTAATATAAAAAAGACCAAGGTTATGAGAGTGTCCAATAATAAAGGTGAAGTTAATATCACAATAAATGGTACGAAATTGGAACAGGTAAGGAGTTTCAAATATTTGGGTCATACTATAACCGATGATGGGAAATGTGAGACGGAAATATGCAGTAGGATTGCACAAGCAAAAGCGTCCTTTGGTAGTAGAAAAGAACTATTAACAAAAAGTCTAAAGAAAGACACAAAGATAAAGATAGTGAAAACTTTAGTTTGGACCACGCTATTGTATGGATGTGAAACATGGACCTTAAGGAAGGAAGTTATTAGGAAACTGGAGGCATTGGAAATGTGGATTTGGAGAAGAATGGAGAGGATTAGCTGGACTCAAAAGGTTACAAATGAGGAAGTCCTGAAGAGAGTTGGCACAGATAGACAGTTGATAAATGTATTAAGAAATAGGAAGAAGAGATGGATAGGACACATTCTAAGGGGGGAAGGTCTATTAAAAGAGGTCATAGAAGGTAGAATGGAAGGAAAAAGAGGCAGGGGCAGGCCGAGATTAGGTATGTTAGATGATTTAAAGACCCACTCATATGTTAAACGAAGAGGAAGGCGGAAGACAGAGAGAAGAGTGGAGGCGTTATGTACCATGGACCTGCCAGTAGGCAGTGCACTAAGAGAGAGAGATATATTGAAATAAAAGTAAAAGAAATAGATAATAAACACTGCCTGCTTTGGGGTAAATAGCTAGTTATACTATCTGTAAGTTTACGCTATTATATTATTTGATAGAAATATTAATATGCAAGTTTAAATATGTACAAGTATATAGATGAAGGTCTCTACATTGTTAGGCTAGACAGATGAAAACATTAATACTACACCAATTGGGATATAATAATTAATATAATATAATAATTAATTTGTGCAATATACTAATAATATATATATTTATATATTTATCAATTTTTATTTAGATATTCGACCGTGGATTGTGGATCAGTATGTGAGGGTTCAAATCCTGGGCTCGCCAGTCACTGATATCGCTTTCGAGTGATGAAACTAACATTAACATTAGCTTTACCAGCTCTCATTTGTTTATTTATTTATCTATTCTTTCATTTATTTACTTATTTATTATTTCAGAGAAACGTTGTTACAAGAGTTGAAGATCTGCAGCAGAATGGAATCGACCTTGAACTTCTCCACATCAACAAGCCTGAGAAACCGTTTGACCTAGAGCTCTTCTACAAGGTTCTATATAGTTCTACAAGCTCTGGATCTATACTACTCTGGTTTTGTACTGCTCTGGTTCTATACTACTCTGGTTTTGTACTGCTCTGGTTCTACATGTATACTGCTCTGGTTCTGTACTGTGGTCTGTGAATGTTTAATGGTAGTTTAAATTAGATGTACGCATGTTGTATCTGGTCAACTAGAAAATGGATCAACTTACGCTGCACATGTGGTAAGTGACGACTCAGCAAGGACTGAGGGAAGCAGTGCGATATCACCGTATTCCCCCATCCCAGCTAAAGGGCAGTCTACAGAGAGTTTTAATAAGACTTAGCCCTTTGCGATGGGATCAACTTGTTTCTCGAAGCAAGCTTGAGAGCTTGAAGGCTGACTGCATTTATATGTACTTTATTCCTTTTATATATATATGCATATATATGTACTTTAGACCTGACATCTGGCATGACATTGGATTTGAGGAAATTAGATATAACATTCATATTTTTATTTCTATGACTTGATTTGATCTTCTAGATCTTGTGGCGTCTCTTCCTTTGTGTGAAAAGTAGGTAATGCTCAGTTTTTGCTAGAAATGAATATCCTATTTGGCCTTTGAAAAATAAATATTTTTAGATTTTTAAATGCTTTAAAAAGTAGGCATTTGCTAATTTAAAAAAATGTAAAATCAGGAGATGCAGTCGTGTTCTGTTAACCTAATTTTATATTTTCTGCAGGATATTTTGTATGCCGACGATGATGAGAAAACTCAGCCCCAGGATGCTTCTGAGAAATTTGAGGAACTTCTCAACAGGTATGAATAAATAGATTGGTTGCGTTTTCATAAATTTCTGCATTTTAGCTGTGCTAAATATCATAAGTTCAATTTTTGTTGACATTTGCAATTAAATGAGAATCGTAATTTTGTATCTCTATTTCAGTATTTTTTTATTGACAGATTTTGTTTGCCTTCTTTCAATTAGACAAAATTAAAGTTTAATATTTGAAATTAGTTATTAGGTTCTTATATGGCTCTTCCATATGCATCTTTGGACCATTTTTTATTAATTATATATAATTTACGGTGTTATATATTGTTATCTCTCTTAGTGCACTGCCTATTGTCTAGTCCATGGTATATGACGCCTCCAGATCATCTCTGTCTTCCTTTTTCCTCTCCATGTCCACATACGAGTGGATCTTTAAATCATCTGTAACATTCCTTTTGATATACCATTATTATTGGGGGATTCTGCTTATGACGGGGTGCGTTGCGTAAGCCTTCTCCAGCTTCAACTAACATTTTACTGGGCAGACGCGTCATTCCTTGAGAAAACTATCCTGTTTACCCAATCCTGTTTATATATTTACTAGAACATATTAAGTGAGGTTGTTTGATTGTAGATTTAGGTCGATTAATGGGTTGAACTTACATTGTTGTTACTGGTGTTTATAGGGTGCGAGTAAAGAATCACAAGAAGAGAGCAATGACTCGTTTGTCATTAACACTGGGGCCTGGAATCAGTCTATCTGTTGGAGTGTAAGCTTTTTCTCCTTAAAGTTTTATGAAACGAAACATTTGATAATATAATTTTCAAAGTGCACTATATACTTTATGACTTTCAAAGATGTGTTTAGATTACTGTAACTCAGCTTTCTCTTCTCTTTCCTGTTCTACGATTGATGGCAAAAATTTTCTTAAATCAGCTGTCTTCTCACAGAATTGATCAATCCTTCAGGTGGATATAACAAACAGTTTCAACTAAAAGTGATTGTCTGATAAATGCCATTTTTTTGTTGTGTTTCTTCCATACTTTTTCATTGTAAGTACTTTCAAAACTATACCATATAATAATAATAATTATTCTCTTACTGCAATTATATATGACACAATGTTGAATCTTACATAGTTAGAAAAGCACATACAAGTAAACCGTGGTAAATGTACAGGACTACACGTATATTAATATCAATCATCAGTTTAGTAGCAGTCTTTTAATGTACTAAGCTCATAGAATCTCCAGTTTGACTATTGTAAAATTACCTAGAGCTCACATTGAAATACTTATTAAATAGTCATAGTTATTTAGAACTAAAAGTATATTAATTGTTTTATCATTTTTGAAATTAATAATGGCTGAAAGTTCAGCCAATATGAGGCAGATGTATATTTTTAATATTTAAATTATAATCATAATAAAAGTTTAACTTCCGTTTCCTCTTAAAAGGATGATATCAGGGATGATGTATTGAACACATTTCTGACTGTAATGACAGACATCACTTTTGGGTTTAGAACTGAACTTTGAATTTTTCGTGTTTATACTGTTTGGATTTTGTGGCTATTATGGGTTGGGACAAACATAAAGCTTTTGTGCTTTGATTGATTGATTGCTAGTCCATTGACTGGCTTTCTGGATGTAGGATTTTCACCATTTTTTGACATTTTTTACTACTAGGCTGGGCTTGTGATACTAATTAATTTTTATTTTACTTTGTGGTTTGCATGGTGATAATATCACTATGGCAATATTGTCCCATAGTGCTCGATGCTGTCACTGACGACAGTAGCACTCTAAATGTTGTTGTAATTTCAGATACAACCTGGTTCGTTCGTGTTCAAGGCCGGCAGCAGTTAAGCTCTATAAAAAGTCTAACGAAGAGGTCAAGACTGTCACAAAGACTTTTCTTAAGGTTTGTTTATTTCCAGTCGTTATGTTTCCAATTTACATCAATTTTTTGGTCTCCAAGGGCGCAGTAGAGTGTGTCGTAATTATGTCTGTTATAAGATTTCATTGTAGCACACTTATAGGTTGTCGATATATCGCCGTTTTTGACTGTGTGCACTTCTATTTTTACGATTATGTGAAACTCTCTTGGGCAACCCATGATTTATTTATTAATAAATAATTAATAATTTATTTATATTAGGGATAATAATTGTCACTATATTGATATCTAATTAATTCTAATTAAATAATAATAAAGGTTTAGCGTCCGTTTCCTCATCCAAGGATGATGTCAGGGACGAGTTATTGATTGATTTGTGCTTAGCAATCAGGATTGCTTTAACCATGTTAGCAAACACACATATATATTAGGGTGGTCCCATCTATAATGGTAATTTTTTTAAATTATTTTTAAACTTTCTCCAACCCTTCATTTGGTTTCACTAGGCCAAAAAACAATAAAAATGAAAATAAAACTAAATCAGACGAAATTTAGAACTTGCCCAACTGACTTTAAGATTTGCATTATATTTAGCATTTGTTTAGCTTGACTTATTTGCCAAGTTTCAGGAACATAGCAATGACAGTGAGTCCTTGGAAGAACGTCGTATTAAATTTAGTAATAGTATAACAGGGGGATTTCCAATGCGGAGATGTGATGATGAGATGTGGCGGTTTAAAGATGCGTACCCTCTAGAGCAATGTGAATATTCGAAGAATGTTTGTCTATTTGTTACCTTCATGTCCGCTCTTGGGTCAAGCTTCATCAGCTGTCAGCGTGCCTAGGACCAATAGAGTATTTCTCTGCTCTCTCTCTCTCTCTCTCTCTCTCGCTCTCTCTCTCTAGGCCATCTCTAATGCTGTAATGAAAGCCTCTGGACGCCATCTATGATATTTATCCGAGACTTTAGAAGTATTAAGTTTCTTCGACAATGACGAATGAGTGGAGGGCAAGACGCTAAACGTTTTTAATGGTAGCAGCCTTGAGGCATAAAGAAGGCTCCGAGGAATCACTAAAATGCATCATTCTGTTTACACAACCATCAACAGAGAGATCGACTGCATGGTTTCGTAACAGAAACGAAAACTATTAGCCTGTTACACAACTTGGATCTATCAGATTCAATTCTGGAAGTCGATCTAAGCGAGTCGATTAATCAAGAAGATCATGCGAGGTATCTGTAAATCTCTCAGAGTTGTCAGTGACGTAGCTGGACGCAGAGCAGCCCACATTCAGCACTTAAAATCCTCCATTGCGAGATGTGAGGAGCAAAAACATTCCTTCTACAAGTTGTGGAAGATCATCGCAACTTTGTTCTCTTTCCCGCAGAGGAGAATTTCGTCCAAAGTTTAAGGCCACAATAAATACCAAGATCAATAACAATGCTAAGCATCTGTTAAGGAAAAGATCATTGTGTTTTAATCTGGATCAGTGGACCAACAAATAGGTGAACAGCTGTAAGACCTAAATGTACATTATTCTATGTATATTTGTTGAAAAATTACATGTAGAATAGAGATTTGATGACTGAGAATGAGAAGAGAGAATGAAAGTTTGATGACGTTGGGCAAGTCCTCAATATCATCATTTTTGCCTCAAACTTTTTTTGGGATGTTTTTGAAGGGAATGAAACCAAATAGGGCCTTGGAGAACAGTAGATTAAAAAATTTATTTTCAAGGACCACCCTAATGTATACACCATTAAAATTATTTGAATTTTATATAATAATATATATATATATATTACATATATTATATATAATAATATTCTATCTTGCAGGAGACGGGTGAAATACTGATGCCACAAGATCTGAAGAAATCTCAAACGTACGCCTCAAAGAAAATCTCTTTTGAACCTGAGGAAGTGACGCAGATTAAAACCTTCGATAAATCGGGTTTGTTTAACATTTGTGAAGAACAACTAAGGAATACTTTAACTTGTTGTATTGATGTTGTTTAATTAAGGAGAGTATCTCTACTACTGCTAAACTACTTCATAATTATTATGCACTAAGATTCGTTATAATATGAGCAGCTGTGATTTGCTTACATATTATAATTAATGATGGATTGCATAATAATAAAATTACTCGATAAATTATTAAAGTGAGATTTATTCAAGTGATATTTGATATATATATATTGAATTCAGACTTAATTAATGATCAGTACTATTTAATGTAATTCTTTTGTAATATTCAGTGGAATTATTTACATTTACTACTACATTTACTATGCTACCTTTTTATTTGTTTCATGTCATTATAAACAATGAGCATATTGTCATAATATATAATTATAATGTATGTAATATTTAGTAATTATTTATCATAATGTCATAATATATAATTATAATGTATGTAATATTTAGTAATTATTTATCATAATGTCATAATATATAATTATAATGTATATAATATTTAGTAATTATTTATCATAATGTCATAATATATAATTATAATGTATATAATATTTAGTAATTATTTATCAACAATTTTATGATATCCTATACTAATTGAATATCACTTGTAGATAAATATTTACAGTTGAATAGTATCTCACTTGTTGCAAAAATTTATTTGTTCTTCCTGAAAAGCATGGTTTCGGACACCAGCCGGATGGTGCACTTCGAATTAGACATGTATTTTTCTATCATGTTACTTGATTTTATGTGTTTGATGTATTTATGTATTTATTTTATGTATCTGTCTTGTAGCACTGATGTTTATAGACTAAACTCAACGTGACTGTGGCAATTAAATTGCTTGATTGTCGTCCATGTTTTTATTTTGTGATAAGGTTTGGAGCTGATGGGATTCAAGCCAAAGTCAAGTTTGAAGCCATACTTTCACGTGAGACCAGCACAGTTTATCTATCCCGATGAATCTGTGAGTTTGATATTTGAGCATTCAGTTTAGTAGATTGATTATTTTAATTTTAATTCAGTTTGATAGATTGATGAAGAGTTATTAATTAAATTAAATTATATTTTATTAAACTTAAAGCTCTCTATCAATATTGTGAAGAAATTACGTGTATGCTTTATATGCTGTTAATTAAGGTCATGTAATGTGGCACGAAGACAAATGTTTTAATTTACAATGATTTCATGTGATTTAAATAAACTAAAATACGCCTGTGAAATAATTGTACTTCTTTGTATGGAATAGATAGACGGAGCTACATACTGTTTAGGCCTCATTTCTTTAAAACAATATTATAGACTGCAATGTAGGCAATTTTATATTGTTTACAGTTCTGCAAGTTATATCGCATACGTAGGACTCTTTTGGTTGAATGATATGTTCTAATGATCTGATTAATAGATAGAAATATAAATATATATATAATATAGAAATAATATAATGGACTTTTTTATTTTTTTATAATTATTTTTGTTTTGTCTATAATAATATAAACATACAAATATAATTTAATACTTGTTTGTTGTTATACTATAATAGACAGCACTGATATGTTCTAATGATCTGATTGATAGATAGTAATATAAATAATATAAAGATTAAAATGTAGTTTAATACTTGTTTGTTGTTAGACTCTAATAGGCAGCACTACGCTGTTTACCGCACTGCTGATAAAATGTCTGGAGAAGAACATCGTCGCTATCTGTCGCTACGTTCCTCGCAAGAACACGCCTCCAAAGTTCATCGCTCTGTGGCCGCAGGTATCAGTTAGATTTGAATTATTTTAATTTGTGAAGAATTGGCTGTCATTATCTGTCCCTTTTCCTCAATTTTCTTCAGTTTAGTGGTTAAAGCTAAGGTTAACGTCAGTTTCCTCACTCGAAAGCGATGTCAGTGACAGGCAAGGCCGAGCGTGGCACCGCTAAAATCTTATCTTTTCACTGGTCATCTTGGCCGACCTTTTTCAAGCGTTTAAGTTTTTCCAATTTACATTTAGATGGTTACAGTAATTTCTGCTAAATAAAGCTATTAAAAACTTTATTTGATAGAAGAAATATTAAATGAAAATTACATTTTATTTTAGTTTCGTTGAACTTGTTTACTTCTATTAAACCGAAATAGAAACAGTAGATATTGGGCTTCATTTTTATCCTTTTTTGTTTGTCAGCAAGTTGTCATCTCAATATTTAAAGTAGTTTATTTAAATTGTTGCAGTTTAATGATTTCAATATGCAAAAGAGAGACATATGTTTAAGTTTTTGTTCACATATCACACAGCACAGCAGTCAACACATTTCGAAATCATAAAGATACCCAAGTAACACGCAAAGACAGGCACTCTAATACATGCAAAACCAAGCCATCAATGAGGGAGCATAACACCCTATCTGGTTGATCACTTGGATGCTAATCACCATCCTAACAATCGTTCTACATGTTTAAATCAATTTTAAATTAAAATGAAAGAGTGACAGTGTCGAATCGATGAAGATTTAAATACAACAACGCAGAAGTTGGATGAGAAAAAAATACAATTTAATTATTGTGACCAATTTTCTAATAAGTACTGTTTATAATTTCTAGAATAAGTTGCACTAGATGAGTATAATTAATAAATAATTAATATATGATAATATAGAATATCATTTATCTTCTTCACCGGAGGAAAGCAGACTTTGAGTATGAATATGTACCTTGAACCTGCCACTTGGCAGTGCACTGAAGAAATAAAATAAATGTATGCAAATATATGCAATAGATTTACCAGAATTTACCAGAACTACTACCACCTTTAGTTATTCAATCCTTAGTCAAACTCAGGTAGCAAGAACAAGGGATCCCCAATCATACATGATTACGACATCCAGCTTGTTTTTAAAACTATTCAGCGACACCGCATTTACAATCTGTATGGAATTTACAACCTATATAGAATTTAATGACTATATAGAATTTAATGACTATATAGAATTTAATGACTATATAGAATTTAATGACTACAGATATCATTTATCTTATAGTCTATCATTTATCTTATGCACAGGAGGAAGAGCTGGACGAGAAGCACGTTCAGATCACTCCTCCAGGCTTCCACATCATCTTTCTTCCATTTGCCGACGACTTTCGTAAGATAAAGCTCGAAGAGGACAAGGCTAGGGGTATCTTTAATAACCATAATCTTAATAACAATAATTATAATCGATAATAACAGTAATCATAATGACTAATATCTTTAATTATCATTGTGTATTTCAGTTTTCATTTCTGTGTCACTTGACGGGTCTTTTCTAGTAAAAATTACATTGCAATTCGGATCAAAGTGTTTATGTTATAGTTATATAGCTGTGAATATCAGGTTATATGTGTTTCTGAATTCTGGCTGAATGATACTCTCATTGATGGTCTATTTGATCCTGAAAACCTAAGAAAAAGCTTAAGCTATAAACTTTTTGATTTTTTAAGCCGAGCCAGACTCACTTTCGTCACTGTCACTGTTTGATTTTGTGTCAGCCACACCTGATCAGGTGGAGAAAGCGAAGGAGCTGATCAAAAAGATACAGTTTGCATTCCGCTGCGAGAGTTTTGAGAATCCTGCCCTGCAGAAGCACTACGCAAACGTTGAGGCCATGGCCCTAGAGAGAGACGCTCCCGAGGAAATTAATGACTTCACTAGTACGTACTGCTCCATATAGATCTTATGTAAATATACAGTATATCATCATCCTCCATTGAATCCCAGTTCAACTAGGGTCGGAATACGAATAGACTGCCTCATCTGTATAAATATACAGTATATAAGCTCATATAGTATATATATATTAATAGCTATAAGATATATATATATATATATATATATATATTATATATATATATATATATATATATATATATATATATATATATATATATATATAAAGATCCAATTTAAAGACCCGCTCATATGTGGAAATGAAAAGGAAAGCGGAAGACAGAGAAGAATGGAGGCATTATATACCATGGAACTGCCAGTAGGCAGTGCACTAATAGAGAGATATGAGCTATATAAACTTATGTAAATATATATTTATATATATATATATATATATATATATATATATATATATATATATATATATTTGCTCTGATATTAGTTATTCTGTATTTTTCTTGGTTTTCAACCAATACCACCATATGGAGATTTGTGATTCTGGAAAGAAATACTGCAGAGAAATTATAAATTTATAGGACCATTCGACTGATGTAGCATCTATGAAAATCTGTCCATTCCTAAGGCTCAAGGCAAGTTTTATTTTCAATTTTCTGTCGAAAGCATATATTGATGATGGGGAATAACGCAAGATTTAAATCCTGCACCCATTCTCGGCGTATTCTCAATATTGATTTTTTTTCTCTAGCCTGTGGTTCAGGAATATTTATTCGTGCCAATCTCAGAATTTGTAAATTGTTATGTGTATTGGCACTGACTCTTTCCTCTTCATACAAGCAGAAATACTGTAATACGTTCCTGACATTGCCATATGGCGAGCAACCTGACTTTAAATTCGTATTGATTGATTGATTGGTTGTTAGTTATCTGAGGAATCCTTGTTCTGTAAATGATGTTTACTTTACTTTAGACTGATTTTCTGTATTTTGGAATTTGCACCTTTTTCAGACCTTCTTTTTGCTCGCCGGCTTGATTTTGTCTCAATAGTGCTCGATGTTGTCATTGATGACTGTAGCACTTTAATTGTTGTTATTGTTATTGATGATTTATCCCCTTGTTGTGTCCGGGTTGTTTGAAGAATTGACCAACCGGTGACTGCACGTGTCGTAGAAGGCGACTAAAGCACAAAGATTCACACCAACATCAGAAAGGGCATTCGGTTGGTGAGCACCTAGGCTCCAAAAATTGCTACAAAAATTTAAACGAATGGAAAAGTCTCAAATAGGGGATTGACTGATGGATGATATGATGTAGGACAGAGAGGATTTGAGACAGTCTCCCGACCCTAATTAAACTGGGATTAGAGGGAAGATGATAATGATAATGATTGTAAATGATGATTTATGTTTCACTGTTCGTGCAGTGCCTGACGTGGAGAAGATTGACAAGAGAGCAGGCAAGGTGGCGAAGGAGTTTGCTGATATAGTCTTTCCTGATGGCTATCAACCTGGGGCTGCTGGGTCTCGTAAGAGGGTATGCTCTCTTTAATTTAATCTTTTCTTATTTTAATCTTTTTTATTTTAATATTTTCTTTGCTTTAAAGTGTAGCTTAACGTCTGTTGTCAAGAGAGTTCTTTTTAAAGATTGTTAAAAATTGTTTTCTTTATTAGAGCTTTATACTGTAGCTTAGTGTCTGTTGTCAAGATGGTATGTTTTCTTTATAAGAGCTTTAAAGTTTAACTTAACGTATATTTTCAAGAGAGCATGTTTCCTTTATAAAATCTTTAAAGTTTACCGTAGCGTCTGTTTTCAAGAGTGTATGTTTCCTTTTTGAGAGCTTTAAAGTTTAACTTGGGGTCTGTTTTCACGAGAGTATGTTTTCTTTATTAGAGCTTTAGAGTGTAACTTAGCGTCTGTTTTCAAGAGAGTATGTTTTTCTTGCAAGAGCTTTAAAGTTTAACTTAATGTCTGTTTTCAAGAGAGTGTGTTTTCTTTTAAAAGCAGCTTAACGTCTGTTTTCTTGCTACATGGGCACTGCTAATAGAGATGGTTTGACTGGGAACCAAATGCAGGACTGTTTGATTGGCATGTTCTGTTTTCTCTGCCCTAGTATGTAATAGTGTATGATATTAACACGTGCCATGGCTTTGACAGTTTGTTTGTAAATTTGGTATGACTAAAGTGTAATGTTTGTTGATAAATCTAAGTTTTGCTGTGCGTGTTTTATTAAATTTTGGTCTGATTAAAATGTAGCAAACTTTGCTAAATTTCACTTATACTGTGCGTTCCGTGAAGAAAATTGGCCAGACTAAAGTTGAATCAGACTGACAAACTGCTGCTATTGCTGTGCATGCTACGGTTTCGAGTGGCATATGTGGAATAGTTGCGTATTTATTATTTGTAATGTTTCTAGACTTATTTTCCCCGTATTGTGTGTGTCCTCTTTGTTTGAAGAATTGACCAACCAGTGACTGCACGTGTCGTAGAAGGCGACTTTTGCACTAAGATTCAAACCAATTTTATAAAGGGCATTCAGTTGGTGAGCGCATAGGCTCCAGAAATTGCTACAAAAATTAAACGAATGGAAATTATCAAATAGGAGATTGACTGATGATATGATGTAGGACAGAGACTTAAGACAGTCTATTGGTATCCCGACACTAGTTAATCTGGGATTCAAGGGAAGATGATGATGATGTTGATGATGATAATGATGACGATTGTTTCTAGACGTATAAAGCTGCTGCGGTGAAAGCAGATGACGACTCTGATGACATAGACATTGAGAAAGAAGCAAAAGCCGGCAGGGTTCGTTTTTCATTCTCTTCGTCATTACACTTATTGCTACCTCTTAAGTCTCATAATTATGTTTTCTCTTCTTTCGTCAAACGTTATATAATATTTAACAATATTATTTATTATCGTTCAGTGTTTTGTTATTTCATAATAGCGTGGTTTCTCTTTGATTACTGTTTGGTAATTTTGTTTTTTTTTCTCTAAAAGGGATGATATTTAATTTTTAAAACTTCTAAAAAGAGGATTATAAATCTTGGTAATCAATTGTTAATTGAACAACTACTATAGTCTTCCTAACGTATATATTCTGGCTGGTTAAACTATTTCTAGATAATGGCTATTTGAACTACAATTGAGACAGTTATCTCGTAGAGGCTGGTATTGTCTATGTTGTCGATGTTGTATACAGCTGAACAGACTTACAGTGACAGTGCTGAAGGTGTGTATGTTATTTATGTTGTCTATGTTGTCAATGATGTTGTTTATGTTGTCAATATTGTTTATGTTGTCTATGTTGTCAATGTTGTTTACAGCTGAACAGACTTACAGTGCTGAAGGTTGTATGTTGTTTATGTTGTGTATGTTGTCAGTGTTGGTTATGTTGTCTATGTTACCTATGTTGTCAATGTTGTTTACAGCTGAACAGACTTACAGTGACAGTGCTGAAGGTGTGTATGTTGTTTATGTTGTGTATGTTGTCAATGTTGTTTATGTGGTCTATGTTGTCAATGTTGTTTACAGCTGAACAGACTTACAGTGGCAGTGCTGAAGGTGTGTACTATGTTGTTTATGTTGTCAATGTTGTTTATGTTGTCGAAGTTGTTAACAGCTGAACGGACTTACAGTGGCAGTGCTGAAGGAGTGTATGTAGTGTATATTTTCAATGTTGTCTATGTTGTTTATGTTGTTACAGCTGAACAGACTTACAGTGGCAGTGCCGAGGGTGTATATGTTGTCAATGTTGTTGATGTTGTCAATGTTGTTTATGTTGTCTATGTTGTCAATGATGTTGTTTATGTTGTCAATGTTGTTTACAGCTGAACAGACTTACAGTGGCGTGTGCTGAAGATGTGTATGTTGTCGATGTTGTCTATGTTGTTTGCAGTTGAACAGACTTACAGTGGCAGTGCTGAAGGTGTGTATGTTGTCTATATTGTCAATGTTGTCTATGTTGTTTATGTTGTTACAGCTGAACAGACTTACAGTAGCAGTGCCGAAGGTGTATATGTTGTCAATGTTGTTGATATTGTCAATGTTGTTTATGTGGTCTATGTTATCAATGTTGTTTACAGCTGAACAGACTTGCAGTGGCTGTTCTGAAGATGTGTATGTTGTCTATGTTGTCTATGTTGTTTGCAGTTGAACAGACTTACAGTGGCAGTGTTGAAGGAGTTCGTCAAGAAGCTAGGCATCACTCTGACTGGCAGCAAGAAAGCTGACATAGTCGACGCCATTTGTGATCACTTCGGCGTCTGATGCATGCTGGGATATGAACCGTATTGACTGATGCATGCTGGGATATGAACGTTCACCATATTGACTGATACAAACTGGGATATGAACGTTCATTGACTGATGCATGCTGGGATATTAACGTTCATTGCACAGTTATATGTGAAAATAATGAGATTTTTGCTGTATTCTTTATTGTTTTATAATTGGTAGCAAAGTGTTGATGTAGTTTGACAGATGTACCGATGTACTCTCAGCTGATGATATTGAGGATCTCGAGGCTTATGAACAGATTAGAATGTAATCCTATGCCTATCTAACAAAAAATAAATTTATTGTGCAAAATTAGTATTCAATTACACTTCATTGTAGTATAGTGATCAATATAAGCGTTCATATGAGCATTCAGACATTATTAGAAAATCTTGTGTTATTGAATATACCGTGGAAACGTTGTAATTAGTTTAATTAATTAATTATATATTTGTGGATTGCTACTGTGTAGAATTAGGGTTAGGATGTGTTATTCTCACTAATACATTTAGTATGCTTTCGTACTATGACTAAGTTTAGTAATATCCTAGCGAGTTGTGAACTGCGCTAAACTCTAGGCCATGTTTAGATTCTCGGGTACTCTCTAAATGCGTATTCTAGAGGCTGAGTTATTCTCTAATGCTTATTCTAAAGGCTCAGTTATTCTGCTTATCTCCCAAAGACCTCTCTAATTCGTCTCCAATACGTTCAAAATTCTCTTCTCGAGTCGTCTGTAATGTAAAAATACTCAAATTGCACACCTTTTCTCTTCCTAAGAAACTGCACTGGCTACCAGTATCCGAACGTATAAAATTCAAGATAGCTTTCTTGACCTTCAAAATTTTAAATTATGGTAAACCATCCTATTTTAGGCTATCTATCTGATCTTTTA
Source organism: Enchytraeus crypticus (assembly GCA_905160935.1). NCBI lineage: Eukaryota > Metazoa > Annelida > Clitellata > Enchytraeida > Enchytraeidae > Enchytraeus > Enchytraeus crypticus. The sequence continues at coordinate 688,087 of CAJHZI010000283.1, read as the reverse complement.
TCCATCTATCAACCTTCTCGTAGTCTTCGTTCATCTAGTAAAAACCTTCTCACTGTACCAAATATTAAATCTGCCACGGGTAGACGCTCCTTCATGTTTTCTGCTCCGACAATATGGAACTCTCTGCCACCAGACTTTCGATCTTGTAATTGTATTGGTACTTTCCTTGGCAAGCTTAAAACCCATATCTTTCCGCCATAGGTCTAAATTTTGACCCGCTTGCCTTGGATCTTGGACTTGCACTGTTTTAATCTCGCTTCTCTTGTGGTCTCTGCGTACTCAGTCGTCATCGTGTAGTGCTTTGGCGCCTGTTTGTGTAGTGTCTGCAAGAGACGTCCCTGACATTGCCTTATGGCGAGGAACCGGACGTTAAATTCTTATTGATTGATTTATTGATTATTCTATGACACTAATTTTTATGTCACGTGGTTCCGATGAGTCATTCTGTATCTTTAGAGCCCTGGACGGGCACCGTTTTAGATCTATTTCTCTTAATCATGTTTTGCAAATAGGTTTGGACGAATCGATTTGTAGTGATATTTGCCGTGGGGACGTCCTTGACATCTTCATTGGATGGAAGAAACGAACGTTAAACTACTTTATTTGGTTAAATTTACCTTATTATTTTAGTAGCATTACTAAGATAAAGATAGACTGATAGGATTTAAGTTTTTTATATTGCACGTCACAAAATGATATATCGTTGTTTGAACATAGCGTCTGTGTTAAGTATGAGGATCAATTAGTCACCGCATTAATGCGGTGACTAATTGATCCTCAATCCGTGTTACAAATAAACTATTACAAAAGAAACAGAAAATTCTGTTTCTTTTGTAATAGTTTAATATTTACGTAGAAGAAAGCCTATTGCTTACAACAGATTTGCTATGTACTCGTGTCTCTTTTCTTTTTTAACCATTAAAGCCCCTTAATTTTATTTTATTTTCGTTATCGATGAATCGACAAATTGGTTTAATATGAAGAAACTAATTTAAGCGTAAGTGCTTCATTGTATACCTAGAGTTCCACATTCTACGCAATGCAAACATAGCAGCTTGAAACGTCTTTAGATACTATTTGCATACAATGCTGGTAGATTTATATTTCGGTTCCTCATACAATGGTTGTGTCTGAGAGAGATCACGTACTGTGATTAACAGCAACTACAAGTAGAGTGCTACCGTCCTCTACGACAACATCGAGTACAAAGTCATAGACCTTCTAGACGATGTCGATTGATAGAGTCTAACTAGCCAAGCGATAACCTGTTGTAAGCTATCTTAATGTCAAAGAGGTTTAACGTACATTTGAATCTTATACACAGATCTTTCTCTCTCTCTCTTTCTCTCTCTCTCTGTAGTGTACTACCTAATGGCTGGTCCAAGATACATCTTCCTAGCGACTGTCTGCTTTCAGGTTCATCATGAGAATTTCACTTATCAACGAAATCATTTCATCACAAAGTTTACATCTTTACCAAACCTCGAAGTAGCATTTAACTTATGAGAATGTTTTTTCCGAGGAGATTTGCCTATGCCTTCTTGTGTTCCTGCGTAGTCACCACTTACGACTCGTGTAGTTGACATTCTATTGTGTAGAGACCCGGACCCAACGTGGGAAATGCGCTGAAATCATGATGTAAAGCTGCTTATCATTGGCTCTGTTTTGTCTAGTGGAGGGTTACATGAAACTTCGCTTAAAGCTGCTAAAGCTAAGGTTAACGTCAGCTTCCTCACTCAAAAGCGATGTCAGCGACGGGAGAGCCCAGGATTTGAACCCCGCACATACTGATCCGCGGTCGAGTACCCTACCGACTTCGCCATTGGCTCCAGCTAGTGGTCGAAGATTGGCTCAGGTCTGCGAGATGGCGCTGGAGCCAGGGGGAGCTGATGTAATGGACTGTGATTCAGGCAGAGCTCTCTCGTCGTCCATGATGACCTCTACCTCGCACAAAACTTTGATGTCACCCAGACTTCTCTGATCACACGAGGCGTCGTCCCATTTCAATGACCTGAAGATACAAAATCATATACTTGAAATCAAAGTACTTTCGGTTTAAGACGCTTATGAGTACTTGTTTTATACTACTGTAGTACTTGTTTTCTACTTCTATTCTCTATGCTTTTACTTTACTTATGTCTTACTTTTTAGGGTACTTCAATTGTAGAGCACTGATTTTTTCTAAGTTCCTGTTTCAGCTTTGCTTGTTGTTGTTTACATATTTTTCGAAGCATTTGATTTCGAAGTTCTTGTTCTAGATAATACTTTATTTTGAACGTACTCATCTTCTAGAATGCCGATTCTTGAAATTTTCCATCTCTAAATACATTTAACTTCAAAACTGATAATAAAAACTGTATTATATATATATATATATATATATATATATATATATATATATATATATATATATATATATATATATATATATATGTATACACAGTCATGGTCAAAAGTTTGAGATCAGTCGATATTTTTTAGAAAAGCATGGTGAAATCACTGTTTTCTTTTATATTTAATATGTTCATCATCATAAAGCAATGTACATATCATATATAAATGATATCATTGCTATAATATAGTCACAGATGTGCTGAGTAACTTCGATAGTCAGTAATAGAGTGTTTTAGTAAATAGTCAATTAGTGAGTAAATAGTCAGTATTTAGCGTGTTTTCCCTTCCCGGCCAGGACGTCTGCAATGCGGCGAGGCTTGGAGCGGTCTAATGCGTTACACTTCTCAGGCGACGTTTCTGTTATCCAAACTCTTTTCGCAACCACTTTCAGATGCTGAAAGGAGGAAGGATTGTGTGCAGCAACCTTTCTTTTCATCTGTATCCAAAGATTTTCTATCAGGTTCAGGTCAGGTGATGATCCCGGCCACAGACCAATCATGGGTACATCATTGGCCGCGAGCCATGTTGTAATAGTGTTAGCCAAAAGAAATGGCGCGCCATCATGTTGGAAGTACTCCTCATCATGTACAATGTATACTTCTAAAAGTCAGAACTTTATCTTCAAGAATACCTTCGTAGACAGCAGCATTGATTGTTGTGCCTTGCTCCATCAACGAGATTCCCGAACGGCTGCCCTTCCCTGAAAAAGGTCCCTAAACCATCAGCTTGGCACAATGTTTGACAGCACTGGTACAATACTTAGATCATTTATCTTCTCAAATGGTCGTCTTACATGCCTGGAATAAGAGTAAAATTGTGTGAAAGTTGACTCATCTGAAAATAGTACGCTTCCCAATCATCTGCAGACCAATTGCGATATTTGCGACGAAACGCCATTCTATCTCTAATGTCCTTCTTTGAATCAGAGGCTTCAATGCTGGTCTTGACTTAAATCCACCCTCTAACAAACGTCTTCTAATGGTTTGTGTGCTTACCCTTGCTTCAATCAGGACTGTCTGCTGGTTTCTCTGACCCATATAGTGGAGCAAAAATGTTTGCGCGCTTCGCAACCGAAATTTCAGGGTTTCGACCCATATTAAGTTTGAATACACAAATATGATAATTTACAGCTCTGAAGCAAAGCAGAACTAAATTCAGCACATAGTATTATAGTCTAATAGCGATATTACAGCATTCCGTAGAATTTTAGGTGAGTATTATAATACACCGTGACAGAATGACTAATACCGGGTTATAGGCCAAATCTGGCATAAAATTCTCTTAATACGCTGAAAATCCAGCAATATTTGCACAAAATATACATATAAAAATCCCAAACAGGATAAAAAACATAAATTATGTCTTTGTTTACGCCAAGACATAATCAGTAAGTGCAAATGTTGCTGCATTTTAAAGCAAAATAAGAGAGAAATCATAAAATACGATTTTTTTCCACTGATCTCAAACTTTTGGCCATGACTGTATATATATATATATATATATATATATATATATATATATATATATATATACATGTATATAAATATATTTATTTATTTATATATATAATATCTTTATATATATATATATATATATATATATATATCTTTATTTCGTCACTTTGGCAATCAAAACACACACAGAACAGAAAAAACGCCAATGTGTACCAGTAGGCAGTGCACTAGGAAAGAGAGAGAGAAAAAGAGAGATGTGCAATAAACAAAGAAAAAAATATATAAACAATAGACTGCATTTCGAAAATTATGCAATAAGCACATAATATCATCAATCTTTAAATATTTATTATTTCGATATATATTATTTAAATAAGAAATGACAGCTAGGCTGCCATGGACCTGCCGTTAGGTTGTGCACTAGAAGAAGAAGATTGCAACTAGGCTTACCTCTTCTCATCTGTTATATTCTGGTACGACATGTACAAACATTCTTCAGGGTTGTACTGGCTGTAGTTCAAAACATTATAACAAAAATGTAGTTATATTTTAACAACGAAAACCTACATTACAGTGTCATGACCGAGATCGGTCGTCGAGACTACAGGATAACCATGCATGTGTTTATATTTAGCCTATACATATATATATATATATATATATATATATATATATATATATATATATATATAGGCTAAATATAAACTTAAATTAAACCACTAATTTAAATTAATGTTAAAATACTAACTACCTATGTTACTCACCATGTATACGACTAGTCATCAGGTCAGTGACCAGTGGAGGACCACTTAATACTGATGTCTGACAAAGCATCATGATCTATAAGGCATTCATGGGCAACTCTGTAGTTTCAAGGTTCAAATCATAGCGCCTCGACTATCATTGATATTCTTTCGTAAGAGAAAGCGAACGCTAAATTTGATTTTAGCTTTTTAACCAGCACAATTAATTCACAATTAATTGATTAGTGAATTTATTTATTTATTGACAATTAATTACTTTAATTGAAACATTTATTAATTTGATCAGAAAGTTTAGTAGATCTTACTTATCTGGACTTCCGGAGGCGAAGGCTGTGAGACCGGAAATGGACCCCAGAGCTCTTCCATGCGGATCAATCCACTTCCACTGATCAAACATGCACGTCCCGTCATGACTGCCTCGGGATCTCTTAGCGCCGATCCAGAGTCCTATGCTTCCATCGTCTGTCCGCAGTCCGCCTGTTTCTAAGCGTAAATATACATGTACACATACATATCAAAAAATCATATGTATGTGTACATGTAAATATACATGTACACATACATATACAGTATATATATATATATATATATATATATGTGTGTGTGTGTGTGTGTGTGTGTGTGTGTGTGTGGCATTGGAATATATATATATATATATATATATATATATATATATATATACTGTATGTGGCATTGGAAATGTGGATTTGGAGAAGAATGAGAGGATTAGCTGGACTCAAAAGGTTACAAATGAGGAAGTCTTGGAGAGAGTTAGCACAGATAGACAGTTGATAAATGTATTAAGAAATAGGAAGAAGAGATGGATAGGACATATTCTAAGGGGGGAAGGTCTATTAAAAGAGGTCATAGAAGGTAGAATGGAAGGAAAAAGAGGCAGGGGCAGGCCGAGATTAGGTATGTTAGATGATTTAAAGACCCACTCATATGTGGAAATGAAGAGGAAGGCGGAAGACAGAGAAGAGTGGAGGCGTTATGTACCATGGACCTGCCAGTAGGCAGTGCCCTAAGAGAGATATATGTATATATACATAGGCCTAATGTATAAATATATATATTTATTTATATATTTAAATATATATATATATATATTTATATATTTACATTATATAAATTTAAATATATATATATATATATATAAATATATATATAACACTGGAACAGCCGCGATTGCTTAATATATATACATACATATACAGTATATATATATATATATATATATATATATATATATATATATATGTATATACATGTAGGCTATATAATACACAGTATCCCATAAAAAATAAGAAAAGTTTGAAAGTTAATATCTCCGGCTCAAAGAAAGCTAATTTAACCAATTTTTTAAATTAGCTAAAGATATGTATGGAATTAAAAACCTTTGGTAATGATATCTACAACGGTTATTAAGTTATAACTGTTTGTATTGTACATATTCAAACTGAGGCGTTTATGAAACACAGAACACTGAAACTTTCATATTTAGCCACGTAGGTCTAACTGAGTTTCCTCTAGACTTACTAATTACTAATTGCCCAATATCGTTTTTGCAAAATATCATATTACTAATCTCTTTATTAACATGAGTATTACTATTAAGCCTGATATTAATATTATTAATAACATTAACATATTAATTATTATTAATCTTGATATTTAACTTGTAAAACTATCCTTAGCAATTATTACTAATCTTAGAAACTTATTACTAATATTTATATTAATATAATTATTACTATTATAATTATTATTATTAAGAAACTGACGTTAACCTTAGCTTTACAAGCTTTATTAAGCATGATATTAATATTAATATCTTATATTAACTATTATTAATCCTATTATTTATCTTAGTGAAGTTATCCTGAGCAATAAGTCAATAACACTACCATGACATAAATTTCATATTAACATGAAAATAAATAAGTATTTGTAACATTATTTTAAACTTGCAGCGGGCCCAAATTAACAACTGGTTCCTAGTTACAATTCTATTTCAACATCATTAAAGGAACCAGAAAGTGACTTTAGTTGCATTGTTAAATATTATCTGGGACGAGACGATGTATGTGCTAAATTAATGAGCCGACTATTGGGAAATAATTTATGTAATGAAGCGCCAAGTCGTCGACGAGAGCGTCAGCTATTAACGACGTCATTTGATATCCGCGGCGTCGCACCGTCGTATCGGCGCAGGCGCTGGAATGATGACTGTGGTTGATATGGAAGAGGAAGAGGAAGGAGTGAACGCTGTACGTACCGCTCTATCTTGTGTAAAATGTTATATACTATCACTCTATCTAGTCACTGACATCGCTTTCGAGTGACGCAACTGAACTAACCTTAGCTTTTCTTAGTGTTCTGGCAAGTAGCAGGTCCAAAGTATGGTTTAAAATATGGTTTCTGAGGTGATGTTCCTTTGCCTTCCTCAGTTCTTGCTTAGTTGTCTCTTGCGACACGTGCAGTCACCGTTTAACTATTCTTCAATGTACCGGACACAGTGACAGGCGAGCCATGTATTTTACCTAGAACATACTGATCCGCGGTCGCATATCTTTTCGATACTGCCACTAGCTATTGCCATGTCAGTAAGAAATTATGGCTTCTGAGGTGGTTTCCATTTGCTTTCCTCTGCTTTAAATTAGTCGCCATGTACACCACGTGAAATTTACAGTTACTAATGGTCTGCACACGTTACGTGAAAGGATGTGCTAAATTATATACTCCTTATAAGTATTTGCAGTATATATAGACAAAATAATACTGTTATGCATGTGCTGATATATATATATATATATAGCCAAAATAATACTGTTATGCATGTGCTGAACAGCGTACACATGTATATATGTAAATACATGTATATATAAATGTATATATACATGTGTGTACATATACATGTATAGATGTTCATAGATGTATATATATACATGTATATACAGTATACACAATTACATATGTATGTATATATATATACATGCATATATGTACATACATCTATATATATGCATAGTTAATTTGACTTCCCTCAAAATGTAAATTTGCTTTGGCTACTACTCCACGGAAACCCTGGATTCATTAAGATTTTATAGCAATCACTTCCGGTGACGCAGTCCGGTACTCCCGGATCCTGGTCATGGAATCTGTAGGCGTCAAAGACGTCTTTCTTTCTCCACTTTTACAGTCCACGCAATTACAGCTAAAATGTTCTACTTGAATTGGTTTAATGAAATAAATTTACTGGGTCCATCTAGTCGCCGTCCCTTAGAATTGCCTAATTAAATGGACCTAATATAACTAACTAGGTTAATATGCCCTATTTTTGTTGCATATATTAATCTAATGATGATGACTAATTGTTTCGCATTGAGTCAATGGCCTGATCGCATAGAAAGTTTATTCTTTAGTTCAAATTGTCTACTAAAGACTAATATAAGTGTAATAATATATAAAATAATAATAGTGTAAAATAATTAATCAAGTCTTTTTAAAGGTTTAGAGCAAAAATAACTTCTAATATTCAAGTAGCAGCAGTACTTGTACCGCATGCTTAGCATGAATTAATTAACAGAGGTTCATTTGTATGAATTAACTAGTGTTAGGTTCTATAGATTTAATAATCCACAATAATTACACATGATCCACTGAAGCCTATAGAAATCGGAACTAAAGAAGGCGCGTAGGAAATCATTATAGCGTCAAATTCTAGCTTACTTCAAGGCTTTGTAGAAAAACTGAAAATCAAATGGGCGTCAGTTATTCTTACGAAAATCAACTGCTGCTCTATGGATTACCTGAAAGCAACAGGGGTTTGCAGCAGGAATACTATCTTGAACCCGCCGTTTAGAAGAATATAATACCCCAGAGACATAATATAAAAGGTCTACGACACGTTTTTAATGTATATGAGTGTTTTGAGAAAGTTGGAGATTATACTTTTGATCTATCAGGAGATAAAAATATAAGTTATTATATTTTTATACCATTTCATATCAAGAGTTGAAAGAACCATCCATTTCAAGATAGGAAAATTAAAGGATTGCGCAGATAATTATCATTGAAAAGGAATAGGTGACGCCTAGGTGACGCCTGTTGAAGATTGCGCCTTTGAAGATTAAATAGTAGAACAGTCGAGTAAAAGTTGTGCTCTATTTTAAAATGTTATTCCTCTATATAATTTCTAAATGTTTGCCGTATCTTCTTTATTAAGCTGTATACATTCTGAATCAGAGGGAAAGGTAGCTAAAAGTTAAAATAAGGGCCTAAATATAAAGTTAAAGCTATCGCTTGTTTCCGAAACACTAGCAATACAGTAAAAATGTCTCCTATGAGATTCGATCCTTTGGCCTCCTACTGCTTAAGTATGAATGCTATCCATTAGTCTACTCAACCGGTACACTTAAACTAAAGGATTTTTTCTATATGTATATAAATTCTTTTTTAATTTTCATGAATTAAAACATTATTTGCAATTATAATCCTGTAAACAAAAATTTAATAAATATAATTATTTGTGAAAATTATACTTATTTATATAAATTTTATTTATTTTTACAAGTTTTGTTTCTAAATATTAATCATTAAAGTTTTAAATTTATATCTACATTTATTGAAACTTTATTATTTACTCTGATTTCTCTGATCTACCTGGATTTGATAGAATCATTTGTTTGATGAAATCCTCCAGAAACAGCTGCTCTCTGAGGGTGTTCACATGGGCTAGGTGACCGCCAAGTCTCTGACAAGCATCTTGTGCTTTGTAGAATGACATCGGTCTGTTGATTATACTGTATCTTGAACCTTTTCCTCCGCCACTGCCTCGCTCATAATACGTCCATCCGGTTGTGTCTTCAAAAATTAAAAACATGGAAAAAATCTCTTATAAATCTCTAACACAATCGTTGCCCTGTGAGGACATAAACCCTAGTAAAATAAGGTAATATAAAATGGACTATTGTGTTATTTGCAACTGCAGTATATTCTTTTAGTTACCAACGCTCAAGATAGAAATTAAAGTGCTTCCGGAACAGAGTTTATCTTATTTATGGAAAAAGTCAATAACGTCATATTTTAATAAGACAATATTTAGTATTCTGCCAAGTGGTATGGTACACGTTGATAGGTATGGTAGTTGGTAGACCTAGTATGGTAAATATTCCTGCTTAAATTCTGATTTCGCGCTCAACATTTACCATTCCGTTGAACATCGAATTCGTTATATAAAAATTAGTGCAGTATTTTGTTACAAAAATTATACTAAAATATGTAATGCTACTAAAAAAAACATAAAGATACAGTGTCAATCGTTTCTATTAAATAAAGGATGAAGGGTTAATCACTGAAACAATCAATTGAAATACATTTATTGTCTCTCATATCTTAAATAACCCTGTGTTGTTTGCAAATATTTTATGTTTAGTTGTTTTGTTTGGTGTGTACGCATCTATAAAAAAACAGACGTTGGTTTTGAGTTTTTCAAGACTTAGGACACAATAACAAGTGCCCAGAGAAGCAGTTACATGACCGATTTAGTTATAAATTATAAATATATACTAATACGTATATTGAATATAATTTCCTATGAATTTATATTCACAAATACTAAAATACTTAAAATATCTAAAATACTAATGATACTTTGCAGAAGTAATTAAATCGATTGCAGAATTAAGCAGTGTGTGAGAGAAACAAGAGTATTTTGGGCATTTCTATGTCCTCTCTATGTTGCTCTACATGATAATGAGTATCGCTGTATTTGTCAAAACAGAATACAATGCCGTAGACGGGCGTTCTGTAGCTTCATGCATTATTAACCCAGACAGTACAACTTCTTCATAGAGACCTAGAACGATGTTCATATATGCTGTCTTCAGTTGAGCATTCAGATCCCGAATGAATTTCATTTCCTGTAAACAAGAATGGATCGATCACTTTAACGTAGATTTAAAATTACATAGAAAATACCATTTTTAGTAGAATGTTCTGATCAATTCTGAATAAACCTGCAATGCGCCGCAGGTGTAATATAAGGCGACTAAACAGAAGTTAGGTGGCTATTATACCCTGGTATATGGACCACAATATTATATGGATGTGAAACATGAACCTTAAGGATGGAAGATATCAGGAAACTATAGAAGCGTTGCAAATGTGGATACGGAGAAGAATGGAAACTATTAGTATGACTATAAAGGTTACAAACGAAGAAGTTTCGGAGAGTTTTTCATAGACAGACAGTTGATAAATGTATTAATAAATAGAAAGAAAAGTTGTATATAACACATTGTATGGGGATAAAATCTACTAGAAGAGGATATAGAAGGTAGAATGGAAGGAGAGAGGCAGAGGCGGACCGAGACTAGGAATGTTAGTAGATCTAAAGATCCACTAATATGTGGACATGAAAAGAAAAACAAAAGACAGAGAAGAGTGGAGGCGTTGTATGTCATGGACCTGCCAGTGGGAAGCGCACTAAGAGAGAGAAAGAGAGAGAGAAAAAGAGAGAGAAAGACAAGCCTATGAAGGACTTTAGGCTGAACTGAAAAGAGTAGTTTAAGGATTTGTATAATCGACCGTAATTGATTTCTGTAATCGATTGTACTTAATTTGTGCAATCGATTTCTGTAATTGATTTTAATTGATTTGCATAATCAATTGTAATTGATTTGTTTAATATTGATTACTGTAGATTTAGTATCCTTACCTGCACTCAAATATGTCACCCGTAGCTTGATATATGCGACTTAAGCGAGGTAGTCAATTTTGAGTTAAATTCTTAACTGCCAAATTGAATTTAAATTTTAAACTGTTCAATTTTGGAATTTTCGATTTTGCCCCTTCGCCTGAAATTTAAAATATGAAAGCTACGCAATGGAATATCTTGAGGATATGCACTTAGGTGATTTCACTTAAGTAACAAGCCATTCTGGGGTGAATAACTGTATTTTTCGCATTTTTCCCGGGACACTGAACAATAGACCAACCCTTAACCAAACTTGTCATAAAAGGTGACTACCAAGAACTGAGGAAGGCAACTGGAAACCACGTCATTGGCCATATATTCCCAAAGTTACATAAGTTATGTAGGCTACATAATTTATGGATATGGTACAGTCATTTGTGAAAAGATTAACTTTTGATCAATTGAGAGCCATTTTTGGAGCATTAAAGCAAACTCTGAGTATCAATATGAACCACGGACCTGCCAATTTGCAGAACAATAGAGAGTGGGAGTGAGAAATTGTATTATAGAGTTATCGGGGATTTATTTTAAGATCCTCATTTTTTCATGTAAATTAATCTTCGCAGCAGATTGTTTAACTTATCTCTCTGTAGGTCCTTGTAGGCGTTTAGGCCCATATTTGTCTATGTAATCTAAAGATGTGACTTTAGACTGGAACACTTCTGTTCGGATTCCTATTACTGCTTAAGTAATCCTGGACTTCAAAAGAACAACTGAATTACCCTTTGGATTAACACAGATCATGAAATGATTATCAACCGGATCTGACGGCGTTGAAGACATATGAGTGGGCCTATAGATCTCCACTAATACAAGAACCCCTGGCTAATCTGATAATAATAATCTAATCGCAAATTAACCATCAAATATCAAATATTATAATTCAAAATATCCTATGAAATAATGTTTCATTTCATTTATTTTAGACTAGACAGGAACTGAAAGTTTTTATAATTTTATTTATCGGTTGATATTTCAACAACAATTGTTTGAGTTATAAATTCCGGTTTAAGCTTTGCGAGGTGTTGCCGCCGATGTGTTGAAGATGCATTATTTATTGAATATACAGATTAAAATCTGTTTGCGGTGCATTCTGTGTAAGTTTATTTCCGAACCTATATCTGAAGGCTGACAGGTGAAGGTATCGCAATGCAAAAAATCAAAACTCAGAACATAGGGTCTAGATTATAGGCCTATCAGACTTTTGTAATTTTTTTATTCAATTATAAAATTTCAAATGTAGGCCTACATGCCTATATTGGAATTTCTAAACTTTCTATATTTGGATGAGAAAAACAGACCGTACGTACAGAGAAAGAGCGAGAGAGGGAGAGAGAGATATAGATAGAGAGAGAAAGAGAATAACGACAAACGAACAAGACAGAGGTAGTCAGAGAAAGGCACATAGAGAGATAGAAAGAGAGAGAGAGAGAGAGAGAGAGTAAGAGAGAGAGAATATTTTAACTCTAGGTAACGTGCTAGAGGTATGCGCTTATTGACAGCTTGTATCTAACGCCTCTGAGCCAATCCACGGGATTGACTGTAAAACTAAGTGACAACCTCTGAAATGTCAGACTAATTAAATGAATATTGGCTACAGTTTTAGTAAATAACTAGCGAAATGTTCATGCGCCTCAAATATTTTTGTTTTGAACTTTTCATATAAACTGTTAGAGTATTGAACTAGAGTGGATATATGTATTATTAATTTATTGATTGAACATAGGAACTCAAACGTTTTTAACATAACGAAATACATTCTTTATTGCAGCTCGTGCTAATTGCAATTTGCTTTACACTAGTAAATTAATTAAAATTATCAACGCTAATATTTGCTCCTTTAATCTATAAACGACAACATCTATTAAACATTTAAAACTATTTAATGTTTTAAATGCTTATTTGTAAAATTATATTTCTACACTAAATTTAATGAACATTTCAAGCAAATCCACAATCCAATCAAAGAAAAGTAAATGATAATAATATAGCTTAGCATTGCAAGCAATTCTCCAAACCAATGAAAGAATAATAAATAACAATAAAATAGCTAAAACGTGGGATAAAGTTACCGTGCACAGACAATAATCCCCAGAAATTTAGACTTAGTTTCTTTTAAAAGAATTTTACTGAGATGCCACTAATGCTGAAGTTTTTACTCGAGAAATATTCGTGCTTCTTAATAAGATGGGAATTAGTATCCACAAGGGTTCCGTTGCGTTCTCCTAAATCCACTATTCATAATTTTCACTCCTTATTTTATTCCTTTTTCGCAGTTAAAAATAAGGAAGTTAACTTTTGAAGAACCAGCAAATGCATTGTATTAATAGTAGAACGATCTTAGCTTAAGCGGGATGTCAAAATGAGACAGATGTCGTAATGATCAGACTTAAGAGTCGTTGGCACCACACCCCCCCGTTAAAATGTTGAAATAGATAGCCTTGTATTCATAGGATTGGACTGTGATTGATTTAAATTACATTTTTTTCATAATTTATTCCTTATTTTCCTGTTAATATAAAGAGGTGCCGAGGAAGGCAAAGGGAAGCCACCTAAGAAACCATACTTTTCCCAAGCTATAGGTTACATAAGGTATGGATAAAGCATAGACTTTGTGAAGGGATAAAATTGTTGATCTAAGGAGTGCTCTTATGGAGCAAGAAAACAGACTTTGAGTATAAATATATACCTTGAACCTACCACTTTGCAGTGCACTGAAGAAGAAGAAGATAAAGAGGTAACCTTGAATTTAAAGAAAAACAGAGGCAATGAAATTTCTGTTAAATAACGCAGTGTAACTAAAAATCTTAAAATTATTAAAATAAACATAAAATTTTGCAAATTCTATAGTTAAAATTCTATATCGAGTGATTTAAGATTGCTTTAAGGTGTAGTACTAGAATTTAAATTTGCAGGTGTTTAGATAAGCTTCGAGGAACCGACCTGAAGAAACTTTTTCCAGACTTGAGGTAATGTCCAGGTAGTCCAATTCTTGAATCTTTTCCATTTCCGCTTGTGTCTGAGCACCATCTAAATAGGAAATAATTTCAGTTAAATTATTGAAAGCATTAAATTTGTTTAAAATGAAATTTCCTTTAAATTTATTTATTTAGAATCATTTTCAAATCTTAAATATAAATAGTCAAAGTTAAGTGAAATATCATCTTGAGGTAAAGGGAATTAACTTTAATAAAAGAAAAATAAAAGATATACGCTTTAATTCTATCAGTCATTTCAGTTAATCAATCAATCAAAAAAATTAAATCAATCAAAAATTAAATCAATCAATTAATAACTCTATAAATCCACCTATGACAATTTCACTCCCCAATGCTACTCCGAAACTATGTCAGCATAGCAATAAGTAATTATGATGATGATATTATACTTTTTGAAAATTAGTTTATTCTTAATTATTTTCATCTTAATTTCTTATTTACACTTAAAGTAATATTTTTTAATATAATTAAATTTAATATAATTTTAAAATATAATTTTAAAATATAATTTTAAAATATAATTTTTTTGAACTTAGTTATTAATTCTAAAATTGTATACTTTTTCATTATATTATTATAGAATTATAATAATATTATAGAATTATAATAATATTATTATAGAATTATAATAATAAAAAGAATTATAAGCAATCAAATGCGTGTTCACTTTGCAAATAAATCTTTTCAAATCACTTCTATGATTTATTAAGGTCTATATTTTCATAACGAGGAAACTATTTATAAATTATACTTATATAAAAATATAAAATATATTTATAAATTATATATAAATATTATTCAATGTCATGTAGAAAGTCCATTCGTATCCCGACCCTAGTTAAACTGGGATAAAGGGAAGATTATTATTATGATGATGGTTAAATATCATGTAAAAATTATATATTTAAGTTCAACTTGAGTTCTTATATCAAAATATATTTTCAATTAGAACGACTGTTTATAACATACTGTAAAGCACGTGTCAAATGCATTTCTTAAGCCTTCGAGGAGATTTTGGTGAATTAAAAGCACTTCTGGAAACAAATAACAGGAAATGAAATCTTAAAAGCTGCAGAGGAAATATCCATTCCTCAACCTGAGGCTAATTAGTAATACTCTTAATGTTGTCAGAACAAATGTTTTCTGTTTAAGATGACATCGGCTAATAAAGGAACGACATATGGAAGCTTAATGCATTTCAGTTCTATTGATAACTTGAGATGTTTTTGTGCAATGTACAGCTGGAATTCATTGTTTATACTGTCTTGTTTTTCGTAGGGATTTATTTTTCATTTTCGCTCTCTTATGTTGGATTCCGAATACATGTGTGTGAAATAGCCTAAAAAATAGGCGTTTTTAAAGAGCTTACCAAAGCAGACATTGTGCTCGGCAATGAAAAAGCACCTCAGAGTTCATTTTGAAACTGAATGCTGCACGCAATATGATGCGCAAATGTTTATTTCCTTAAACTTGTGTACAACTTGATCCATTTGTTGCCCGATTTATTTTTACTAAGAAATGTAATAAATTAATATATCTTGAAATCCGCACCATCATTAAATTAATGGAAAAATTGCGTTAAGATGGAATTGAATTAAATCATATTTATTTCACTTCAGGTAATATCATTCGCAAGAAATAAATGATTATGAAGTGAATAGAACACAAAGGCCACGAAAGCACTAACGTGTGCCCTGAAAGATATAGGTAGGTAGGTAGGTAGGTAGAGCGAGGGAGAGATAGAGAAAGGATGAAAGACGAAAGAGATATCGCAGAATTGCACTGGCCTGCTTTTTTTACAGAAGGAGACGCTTAAGTTAAATGTTAATAGGGAAATTACAAGTAAAATGATGCATGAGCTGTTAAATGATCTATCACTGTGAACATTAAAAACTTATTTAGTCCGCCACGAGAAGATATCAATCGTTAATTAAAGCGCAAAAAGTTTCATACAATTGCCTCTATGCTATTGCTACTTCTCAGTGCACTGCCAAGTGGCAGGTTCAGGGTGAATATTCCTACTCAAAGTCTACTATCTCGCTCTATAAAAGCACTCCTTAGATCAAGAAGTTAATCACTTCACAAAGTCTTTGCCTTATCCATAACTTATGTAGCCTGTAGCTTTGGAACAATCGCCTCTGTACTATTGCTTATGAAACTTAATCTTATCTCTTTCTCTCTCTCTCTCTCTCTCGTTCTCTCTGACGTTTTGGTGAAATGGCAGGTCCAATATACTTATAGCTGTTTCAGCGCTCATCCGTGATTGGATAAGTATATAGTATTGCCTGTAGAACGATTAAGGAATTATACTATTATGTTGTGAGTGACTGGTATAGAAATTAGCAAATGTCAACTGAAGTCTCTAATGATTCTGCACTATCAAATGACCTTGGCGACCTTTCCGCCGGATTAACGACGCCGAAATACTAGAAGCTTCGATGATTTCTAAACAAAATTCAGACGTCAAATCCTTCAACTGCGGATTGGGACATGGGCACCGGATCATGTACAAGGACACCGGATCAGCTCCGGGTGATTTCTTAGATGTCTTTGAGTGGTTTCGTGTGGGTGAATTATCTACTCCTGCGCTTGAACGATTAATTCAGACAAAAAGCCAACCCTAAGTCTTCTTAGTTTATGTTTATGGAAGTCTTTCAATAGTAAAAGAAGTAGAAAACAGTCATGATAGTATTGGGTGGTAGTCTATCTGATAGCACATTTGTCTAGCAAAGCATGAGGTCTCGGATTCGAAATCCTGCTTAATTTAAATCAGAATATACAGTATTTGTGGTTGTTAAGTAGATATTAAATCTAGCTCTAAAGCTTGATATAAAACTCTAAATGATTTCAATCTCTGTTTGTTGAGAATGGAATTAAGAGATACAACGATCTTGACTTGCTTAATCAGAGCTAAAAGATCTTCATTTAAAAATCAAGTATTATTTAATCGTAGTGGTTGCAGGAATAGGGGGCGTTAAGTCGTCTAGTTAGGTTTTTAATTATTTTTATTAGGCTCATCAAACTGGTTTTTCAACACTGTGAGAATAAATAAGACATCGCATTCATACATTCGGTACAAGTTTAGGTATTATTTTAAAATTGTCTATTTTAACTAATGCAGACAATGTCAAAACGTAGACGGATTTTTATAATGTTCGCTTTCTTATATATTATATTGCTGAGTTCGCGAGTTGGAATATAAGAATTTTATCTGAGATTGATTTCTATTATGAAAATGGTGAATAGTGATTACATACTGCGCAAAGCAAAAGCTTTATAATGTCTGATTACATATTTTTATGTCCATTAATTAACTAATATTCACTGTATAAAATCCGTTAAGACAGCTTAAAGATTAGAAGCCAATCAAATGATGGATAGATTGAGTTAATGCTAGCTGAATACACTGAACGTAATAGAACCTCAACAGTATTGGCAGTTATTTTAAAAATCTCTCTTATAGTAGTACTGCTTACTAAATCTTCTTCCAAATATACCTAACAACTCAGATTGAAATATTTAATGTTGATAGCATAATGCATTGTTGTTAAATAATGCTTATTTATGCCATTTGGACTGAGCGGGTGTCTTGTTGACAAGTTGTTCAACAGCGGAGCTGTAGGTACAGGCTACAAATCCAGTGCTCTTTCCGTCACTGACAAGATATTCAGCAGGAAATACCCCTAGACTTCGCTTTAGCTTGATCTTTTCAATGTTGAAATTTTAAAACAATTTTAAGTTCTTCTTAGCTTTATCTTTTACGTTTCAAACCCAAACCAAACAACAAATTTTAATATTTGAAACAAACCCGTACTGGATTTTTTAGGCCACGTGGCTCCTAATCCAATGAGGAATCCGGCTGAGAGACAAGAAAGAGCGAGGAGAAAACCTCCAAAGCAAACACCAATTCTCTCCTTCCTTTTTCTTTTATTCCTTAATTTCGAATCCCGAATTTTGAATCCGGAGTTTAATTTGAGAAAATCAGAATTTTGCAAATCATTGTTACAGTTTGCTGAGGTTAGTGAATCATCTTTCGATTCTGTGATTGGCTCACTTTTCTCAGAGCTATCGTAGTGTCTATTCTCTGCCTTTGGTAAATCATCTTCGCTTTTGGCTGCTGCACTGTAACCACATCGGTTGTCTAGAGTCTTATCATCGGCGTCACCAATAAATTCCGTAATCCTTGAGAATAATCCGTCTCCCATATCCTGAAGGCTGGCCACAAATGAAAACGAACAACATCCATTATTTCTCCTACTTCTTCCTCGTTTAAAGTACTTCAAAAGTTTCCTTTCTTTAGGACGCCTTTGATAAGAGTTTCTGTTTTCACGAGACAAAGGTTCTATTTTCAATTTGACCTTACTAGCCGGATCGTATTCTGATAGTTTCTGATGATATTCGTGTCTGATGGCGCCAGGTGATGCCGAATACCGAACATTCAAATCCTTTGACGGATGGTACGATATCATGTTTCCGTCAAGTGTCAAGAATGACCTATGGCTAACTCTTCTGTGGTAGTTCTCTGGCAGAGTCTTGGGATAAAACGTCTGAGCGCATTGGACGCATCCACTCCTGGAGCAGTCCATTGAAATAGGTCTAGGCACTCCGGATTCACGACGCGTATTTAAACTGTCATTAAAGGAAATTCCACGTTGATTTCTTGTGGATCTTCTATGATCGTCTACGGGAATGACGGCTCCAGTGGAACATTCATCCTGACATAGGCGACAAGTGTCTAAATACTCCAGTGCGGGTAGTCTTAAAGCAACGTCGTCGCAGCAATCGCTTTCGATATTAAAACTACGGTTTCCTAGTAAACCAGTTGTTAAAGGCGATCCGTGATTTGATATCCTTCTAGAGTCGGACTCGGAGAATAGATCTCCCCGATATTGCTTTGAATCTAGGACAGTGCTAAGTGGACCTCCAGAAGAAATCGGTTTATGAGGAGATTTTACTATTAGAGCGTCATATCCGTTAAATGAAGTTTTCGGAGTCATTTCTGGATGCGAGTTTGAAGAAGAATTGTTGGAATTCCAGCAGTTGTTCGTATTTTCTTCGTGCACAATATGTGAATTTGTGTTACCGATTCCGTCAGAGTTGTGACTTATTATTATATACCCTGAGGCCTGTATATTATTCTCTTTCTGTGACATCATAACCCTGTCTACAGCTTCGATTCTGTTTTGATCCCATAACGAACAGTAACTCATATCCGTACAGCCGCTTATCGAGACAGTATTTGAAGCATTTTGATCAGTTACCGGCAAGCCTTTTCCATCATGAATTGCTTTATCAGAACTTGTTTCCTTAAATGAAACTCTAACATTTCTTTTATCACTGAAGGACTCAGCCGTTGATTCTTCCTGATTTAACGCAGAACTTCCTCTGCTGCATTGCTCTTGGTCTCTCGTCGAAGAATATGAAATGCCATACCGCTTCGTAGAAGTATCACTTTTAATTGTTTTATTAACAGTAATATTTTCACTTCCATTTTCCAATAATTTACTTTGATTTTGCAGATTTGATGCACCTTTCATTTCACAACTATTTTCAGTATCGCCTCCAGTAAGAACATCAATTGATTTGAACAAATTATTACCAAATTCTGTTTTTAAACTATTAGCATCCTTACTGTCGAATCTATTGTCAGAAGACTGAGTAGGTAGACTCATGAAAGTCAGAGCTGTACTGGAGTGGCGATTGGGAACTCTTGGACTTCCGTATCTATCGGATGTTCTCTGGAGAACATTACTGTTCAATCGACTAAAACTGTTCCTTACGTTAGACTCTACCGAAGCAGATGTAGCGGAATTAATCACCGACTCTGCATTCTGGGCAGATAATGGACTCAGGTTGGAAGTTTGACGCTCAGGTGATTGCGGACTAAGTCCTGGGGACTTTATTGAGAATCTAGACTTTCCAGCAGGAAGGAGCAAGTCCGGATCCATAGCGTTATGTTTAATAGTTTACGATCTGTCTTTAATATTCATTGTAATTCTTAGAATTTCAGGGCTAATGCTAAATGAAACTAATCCTTGAACAAAGTAGGCCTAATCGTAAACAATCAAATCTGAAGATTGGTGTTACAAGTCTTCAAGACTTCCTAAACCAGAATAGGCCTAATAAAGTTAAGTTGAGATAAATTTACTTCAATATGCTTAATATTTGTTTTAAACAGTAAACTAAAATAAAGAATTAGATATATATCTACACGTAGAATGAAAAGGCTGTATTGATAAATCGCTAGTACGTTCCATTAAATGCATAATTTTATGAAGATAAAGAACATAATTATTTAGAGAATTATTAAACTCTATAATTTAAACTCTAAAACTCTAGAAACTCTTTTATTATACTAAGATTATATTATTATTTTTATTAGATATTATTTGTTCGGACCTGCCACCCTGTTATTTATTGATTTAATAAAGGGGGTGTGTGTTTCTATATTTTGTAAAGAAGTCAAGTCTAGTTAATCAAAGCTCCTATTATTTCAATCAGTCACAGTAAATCCTTAAAGTCCAGTTTAGCGTCTGTTTCTGTACCGGAAGGGGATACTGGCAGAGACTGTCCGGCTGAGTTACGAACCGAGGGCCTCCTACTTCCCATTCAAGCGATATATCGATTCGACCACCAAACCGGTATAGCAATTAATTACTGTCCTTATTAATTCAGATACACAGTTCATAATGTACGGTCTGCATTGAACACTGAGCACATTATTGATCATTCAAATGAGCTCGTCTTATCGTAAAGTGAATGAAATACACTTTTGTTTTGTATCCAGTCCAGTTATAATTTTTCATCAATCAATAATTAATTAATGATAATATCTTGAAGTCAGGTTTTCAGCGCAATTCTGCAGAAGTGATATTCACAAATTATATTAATTTGTCCAAATCCTGAACTAACTATCAAACTTGATCTCCAAGTTTTTTCTATTGAAACTATATTAATGATAAAGAAAATACATTTTCAAAAGTATTAGTAAATAATTTCGAAGTTGGTTTCATATACATAATTTGATATATCTATGCTGAAGTATAATAGTAATCATAATATAATAATATAAAATAATAGTAATTATTATTATTTTATTCGGCCATTGTAAAATTGAAAATTTTACAGTGGCTAAAAAATTTTAAAATTTAAATTTTTAAAATTTTAGCAGCTTTAGGGCTGTTGATTGACTGTAATTAAAGAAAAATTACAAATCATTTAAGATCATCTTCTAAAATAAGAGATTATAGAAAGCCCGTTCTAAATCGCTAATGCTCGATTGATTGAAATGTATTTCACAATGAATGCACCTATCTAACAATCTAGGCTCAAGTGGCCTGATTGTCAAATACTCTATGCTGAAGAGTATTTGACAATCTTTTCATTTTGCACCAGTTTATTCTGATATTATTATTAGGTTCAATTACTGAAAAATTCATGAAAATAACACTAATACGATTAACATTTAAAAATAACGAATTAAAAGTTTATATTCAATCAAATGCTGATAGCACTGTAAATCCTATAATAATAATGTCGGTGTTACGATGTAACAGAAGCTTTGGTGACCACCCTAGCAGTGTGAGATTTCAATTCTTTATCACACTGGCTACTGCGTGAGAGCGCGCAAGCTCTGCCGGGTCTGGTCTCATTACAGCGGGTTCGGAAAAGTCACCATAATGTTTGTTACATACGAAATTTAACTACGGTTTCGTCCCTGACATCATCCTCGTGATGCGGAAACGGACTTTAAACTTTTATTATTATTATTAATACTAGTGTTTGAATATCATTGGAGACTGGTTATCTATTTGATTCGAATAAATCGCCAATTACCCTTGGAATCAAAAATAAAATTGATAGAGTTTAGTATTTTCTGTTATTGTGTTCATTACATTTATTACATTTATTACGTTTATTAAATTTTTAACATTAAATTTGCTACATTGATTACAGGTATTACATTTCTAGCATTTATTATATATATTTTTTTTTAATTTTTATTATAGGCCTACATGTAGGCTAATATCATTTAGTAACCCCATATAATTTTTTTACTATAATTTTGAGCAAATAATTTATCTAATATTCTATATGGTAAGTTAACTTTAGATTTAGCTTTCGGGCATTTTAATAACAAAATCAATTCAAAATAACAAAATTTGACACAACTAAACGCAATTATTCATAATTTTTAATGAGTAAAAATGGTCATTAGTTATCAGTCTGACACTGTCATGCTTTTTATGCTCACTTAAATAACTGAGATTTAAAACGCCTTTAAAACCTATTTTAAACCTTTAATCTTTAATCTATAAATTTTACTTAATCTTCAAAACCTCTTTTTAAGAAGAGAAATAGCTAACTATACCAGCCCGCTTGGAGTAACTTGTCCGGAGTTTAAATCATTCGGGACTTCCGTCAATACCGACTGTACATCGGACTTTGTCACGGAAGTCCTACTCAGCTCAACAGAGTCCTGAAGATCTTTAAATATGTGGAGTGTCTACTACCATCAATATGTGAAGGAATAGTTGCAGAAAAAAGACCGGACTACAGGCCTTTTGATGATTGGTGTATAATTTCGATACTCGCTTTTTTCTCGGTTAGTATCGCTTATTTATAAACAACATCACAGCACAGATTATACAAACAATTGGAACTTTTAAAGGTGATTTAATGATCCACTCGATTGCAGACATGAAGAGGAAAACGGAAGATAGAATTGTGTAGAGGAGCTATATACCATTGACCTGCCAGTAGCAGTGCACTAAGAGAGAGAAAGAGAAAAAAAATAGATTGGTATTTCAAATACACCTCTGTACGACAAATAATTCTACAATTTCTAAATAATTTTAAAAAAATTCATCAAAACGAGTCTTGAAATTTACCGAGCATCGTAAAGATGGCATCCGTATTTTCGTATGATAATTAAAGGCTAAATGCGGCCAACTTAGTATACATGGACGCGATCTCTTGTACAAGATCTTCAGTCCGAGTGGTGATGGGCTAAAGTCCCAATGCAGTCATTACTTGTCCAGTTATCTCACCGGTTCGGTGAAAACACCGAGTTCTTTTTCTGCTGCATAACAATTTATTGTTAAAGTGAATTATTCTCCACCGCTTTAGCAAGGAAACCGTACAGTCTGCAATTGACTGTCAATTATTATGAGAGTTTTTAATCATTAAAACTGAAGTTGAAGCCAAGTTTAACGCCAGTTTCCTACTCGATAGCATATCAGTGACGGGTCAACACTAGATTTGAGTCCTGCATCTACTGATCCGTTGTCGAGGATCATGCCAACAAGCCACCGGCTCAGCCCAATAAATTTGAATTCATTCAGAGCCTGAATGATTGGGTTGCGTTCAAACTCCCCATATAACCTGTGTTAATCAATCAATCAATCAATCAATATGAATTTAACGTCCGGTTCCTCGTCGTGCGACAATGTCAGGGACGTCTCTTGCAGACTCTATACAAACAGACGCCAAAGCACCATACGATGACGACTGAGTACACAAAGACCACAAGAGAAAGCGAGAAAGAGTTAACCTCAAACTTATTTAATAAAATTTCTCCCTGTCGACCAGATAAAACTCCAATCGTTCATGATCAAGAAAATGTTGGCGGAGAGTCAAATTTATTTGTATTATTATTTTTAAATTGGATTTTCGTCAAATACAGATAAACGTTTGACGTATTTAAATTTAAAAGAATATTGGAACTTATGTATGATAATATATATACATGTATATATATATATATATATATATATATATATATATACATGTATATATATCTATATATATATATACTGTATATATATATATATATATATATATATATATACATGTACTACAATAAATAATCTTCATTTTTATTTTAAATTAAATAACGTTAAACGTATATATATATACACATATACATATATATATATATATATATATACATATATATATTTTATGTAGCAATCTATTCCTGATATAGCATTTAGCAGGAAAAATTATTTTGTTTTTCGGCTGACATTTATGCTTTCACTCGGCTGATGTGAAGTACTTTATTTTCAGCACATCAACCTACCCAAATTACTTTCTTTTGAGCAGCTCTATTGACAGTTCAAGACCCATAAGTTTGATATTTCAACTTCTTTCACTTTATTAATTAAAATATATAACACATTTTAAGCCATATTCAGATTTTAATCTATATAGAATGTCTAAATAGCGTAGGGGTAACGTCATGAAGTTTTAAATGACAAATCCTGAGGTGAATTGAACCCTCGTGGGTTCGAATCCCGGCCGCGCTGATCTGAGAGTAAAATCTCGGACATTCACTGGACTGGCTATATGGAAAATGGTCTAATTTGCCTAACGGATTAAACATGTGGTATTAAAAAGTGATAGATATCAACATAGTTGATTATTCACTATAATGCGTGTTTACTTTTACTTTTACTATAATCCTTGAATCTGAAATTTATAGGGGCACTCAAATAAATTAAGGAAGCTCTAATCAAGTGCCTATCTGAAGTACAGAAAGCGAATGTTTGTTGAACTCATTTAGAGAGTTTCAACAGATGTTAAAAACTCATCAATACAGGCAAAACGTGCAGCTTCTCTCAAGTGTATATTTGCACCATTGATCAGATTTTTCTGATTTCTCGAATTTCGGGAATTAGTTGAATAGTGAATATTTTCTAAATACCTAGACATATGGTGGATATTTAAACTCAGCCGCTAGATGGCTGAATGATTCAAGTGACCTCTAAACTCTACTTCAAACTTGATGCTGCGCTAATATTAGCAGATGTTAGGGATGGGAATTTTATGAATTTCCAGAGTTCGGAAAATTGAAATTGCTGAATATGAAAGTTCAGTTCGGTTCGGGTTCGGTTTTAACAAGGGTTCGGGTTCGGTTCGGGTTCGGCTTGCTTTCCAACTCGCAAGAGTTCGATTCGAGTTCGAAATGGCTTGGTTTGGATAATGTTGCAAATGTTTAACATTACTTATAATAATCATGGTTATGACAAACATGTTTAAAATGGTTTATGGTATATATGCTTAAAAATTCATTAAGTCCTAATAGCTGTCACATTTTTTCAACTGGGTAAAAATATGACAATGAAAAAAGGAGAGAAGTGATATTTATTCCTGTACATTTCTTAAAATATTGTAAGTTGACCAACAAATGTTCATAATACAGATATATAGCTTTATTATTGCATCTGTAATATTCTCCTTGATTATAACCAGCAAATAGAATGCCATTGTCTCTTTGAAGTTAGTCATCATTCCATATTTCAATGCCGTATCATTCAGACTATCCATTATCTTCTGTAGACCCGTCTCGCTTCCCGCTACCATTCCTTTGTATCGCTACCATTTTAAAATTTGTGTCGGAACCAGCCTTACCTGATTATATGCTGTTAGATACTGTAAGACATGTAAATGCAAAAACTAATATACATGTATATCTGTATTGTTCATACTATCTTTATTCAACGTCAGGCTGGTGAAGAAGAAAGGAACTACAAGAGTTAGGTTCAGTTTGATTTGGACGAAGTCTGGGTTCGGGTTCGGTTCGGGTTCGGTCAGAGTCTGGGTTCGAGTTCGGTTCGGTCAAAATTCTAGATTTTAGGGTTCGGTTCGGTTCGAGTTCGGTTCGATTCCCATCTCTAGTAGAAGTATCCTTTGTATACTACAAAGAATGTCTCGACCCAGGTGTTATTTTTAAGTTTTTGGGTTCGGTTTTTCCTCGGTTAGTCACTGATGGCGAGATCCTCAGGGTGGTAGATTCGTATGGAAACCTGACCAAGGCTATCTGATGGAGGGAAGCTTTTATTATTTAATCTTTTATGTGTGTATGTCTATGTATGTACAGTACGTGTGTGCGTGTGTGCGAGTGTGTGTCTATGATAAAAGTGGTTAAGTATTAATTACCGAATGTGACCCTTTGCTTTGCTTTCATGTATTCATAAACAGTCTCTTTATCTCGATCATTGAATAGTACCTGGAGGTATATGCCTATTTGAGAAATCGATTTGTCATTATATTTCAGAAATAAAATTTTCTGAAATCCGAACTTTCTCCTATTAGACTAACGGTTAAAGCGAATATAAAATCTCAGGCAGAAGATTTATTGTTGAATGAATGTTTACATCGGTAGCACAATAAGGATTGCAAACTGTGAAAGGTGAGATAGTTTTGTATATCATTTCCACAAATCTTTTAAGTATTCAGATTTTAAAACCTCGATAAGCCAGGTAATTATATGCATATGGTTCAGTCGAATTTACTTGACAATTTTGAAAATGTCGGCACACGGAATTGATGAAGAATTCATGAATTTTATGAACCACCGCAGAGTATGTATATTATATTATTAAACAGTGTTATTGTGTATCTTTTAAGTCAGATACAGTTAAAGTCAAATTAAATATAGTATTTAGTCTATAAACCATGTCGGATCTATTTAGTCTATAAGCCATGTCATAGATGGAGCCAGTGGCGACGTCATTAAGATACTTGACCGCGGATTAGTATGTGCGGAGTTCAAATCCGGTGTACTCCTGTCAATAACATAGCTTTCTTTGAGGAAACTGACATTAACCTTAGCTTTACCAGCTTTTGTCTCTCGCTGAAGATCGGTACAGTGGAGAGAAGATCGAAATTATTGGCCTTTTGCATGAGGTCAAAATTTCTAATATCTGATCCATCACAGATCTCTGTATGAGTATCCAAGTTCCTATATACTTAACTGCATGCTATTCTAAATGTAAACCAGTTCGACATACTGATAATTTATCGAATAAATACCAAATACATCCTAAATTTAAATAGAATTTTAATGTAAGATTGAAGATTGAATACCATTACATGCGCTGGATCGACATCTAAATCCAAAAGCGGACGAAGAAAGCGTAGGGAAACCATCTTCGAATACTTTTTATTGAGCAATGACTGCATTTTCAGTACGGTCATGGATTTCATAAACTATAATTTTTATTTGTTTATATATTTACACACATCACAGTCACAGTATACAGGGTGCGCATTAAAAAATATCCTCCTAGCACAAATGCGATAGCCTAGTCAATTCTTAATATTTCGCCTTGAAATTTTAAGTTTCTCTTGTGGAGGAATTTTGCCACAAGCTGACCAAATTTTGTAAAAATATTTTTAAGGAAACCGGAGTTATCCAAGTTTTGCGAAAAATATTATTTTTTTCATTTAACACGCAACGTAAAACGCCAATTAGAATCAATTCCTTTTTGAAAATGTGCTGACCCTGAAAAAGGCCGTTAGATGATGACACCCTGTACGTGTGCTAAAGAGTTTGAATGCGTAGTTTCTGTTTTTTGGTAGTTTTTATTTTTTCCTCTTTCCTATTCTTGTGTAGTAGTAATCTCCGCCTTTAATAGCTCCCTGATTACAGTCTGCGTAGATTAAGAATAAACTTCCAACAGCTTGGGGTAATAAACAAGAAAAAGAATAACTTCCAACAGCTTGATAATATTTCATATCATCTCTCAAAACTCGGTCTTCCTAGGTGGTTGTCCATTCAAGCACTAACCGACCCAGATGTAGCTTAATTTCTTTCATTGACGCGCAACTAAAACAAGTGCGCAAAGTTCTGCCCTTTTTCAGAAAAATAAAAAATAAATTATAATACATCTAATAATAATAATATAAAAGTAGCAATAAAAACAAAAATAATATTAATGATAATATTGTTATTCTCATTATTTTATAGCAATAACTATAATAATGATATTATTATTATTTTACTTTATTTTATTTTTATTATTTTACATTTTTATTACCCGTTTTATGTAATACTTTTTATTACCAGTTTTATGTAATACTGCTACTAGTCTACTAGTTTTATTATTTATTCTTTTTTATTAAAATGTTATTGATATGAATTTTAATACTATTTAAATTTATTTCGTTATTTCATAATTTTCTGAAGTTTTATTATTTCTAATTTGCATATACAGTACATGAATGTTTTGAACTTATCAGGTTTTGAACTTATCAGAGGATTTCTTAAATTTTACCTCTTCTTGCGCAACCTTCAGGGCTATCATCGAAACCAAAGAAAAGTCATGGCTTATTTCAATGCGTCTGAAGGCGACTATAGCGAAGATGTTTTCGACGAGAGGGAACATTGGGAAGTGGCGAGAGATCGGTTAGATGAATTAGTAGGACCAGGTCTGAGTCCGGGAACGGTTAGGAACTATGTACAGATGTGGAGTCAAGCTCATGTCACTAGGCTCCCATCTAGTGCGTATTAATACCTTTATTAATAATAATAATGGTTTAAAGTCCGTTTCCTCATACAAGGATGATGTCAGAGACGTCACAGAAAACGAAACGTGACACCTAACTAGCAAATAAACAAATAAACAAATGACCAAGAAGAAGAGGTTTAAAACAAAAGAGCCTAAGCTTTGTGAGATACTACAGTTAGTAGCAGTTACTAAGAGTAACAAGTTCAAATTCTTTTAATAATTATTGTCTTCTACGCTACAGAATAAGCTGCAGTAGAACCTGTGGTAACTTTGGACCTTTAGCAGCTGCTTATACAAAAAAGTAGTAACTTCGTAATATATAAAACATAGCCAAAATAACGCTTTAGATCAATCTAATGATCTCCAAGTTAATTACAACAATAAAACATGATATGCACACACATGCGCACACGAACAAGCACACACATATTATATATATATATATATATATATATATATATATATATATATTTATATATTATAATATATTATATATACATGCATATAAGTATATATAGATATTATATTTTATATATTATATTCATATATATATATATATATATATATATATATATATATATATATATATATATACTATATATATATATGTGTGTGTGTGTGTGTGTGTGTGTGTGTGTGTGTGTATGTACATGCATACTCTATATTTCACTTCAAAAATAATTACAATTGTTAATTCCACATTTCACTTGCAGTTAGAGGATCATCAGCTAATTGGAAACCGTCTGAAGAGCTGAACAACCGGATTTGGGACTTCTATTGTGCCAATGTTTGCAACGACAAGAGGCGTGATGAAATCATAAGAATATTTCTGGTTGACATGGAAGACTTAGCTAAGAGATTAATGACTCCTGAAAACTTCAGCTCTTTCAAAGATAAATGTGCACATATTCTATCAGAAATTGATTCTGCTGGTTCAGGTTATTCTTACGGAGCTGTTCCTGCTGATAGAATTTATTCCAACTTAGGCAACCAACCCGGTTACCAAATTTATAATTTTAAAAATCGTGTCAAAGATATTCGATTTGTTGGCAGCTCATTTGAGAAAACTGACATAAAATTACCAGGAGTTGAGTTTGATATCAATTTAGTACTTGAAGACAACGGTCTCATTAAAGCAGAAGATGCAAAGAATTCACCGGGATTCGTAACCATTAAACCAGAAGTCAAATATTCGACCGATGCCAGTCAGTTCATATACAGCAGCATGTCTCTCTCGCCGATGGAGATCAGAAGTAAAATGTGCGGCGAGATTCAGATTGCTCTCAACGAATCCGATAATCTCAATGGAAGATTTCCATACTACCATGGACCAGCTCTACAGTTTGACAGATACGAGCATCCAACTGAAAAAATTAACAAATTGTACTCAGTCGACATTGTTCCAGCTTTTGAACTCAGCTGCAACTCTAAAAATGAGAAATATATGTTCGTTGCCAAAGAACCGAGGAAACTTGGCCGTCCTGATGTTATTAATATGGCTTGGAGACGTTCTACAGTACAGGAGGAGTTAAACTTTATAAGGAACTTGACAAAGGAGCAAAGGGTACCTTATCGTATCTGCAAGCATATACTTCACAAAAATGTTGAGTTAAAAGTCATTAGCACATACCATTTAAAAAATGCCTTCATACATGAGCTAAGAGACGAAAATAGTACTCCTGAACAGTGGACTTTTCCATACACTGCGCAAAGGGTGATTGGTGTCTGGAAAAGAATATGCCAGCAACTTGAACATAAAAATATGCCAGTTTACTTCTGTAATAACATTAACATGATTGCTCACATAGGAGATGAACCAATAAGTAACATGATTGGTAGAATAAGTGCATTTCTAAAGAACGAAGACGAATTCTCACAGTTATTTGCATAAGAAGGAAAATTCGTGAATAATCCAATGGTGCACCGAATCCAGTCATTCCATTCTTTCTGAACAGAATATAAAGTGTCAACATTCAATTCTGTCATTTGTATTATCTGATAACTCGTATGTTGTATGTATGTTATGAAGAGAAAAGCAGAGGATAGAAATATGTGGATTAGTTATATGCCATGGACCTGACGATAGGCTGATCACTGCGAGAAAGAGAGATTTAATTTAAGTATCATAAAACTTTCGTCGATCGCTCACTATTATCTCTCTCTCTCTCTCTCTCTCTCTGTCCATGGCAGGTCCATGGTATATAACTCCTACACGTATCTCGATCTTCCGTTTTCCTATTCATGGCCACATACGAGGGAATCTTTAAATCATCTAACATTCCTTTTGCTATGCTACTACTCTAGGGGGATTCTGCTCAGGACGAGATGGCCCCTGTACTTTTCTCAGCTTCGACTAACATTTGCTGAGCAGGGGGGTCATTCCCTGAGAAAACAATCCTGTTTACCTCACTATTATAAGTTCATATAAAAATATACGAAGACTTGTATAATTATTATTTTAAATTTACAGTGACCGCAGAGTCCCATGTTATCGATTTCCTAAACTATTTCAGAAATATTGCAGAAACTCTGAAGCTTGACACTTTTCAGTGTAATGCTCATTAAGATCTTTAACGATTATGTATTATTTCAGATATCATAGTATACATGTACGTTTTGTACAAGAATATGAATTTGTGTATACGTATATATGTACTTGCATATAATCACAAAGTTGACGTAGTACTGTAAAAGAATTATGCTAACTACTGAATATAGACCTATTTGACATTTGTATCACAAGTTTATTTCATGTTAGCAAGATTTTTCTTTGATTGTTGTTTTTATTTGTAACTATGCATGATTACTATTCTGTTGGTGAAATTAAAATTAAAAATAATTCAATTAATTTAAAATCAAATTTGATCTCCGCTGGTTCGTGTTTCTATCTAATTAGATCTAAGTCTGATATCGCCCTTTAACGAAGATTGTATGATCTGATCTTTATAGCCGGGAGAACTTTTCACAGAAACTAACGATCACTTGAATCTTTTAATGATATCCTGCTTCTATTAAAAGTTCTCCATCTCTCGAGGTATATAACAACTGTTAGAGACTGAAAATTGAATATTTTGACTGTCGAACAAATTTTTGCATCCAATTATAGCACGAATTTGTGGATTAAAATTATAATTATATTAGTACTGTTCTAAGGTACATTGACGTCAGTCTTTTGGAACATATTGTGAAAAAGTGGTTTAATGTCCACTACAGTATAAGATTAAAAACAGCCTAAAAATAGTTCTACCAATATGCAATAATTCTACCAGTATGTAATAGTTCTACCAGTATGTAATAGTTCTATCAATATGCAATAGTTCTACCAGTATGTAATAGTTCTACCAGTATGTAATAGTTCTACCAGTATGTAATAGTTCTATCAGTATGCAATAGTTCTACCAGTATGTAATAGTTCTACCAGTATGTAATAGTTCTACCAGTATGTAATAGTTCTATCAGTATGTAATAGTTCTACCAGTATGTAATAGTTCTACCAGTATGTAATAGTTCTATCAGTATGCAATAGTTCTACCAGTATGTAATAGTTCTACCAGTATGTAATAGTTCTACCAGTATGTAATAGTTCTATCAGTATGTAATAGTTCTACCAGTATGTAATAGTTCTACCAGTATGTAATAGTTCTATCAGTATGCAATAGTTCTACCAGTATGTAATAGTTCTACCAGTATGTAATAGTTCTACCAGTATGTAATAGTTCTATCAGTATGCAATAGTTCTACCAGTATGTAATAGTTCTACCAGTATGTAATAGTTCTACCAGTATGTAATAGTTCTATCAGTATGCAATAGTTCTACCAGTATGTAATAGTTCTACCAGTATGTAATAGTTCTACCAGTATGTACTAGTTCTATCAGTATGCAATAGTTCTACCAGTATGTAATAGTTCTACCAGTATGTAATAGTTCTATACCAGTATGGTTCTAACAGTATGTAATAGTTCTACCAGTAATGTAATAGTTCTAGTTCTAACAGTATGTAATAGTTCATCCTTCGCTGTCCATTCAGCGCTACTGTGACATTTAGTAGTCCTATAGATCGACGCTTAATAAATATACTTATTAGACCTATTATTATTATTATTATTATTATTATTATTATTATTATTATTATTATTATTGCCTGTAACATACACTGTGAGTTTAATAACCGATAACTTTTATTATTATTACAATAAATGTATAACGAGGAGCTGATCGATGTTCTTTAAACTTACAGGGCAAATTACTTTTTATTTAAATTACCAGTAGCCATTTCTTAGGAACGCAGAGAAATATCGTTTGGATATATTTAATAACAGGACATCTATAGATTTGTGAATATGAGTGGGGTTAAATAAAAATGTAAAATGAAAATACAGATATGTTACATGCAGCATTCATGTAGCAAATTTAACATGCACGCATCCCACATTAAAAAAAGGGTTTGGTGTGATTGCATACATTTGTTAATTCGTTGTTGGCCCTGAAAGAACCCTTTGGTTTAGCCTATTACGAGTACATGAAGACTTATGTCAAATATGCTTATAGTTTTTGTTCGAAACAGTTCTGTCAGACCACTGTCAGATGATCCGCACGTAGGCGCTTGAGCCTAATATTGGTTAAGTTAATAATGACATTAATGAATATGTCATCAAATTTAGTCGATTCTCCTGTGAGACCGTTTATGTGTGCAGCATCACGAATAGTGTAGAGTTCATCTGAATGTGAGATACATGCGAATAATAATAATAATAATCGCTGAATTAAGCAATAATGCGTAAAACTAAGGACTAATGCATTTAGTCTGAACAATAGAATAAGATAGAAATAGAGAGAAAGAGAGACAGAGAGAGAGAGAGAGAGAGAGAGAGAGAGACCGAGGGCATCAAAAGGATAAATTTTCAATTTCTTCCACTCTATCGCCTAACTTAAAATCTTCCAAATATTTCAGCCCGTGCTGTAGAAGGATAATTTTTCTGGCAGCTAATGGACTTCTGCTGTAAATATTGTATGCAACTTCGTCTAAAATTCTCTGCGTTAGGTTGAACATGAGTGAAATTAGTCTTGAGAGACGATGCCTCAAAATTCCATCGTGCAGAGTGGATAAGATAACCCTGGAGGGACCGTTCAAGCACTTATAATAAGCCCGTGTTGTGACAGATCAGTAATCTTCAGTGTTAGAATACATAGGCCTACCACTTTTCGAACATATCCCAATGCATTGAAAAATGACAGGTACATAGTGCAACAATTGTAGTGCAATTGACAATTCATTACTTTTTTCTTCGCCACTGGATCCAGCCAGTAGCGAAGTCGGTAAGATAATCGATCGCGGATCAGTATGTGCGGGGTTCAAATCCTGGGCTCGCCTGTCACTGACATCGCTTTCGAGTGAGGAAACTGACGTTAACATTAACCTTAGACTTAATGTTATTTTCGTATTCATAAATTTTATCGATCAGCAAACTCATTCAATAGAAAAAGCACTTCAAAGGGTAAAAATGTAATAGACTGCGAAAATGAATAACTGCCTGAAAAATCTGCTACGTGTACGTAAGAGGCGACTAAGGCAGGACCTGAGGATGGAAAATGATACATTGCGGTAAACTTGCGGTAATAAAGTCCATCACAGATCATCGTTGCATTAAAACACATTTCTAACTTAAGCTTTACAGCGAAAAGTACACACACTAACGATTTTCTGTCCATCACGCTGGACCTAGAAACACCCCTAACTACTGTGTTCAGAAAATTCACAACTAATATCAGCCGGTTGCGCAACTTTATTGAATTACCTGCTTTATGACGTTAGACGTGCAATATATCAACTCTATGTTGATGGAACTATTAAGTTATTGCGTCAATTATTAACAGGGTTTCATATCCCTTCTCGTGTTTTTTGTATAAGCGTTCTTTAGCTGCTGCACTCGGGAACTACTTGAACATCCGGTCGCCAAGTGGTAACAAGAATAATTATTTATTTACTGGAGTGAGCTGGGACTAGTTTTAAAGTTATTAACGATTGACGTGTAATAGGTCGCTCAAGCAGTAGCTCTATTGCGGCTATATAATGCAGCTGCTACAGAGTAGCCGCTGCATGTGAGCAGTTGCTAAAAGTAGGAGGAAAAGCTGGTAAAGCTAAGATTAACGTCAGTTTCCTCACTCGAAAGCGATGTCAGTGACGGGCGAGAGAGAGAGAGAGAGAGGAGAGGAGACTCTCTCTCTCTCTCTCTCGTTCCGTTTATCCGTATCACTCATTCTAATGGGCCTTTAAGGGAAGGGTTCAACATACATTTTAATTACGTCATGCTTTTGTTGTGTACGAGCCACTAGAAACTAGATTAATTGATTTACTTCTTGATCAATGGAGTTCACTGACTGAGCGTGAAAGCAGACAAGAGTAGTAATATATACCTTGAACCTTCCACGTGGCGAAGTAATTCAAGCGCGCGCGTGTGTGTGAGAGAGAGAGAACGAAAGAGAATTACAACATTTAAACACATTTTTGGATCATATTACTGTCTTCGATCAAATGAAGCGAAAGTCTAAAGTAAAAATATGATCACTTTTGTAAGTCCATGTCTTGGATAGAGGTTGGGTTGTGCTTTATATATCCAGCGCTGTTTAAAATTCTTTAATAAATTTAATTTATTAATTCAGTTTACTTTATTAAGTTAATTCATCGATATGTGAGTATGAGCCCACTTGACTTAAAAAGTAATGGAAACTGAATCAGTTTTTTTATCAAGCGTTACTTAATACAATTATTTTCTATTAAATAAAAATTCCATTTTTAATTTTCTGCATTATATATTGTCTTCGCCGAAAATATGGTACAGCAACCTGCAAGCTGTCGAAGCCATCTTCTGCGAATTTGGAGATATTGGCCTTAATGACACATTAAATACGTTAGGAAATTTATTCCACTTTCCGTGTAACCAGTTCAGTGAATCTCCAAGAATTTACACTAAGATCAACGCTATCGGGATTCGAACCCACGAGAGTTCAATTCATCTCATGGTCTGTCATTTAAAACTTCAAGACGTAATCTACACCCTTAACCACTTCGCTATTGAATGGATCATTACTGTCCGTATAAGCCAATCTCACCGAATATATTGCAAAACACGAAGCTCTTTTTTCTGCTGCATCATCATCTTCCCTTTAATCCCAGTTTTTCACTTGGGTCGGGACACGAATAGACCTTCTTTTCCATTCTCTTTAGAAAAATAGCAATCATGCTGCATAATCCAGACAAAATTGAACTTCAAATTTCTATACCGGTCTCTTGGTTAATGGCTTCCAAATCGTCGAATTTACGACACTAGACTACTGCTTGTGTTATAATTAGTTACAATAGCAATAGGTTTAATTTATTGCGGGAGATGTAGGCCTATTAGATCTTACATTTGACTTGCTAAGTTTAATTTAACATATACAGTTTCTGACAATGTGATAATTCCTGATAAAGCTTTCCAAATCTTTAACTTTTCCGAAAATTATGTTTCGGTATTCAGAAACCGAAACTTATACTATCTTGCCTAAACTTGTCTGTTACAAATGACAGGTAAACACGTCAGTTACCAGATGACTTCTTTCATATTCGTTTGTCGATTTTGATACGTGACGCCTGATTGATAGCAAGATATCGTAGAATTTTAACTTTTGATTGTCGTAAGTATTAAAGTGCTTTTACCGTTTTTAATATCGAAGTTTTATGTGACAATTAGGTGCAGTCTCTAAAGTAATTGGTTTCAACAATATACACTCATAAATATATGCGCACAATAACAATTGTGCGCATATACTTATGCGTGTATATTGTTGATTGTCTTAATAATTTTAGTATATGATCCGCTAAACTTATCTTGGCACACCATTATACTAAGGATTTCATTTAACATAATTAATCATTAATGCACATGTTTTAATTTTTTTAAATTCTGAATATATACATGCCAACTGTGAGCCTTTATTTCCCTTCATGCGCACAAAATGCTTATTACAAATGACTAATGTGATATGCATATGATATATAAATTACAAAAAAGTAAAATATATTATCAGAAATATAGTTGAAATATAGCTAGATGTTGATATTTAATTTTTGTATAGGACTTGTCGATTAAGTACAAATTTCCTTCTCGAAATAGTAGTTAAGTGTTTGCTAAGGTGGATATCGATGAAGCAATATGTTCACCTCAGAGAACTTACCATTAGCCGATAAATGTCATTTTAGGAACCATTTAGGATTTAATTCGAGACAGAATTCTGCAATAAACCGTATCTATGGCGTTTCCATGCAGGGGCGATACATTTTATAGATACGCATTCAATTGATGTTTTTGCGCTCAAGAATTGACAGGTATCATCATATGTATGATGTGATAAATAAAAATAAATAAATAGATAAATATTGCATGCAATTGGGGCAGAAAATAAAAAATATTGTAAATTATTGTTTTATTTTCTCTGTACTGCTAATGTACTAAAAGATTGTACTTAAATTATTTCAAGTACATGTATATGCATTTTGTTTAGTAAACCAGAATAAATTATATTATGTAAATCAACACTAGGAATGTTAAATTAATGTTAATGACTAGGAATAGTAAATTAATATCTGAATTGAACCTTTAAAATAAACAAATTGGACCTTAAAAGTATTTAATAGCTAATGCAAAGTATTTCCTAGCTAATGTAAACTATTTCTTGACTTTTTGGTCTTTAAACATTCAAATTTAATGTTAACTGATACTTGTAAGATAATGCTAATAAACATTCGATTTTCACAATAAGATGAAGATAATTGTATAATTATCTTTAGGAACCTTATTATTAAGCATGTATTATCAAGCATTATTCATTACCTTTCATTCATTCTCCTTCAGTACCAGTGAATTTAAAAAAAAAACGGCTTTTATTATAAATTTAACTTTTTGTCACCAATTTCTCCCTGTGGATTTTTGCAAAATTGTGCAATTCTCTCTTAACTAATAAATATTCTAATATACATGTGCAGTGTAAGTTTTACGTGTAAAATAAGTGCAGGACCTACAGCAGTATGTTTGCCATTGTATGCAGATATTTATGAATGTCTATTGTTGATTGTCTTAACAATTATACTACAGGTTCCACTAAATTCATCTTGGCACATAATTATGGCCTATACTAAGGTTTTTATTGAACATAATAATTAATGCAAATGTTTGCCTGTTTTTAATTCGGAATTTGTAAGTGCCACTTGTGGGCCTTTATTTCCGCTCATGCGCTCTAACTGCTTATCGTGTATGCCAATTGTGATACGCGCATGATAAATGAAATAAATAAGTGAATTTATTTGCTACGACAGCACATTCAAAGGAGATCATGGCGCATTTTCGTGCATCATATGATGCTGGTGACATTTTTGATGAGAGAGAGCGCTGGGAGGTGGAAAGAGATCATTCCCCCGTGCAGTCTGTGTCGCAGAGCTGGATTGATGAGAGTAATTGGACACAAGCTAATTTCCAATTCGAGTCTCTGTCCTTCCCACCTCGTATGTTATTTTGAAACATCATTTACTAACTATTTCATGTGTTGTGTCCTGGTCACTGGAGAATAGGTCAACCGTTAGCTGCACGTGTCTTAAAAGGTTATTAAGCAAGAACTGAGCAAAGCTACGGGGAACCACATAAAAAGCCGTATTTTCCCAAGCTAAAGCTACGTAGTGTGTGACTAGGGCTAGCCTTTTATGAATAGATTACCTTGGAGATTGATGGAGTGCTTTTTATTAAATATGACAGCACATTATGGTTATGTATATGAACTTTAGACTGACCAATTGCAAGAACGTTACATAGAGCAAAATTTGTTATTTAGTAGGCCCTATTGATTTTCTGATAGAGATAGACCTATAGGCAAACTATTGACAAACCACCGCCTTACCTGTTAGTCAATGAATATTAACCACTAACTAACCAAGTATAGATTTAGTTAACGTCCTTTTATTTACATTCAATGCTAGTAGTCCATTATAAGGAAGCACCTTAAATTTCCTTTGAACTAATAAGCACTCCGAATCCATATATAGAAAACCTAAATGTTTAAAGAGTATAACGTTAATCTCTCACATACTCTAGCTTTTTCTTTGAATGAATTGAAGAGCGAGTCAATAATCTAGTGCATCACGAGACAATAAGTTACTAATTGCATGCTCAATGGACTGTAAATTGAATTTGTCTTGATAAATACTTGAATGTTAATAAACTTATATTTGATTATTCTCAAAGTATATATTTTTGATCTGTTAACTACTTTCACCTATTCCATTTAATTACCACCTGTATATGATAGTATACGATCACCAATAGGTAGCATTGCTTAGCATTGACTGTTTGATCAATAGATACTAATAATCTAGTAAATCCATTTGCAAAGAATTAATAACAAATAGTTAAACATAAGAAAACTATTGTACGGACGACGCCAGCGAATTTAAACCGGCTGTCTCACTTTCTCTCACCAATTATATATAGCTTAGCATGAATTAGTTTCGTATACCAACTTTGCCCCTGAAATTGTAATGCTATAGCGTAGAGAAACTCTTAATTAGAATAAAATAAAATGGAGTAGAATAGACTAGAATTAAATAGAACAGAAGAGAATGGAATAGAATAGAATAGAATAGCATTGAATTAAGGAGAATTAAATAGAATAAAATGGAAACGAAATAAATGGAATGGAATCAATTGAAATGGAATTAAATAGAAAGGATTGCAAAACTATACATTATTCAATAGTACAAAACGATACAATATAATACACTAGATTACAGCTCAGTACAGTGCAGTACTGTGCGGTACAGTGCAGTACAGTGCATTACAATGCATTACTATGCGGTACAGTGCGGTACAGTTCAGTACTGTGCTGTACAGTGCAGTACAGTGCAGACTGTGTGGTACAGTGCAGTACAGTGCAGTACTGTGCTGTACAGTGCAGTACAGTTTAGTACAGTACAGTACAGTGCAGTTCAGTGCGGTACAGTGCAGTACAGTGCGGTGCAGTGCGGTGGGGTGCATTACTCTTCAATCTTACTGAACAAATTGAATACAATGCAATTCTATGATATACAAAAAAAGTAAATATAACATCGTAGAGTAAAATAAAATATACTACGATACCATACATTAAAATAAAATACAATAAAATAATATACAATTCCAAAAAATACAATACAATACAATTATGCAATATAATGCAATCCAGTAAAGCAATACAATGCATTGTTTTGCGTTGAATTGGTGTACATCGTTGTACAGTATAGCATATTATAGTAATATACTGTAAAATACAACATACTTTGTATAAAAATGAACAAGGTCAAATCTAATTATATAATTAATGTAATCAGTTCATTAAAAGTCATAATATTATCCAAGAATTATTAAATGCTAAATCATGGTAATCATGAATAAATCACTGCACATCATAATATGGAACAATCCAAGCACACTTGCACGAAGTTTACATTGATAGAATGAATGATATATTACTATAATAAATGTATTAAACTATTTTTGGGTATAGACGTTGCAGCAGCTTAACCATCGCGCTGCTGGAAACAGGATTACCTAGTTTTTAACTTTTTATACTATCTTTTCTAATTATAGATGAAAGTTTAGAATATGTTTACTAGATAATGCTAATGTGCTAGTTAAGTGTTTTGATGTTCTGGGCTTATTGTAGGTTTATACGCATAATTCTATAAGTAATTATATTAGAGCTCAATTTATGCACAGCCTATTTGGTTTTCTGGTTCCTGTTGCGTTACTGTATTTGTAAGAATCATGTATGGGTTATTATGCTGGAAACATAGCACTAAATAAAAAAATAATTTTTTTTGTTTATATCAATGTAATATTGCTAATGTTAATAAAATTGTTTGCAGCTTCAAGATCTGGATCATCTGTAAGCTGGGTACCTTCAGAAACTCTCAACAACACAGTTTGGGATTTCTATTTTGATCATGTTTGTAATGACCAACAACGTGACAAGGTAATGCCGCTATTTCTCAATGATATGGCAGAGATCGCGAGAGTGTTAATGTCTCCAGAAAATTTTAGAGACTTTACGGATGATTGTGAAATTATACTGTCAGAAATTGAAGCAAATATTTTCAGTTGTGGATGTGAAAGTAGAAAATCCCAAAACAGACAATCGGATTGGAAAAATCTCGTCAATAAAATTCGTTTTGTTGGAAGTTCATTCGAGAAGACTGGTATAAAGAAGCCAGGGCTTGAATTTGATATAAATTTGATACTGGCATACGATGGCCACATTGAAGTAAAGGATATTCCGGGATGTCCAGGTTTTGTGACTCTCAAATTAGTTGGCAACGGCTACCCCGAGAGTTCTGATATTTCACCTCTGGAGATCAGACAAAAAATCTGTGGTGAGATTCAAAAAGTCATCAACACTTCTGACAAACTCGTGGAGAGTAGATTTCCGTACTATCACGGACCGGCTCTTCAATTTGACAGATACGAGGGACCCATAAGAAAGGAAAACAAACTGTATTCCGTAGACATTGTTCCTGTCTACGAGATTGGTTATGGCAGCGGAAAGCAGACCTTTGTGCCTAAAGAGCTGAAGAGGCTGGATCAGACAACTATTGTAGCTTGGAGACGTTCGTATATTCAGCAGGAAATCAATTTAATGAAGAGTTTGTCGCGAGAGCAAAAGGTGCCGTACAGATTATGTAAGCATATTCTCTGTGAGAATGTTGAACTGAAGGACATTTGCACTTATCATTTAAAAAATGCTTTCTTTTACGAGTTGCGACATAATAACCGCAGAGAGGATTGGATTTTTCCTTCCACCGCTCAAAGAGTGATTGGCATATGGAAAAGGACATGCCAACAATTGGAAGCAGAAAACATGCCAGTGTACTTCTATGATACGGTGAATATGATTGAGAACATGAAGGACGTTACTAGAGCTAACATGATTTGTAGAATCAGTAGATTTCTCAGAGGTGAAAGTCAATTTTCGCATTTATTTACACCGAAATGATTGACGCCCCTGAGATTGGACATCGTTACTGTATATACTGAACAGAGCTATGGCTCTTTTATGGTAGCCTCTTTCGTATTGTGATTTGTTTATCGAACTACATGCACGTTCCTATTGCTTGTATATAAAAAAACTTATGAGAATTTAAGATTAGCAAGCTTTTGCATACTAATTGAGAAATGATATCGTAACTGAAGAAGAATTATTTATAACTTCAATATTTTGAACTTTCCAAATAAGAACCTGAAGTATCACAGTTAATTACATTATTACTTATCATCGCTGCAATCGCGGTTGCAAGTTAAAACAGTTTAGACTGTGTGTCACCGGTGTAACCTTTCACTGTTTATTTAGATGAAGCGGAAAAATCTAAATGCATTTTAATAAATGATTTTAAAAACTATGGTTAAGCATTTCTTTATCTGATTGATTGATTGATAGCTCTATATCGGAAGATTCGAAAGATAAATTTATCTGTTATTGTGTTAACAATATCAAAGCTATCCAATTTCAAATAGCAAATAAAATATGTTATCCTCTCTTGCATTTATCGCTTTTCTATCGCTCATTCAGTAAATATTTGTTCCTATCCAGTTGTCTCACCTTCGCTGCTATACTAATTTACATTTCTCTCTCTCTTTCTTTCTCTCTCTCTCTCTCTCTTAGTGCACTGACTCCTGGTACATCCTCCACTCATCTTTGACTTCCGTTTTCCTCTTCATATCCGCATCTAACATGATATACCATTTTTCTTGAGGATTCTGCTTATGAAGATGTAGGCCTCTATGCCTTCCTCGGCTTCGACTAACATTACATAGCTAATATACATTACATTTGACGTATATGCATATATTGAATGTTTAAGTCTAATGAATTTACTGCAATTTTGATGTTTAGACACTGGATATAACTTAAGAGTTACTAACATTTTAGGTCAATAATTTGTAGCTTACAAATCTTATTTTCTCGTTAATAATCCCATCATAGTTCTTGGATTTTGACGTCCC
This sequence comes from Enchytraeus crypticus, assembly GCA_905160935.1. Taxonomy (NCBI): domain Eukaryota; kingdom Metazoa; phylum Annelida; class Clitellata; order Enchytraeida; family Enchytraeidae; genus Enchytraeus; species Enchytraeus crypticus. Next base: position 645,361 of record CAJHZI010000283.1, on the reverse strand, counting down.
TAACATTGCCCTATGGAGAGAAATCGGACGTTAAATTCTTATTGATTATTGATTGATTGGAGGAGCGTATCAGTGAAGTTTCAGAAGTGGGATCAGTGGGAACAAGCTCCTGAAGCTGTAAAAATATTGAGTCACAATTTTATCATGGAGCGTAACTGTGATAAATACGCAATTGTGAAATGTAAACACTAAAATTATCCACTTATTTCCTTCCCAACCAAGTAGTGTTTCTTTGCAGATATTCCATGGGTAAGATATCGTTCCGGATAGTTCTTATGTGGGGAGGTCCCTGACATCATCCTTGGATGAGGAAACGGACGTTAAACCTTTATTCTTATTAGTGTTATACTCTCTTCTCTGATAAGCAAACTGTGTTCGATTGTGCCTTAATTTTTGCCAACAACGCACCCTTAAGATAAAATCTTACGCCGATTTAGCAAAGATTTTAATCTGAACCCAACACAGACTATACTACAGGTAATTCTAATATCAATCGACAACTAGAAATAAACAAAGAGTCAAAACAACAATCTCTCTCTCAGTCTACTGCCTACTGGCTGATCCATGGTATATAGCGCCTCCACTATTCTCTGTCTTTCCGTTTTCCTCTTCATGTCTACAAATGAGTGGAACTTTAAATCATCTAGCAATACTCATTCTTGTTATATATCATTCTATTGGGGGTATTCTGCTTATGATGAGGTGGGCCACCAATGCCTTCCTCAGCTTTGACTGCCTTTTACCGGGCAGGAGCTAAACAACAATATCTAGCGTATTTACAATTCGGTAGCACTACATTATACTCAAATAGAAACAATGCACGCAAATGTCTAGATATAATTCTAAAATTAAAATCTCTATAACGCTAATCGTTATAAATTAATAGAATTTAAAAAGTAATTTATAATAACTACTAAATACACTTAGTAAAAATAAAAAATAATTAAACAATTACAGTTAGTATATAGTTTACTATTTATAATTTACGTCAATCCGTCAATGGGGATTTTACGTCCAGTTCTTCATAACAGAATGATATTTGGGACGTATTGTAATACCAGAGACATAGCATAGCAACAATTGGAGTGCTATTGTCATCCATAACAACATAAAGAACCAAGGACTTTCTGAGATCATGCAACATCATGTTCGTCTTTGCTTAGCAACTTGTGAAATATGAGCCTTTTTGAATTCAAGTGAAATCGGTAAATATAAAGTATCAAAAACAAATTAAACATCACTAGTACTAGAGCAAAACAATAATAGTAGTACAATAATAATGGTTCCCTACGATATGTATGTTAATGGAATCACTTTATCATAGTTTTGCAATTTCGCCTGAAATCAAATTTTAAAGGTATCTCTGCGGCCACACTCTATGCATAATGCCAAAGCGCGAATTATAATATTTAGCAAAAATCGAGTAGGCCTCCTGTCTTGGCAGTTAATCACTATGGCAAATGACCACTTAGGAAATGACAATTTAATCATAGTGGTAAATGACAATTTATTCATAGTGGTAAATGACAATTTAGTGAACGACAATTTACTTGCTGTAGTAAATGACAATTTATTTGATCTGACAAATGACAATTAGTAAATTACAATTTATTCCCAGTGGTAAGTGACAATTAAATGTAGAGTCTAGATCACAGCAGGCCTGGATAATTTTCTAATTATTATTTTTCAGCACTTCAGTAAATCATTTACAAATTTCTATAAATCGCCTCGACGTTGGTCGTCTTTGACGAGCACAAGCAGCTACCCAAAGCTCAATTATCTTTTAATCTGCTCAGGATATTATTAGTTATAACTTATTAGATACTTAAAGCTTAAAAGGAGTTTATTATAAAAGTAATGATTGCTCTAAATCTTTACAATTTTAGAAGCAAAGAAGTGAAACTTAAGAAACAGTATACGTTTCATATACGTTTCGATTTATTTTCAATTATTTACAATTGTATTCGCCCGAAATCTAATTAAAGATCTACTAGGTTTTTGTTTCGTAAAGTTATCAATTCACAGTGATCAAATGCCTACATATTTAAAAATGTGACATTTTAAGTAAAAAGAATGAATGAAAATAGTTAATGTTAAAATTAGTTACTTAGAATTCAAATAGGGCCCAGGCTTTAAACATAATTATTAAATATTACTAATATATGAAAACTACGTCATCGACAATAAATGTTTGGTAAACTTAAAATGGTTATTAACACAGACTGAATACTAGTGCTATTTACATGACACAAAAACTAATACTAGGAAGAATAATAATATTAAAAATAATAATATTTATTTCAATTAAAAAAATAAAGATAATATTAATTACAGCAATAATAATAAATATTACCTGAAATTATAAATTTTTAAAGTAAAGTACGTTGCCATAAATTCACAAATGTAAATACTGACGTGTAGCAGCATTAGTAACATAAATAATTATGGAATTTATAAGATTCAACTAACACTGCAACTGTGCTACAATTTCTAACTTAAAATCTAAATTAGTGTTGATATATTTATTTTAAATATATACTATATTTATAAAAACTTAAGTACAAACGAACGTATATTAAACTAAGATTAAACAACTAAATTTAAATTTCATGCCATTAAAAGCTAACTAAAACTGCGAATAACAAACTTAAAACTAAACTTTGCGAAAACTACTGTTTATCGACTAAATTTTCAAAATCATGAACATTTTCAACAGTGTGTATTCCATTCCGCAAGTTCAACTTGAAATCAGAGCATTATTGTGAGCATTAGGACCAGATGAGATCAAGTTTATTTGTTGGCGTTGACGTCGAAGGAAGCCTTGATCTTCCTCTCGTTGAGTGGCATGGTTGGTCTGTAATTGTCCGCCATCTTGCAACACCTCTCAGGGTCCTTATGGTCGCCAGTGGGGCAAGCTTCACCCCCCTCCCTCTTGCATGTATTTAAAGATCTGAATGCATCCATCTACAGGTGAAATCATCCAGTCAATCGATTAACTAGTTTATCAAGTAGTTAACTACATTCCAGCAAGCAATCAGTTTGCTGATTGACTGGCATTAAACACCAAAAAACATCGGCTGGCATCGTTCATCAATTAAGTACTTCATAAGTAAATCAATTCAGATAAATTGCACAGACCATCCATTTATTAATGAATTAATCTATCAAACAATAAATTACTTATAGTCAATTATTTTTTACTTTTAATAAAATATAATCGAATAGCTTGAAGCTCGTAGTGCTTAAATGGTCTTCGAAATGGCCTTTACTATAGGTAAAGGTCAAAGTTTTTTATAACAGGGCACTGATGTTAGATATGAAACAGAGATGATCAGAGCAACAATGAATAGAGACATATGGAGGAATATGACCATGACCGTCCAGGCTTGGAACAGGCACGGCACTTAGAGAAGAAGATGTTAGATATTTTCGAGTATTTAAAAAATGACATCTCGCGCTCGAATTAATGGCAATTATGATACGGAAACAGGCGCTAAATTTAGCTCACAGCTTACGGAATTTTCCTGCTTCATGGTTTCGTTATTCTACATGGTTTTGTTGATGTAATATACATCGCATATACATCAATACTAGAGTATATTATTGCATTTTCTTTATGTTTTTAAAAATAGCGTCGTTCAATATTTACAAATATTACTTAATACTAACGTGTTTCAATTACAAAATTGTTCTATAATTTTCACTACTAATCACTCAGTTTAAAAAGCTAAGCTGGTAAAGCTACGGTTAACGTCAGTTTCCTCACTCGAAAGAGATGTCAGTAACGGGCGAGCCCAGGAATTGAACCCCGCACCATCTGATCCGTGGTCGAGTATCTTACCGACTTCGCCACTGGCTCCAGCCAATAAAACTGAGTCACAACAATATGTCATCTACTAGTTACCGGGTACCAGCTGCTGCTTTTGTTTTTCTAATTACAGTTCATTTCTGCTGCACTATATATGTGAATTTCCAATGTATTAAGTCAGAAATAGCTATAAATTCCTTGAATTAAATGAGGAAGGCAGCGGGAAACCACCTCAGAAGCCATCTTATTCCCATGCTATAGGCTACACTAGTGTGTGGATATGGCATTGCCAGTTGTGAAGGGATTAACTTGTTAATCGATGGTGTGCTCTTTATGGAGCGTGAAAAGCAGCATGGAGTAGGAATATGTACCTTGGACCTGCTACTGGGCAGAACACTAGAGAGAGAAGCATAAATAAGTAAAATATAATTTTAATTATGTCACGTTTTTATGTGACGTCCCTGACATCATGACGTCCCTGACATCATCCTTTTATGAGGAAATGGACGTTAAACCTTTAATATGATTATTATTTCTTCACCTGTTTTTCGGAAACCTGGATGGGTTCCTCGAAGATGATGAACTGAACGGATTCATAGCAGGGGGGCGTGGTTAGAGATCCGTGATATGTCCAATAGCGAGTGGTCTCACCTGTTTAACAGTGAATAAACGTACGAATGAATGAATAAATGATTAAGCGTAAGAATGAATAAATTAACTCAATAAAAATACGTATGAATGAATTAAATGAATAAACATACGAATGAATGAATTTACTGAATAAACGTACGAATGAATGAACTAAATGAATAAGCGTATGAATGAATGAATTAATGAATAAGCGTACGAATGAATGAATTAAATTAATACACGTACGAATGAATGAATTAAATAAATAAACGTACGTACGTACGTAAAATAACTGCATTATTTGATGCCGAGACATGAATCGAAACTGTGAAAAAGTATTTAATTAAGTTTGCAAAATTTTTACTAAATGGTTTGATTGAAATTATAAATTTTATCAGAAAACTGTATTGCATTGTATAGTGCATTCTTGTTATTATTTTTGCATCAACTCTATGGCATGATACTCTATTCTATTTTGTCGTGTGGTATTGAGATACAATGCCTTCCGCTGCACTACATTGAACTGTACTACCATGTACTACAATTATTCAAATGTAATTTGTTCCATTCTACTACAATCTATATACTCTATTGCATCTTAGACAAAGAAATACAACATTGTATTCCGTTCTATTTATTTTACAGTATCTAACACGATGAAGTACAATATTGTTTTCCATAATTTAAATTTTATTAGATCTACTCTATCTTTTAAAATAAACAATATACAATATACGATATACAGCATTGCATTCCACAATTTTCATTCTATTTAATCCATTGTATCTTTTACGAGAAAGTACAATATTTACAGTACATTATTTCATAATTGCCATTCTATTTATTTTACTGTACCTTATGCGAGGAAATGCAATATTGTATTCCATTCTATTTATTTTACTATATCTCATAAAAGAAATGCAATATTGTATTCCATTCTATGTATTTTACTGTATCTCATACAAGGAAGTACAATATTGTATTCCATTCTATTTATTGTACTGTATCTTATACGAAGAAGTACAATATTGCATTCCATTCTATGCTTTTTACTGTATCTTATACGAGGAAATGCAATAGTGTATTCCATTTCATGTATTTTACTATATCCTATACCAGGAAATGCAATACTGTGGGTACCTGGAAGGAGAGAGGCTGTTTTGAACTCAGCTGGAACAGCCGCCTTGTCGCCGTTGTACGGAACCTGACTGAAGAGATTTGTTAAAAGTTCAAGACCTGGATGATCCTTGTTGTTTCCATCAGCCTATATAACACAAGAGTAGAAACTTAGAGGTATCTTCGTACAGATAAAATATTATACTTAGAACAATTTTCTTAGAAAATAGCCATGGGAAATGTAAATGATAGTAAAATTAAGGCAAAGAGAAACCACCCCAGAAGCCATACTTTTCCCGAGCCATAGGCTACATAGGGAATGGATAAGGCATAGACATTGTGAAGGGATTAACTTGCTGATCTTTGGAGTACTCTTATGGAGCGAGAAAACAGACTTTGAGTATGAATATGTACTTTGAACTTACCACTTGACAGTGCACTGAAGAAGAAAAAGTAAAATTAACATAGTTAAACTATTTCTCTTTCAGTTGACTGACTATTGGCAGGCCCAGGGTAAACAAGTCATCCGCTTTTTCTCCTCACATACGAAAGCGCTACCAAATCATTTAACTTTCCAAGCCTCGATCTTCCCATAATTCCTTTCCAATCCTTTTTTCCTCCAAATACATTTTTAGAAAAACAAATAATCCTATCTTAGAATATATGCTCCCTCTATCTCTTGTTTCGATGTCTTTACATCATCATCATCATCAACATCAACTTCCTTGAAGTTTAGACCAGTTTAACTACGGTCGGAATTAGAAAATTTCGTAGCAATTTCAGGAGCCTAGGTGCTCACCAACCGTATGTTGAAAACGTCATTTCTGACGTTGGTGCGTCTAGGTGCATTGTCGCCTTTTACGATAAGTGCCGTTAACGGTTTGTCTATTCTTCAGCAACACGGACACAACACGGGTAATTTTCTATGTCAATTACTGTGTTTTATCACAATTAAACATCTTTCTCTCTTGGTATCAAATCTATACGGCTCTTCCTCGTGAGCAGATGTCACTTATTTCTTCAAATGCTACACAATTACAAGATATTATGTTCACAGTATTATAGTAGCTACACAATTAGTATATATTATTTTCACAGTATTATACTAATCATTAGCTATTTCAATATATTATAACAATAAAAATAGCCCCGCATTTTTCTATGCTATAGACCGACTGATCAATCATACTACAAACGTGTTGAGTCGCTACAACGATTGTGGCATTATACCACTAGACTACTTGAGCTTCACTGGACATTCAGCGCTACTGTGGCATTTAGCATTAAGCGGCGCTTTATAAATATGTGCTTATTGATTGATTGATTAATTAATTGATTGATTGATTTGTCAGTGAGTACAGTAATCTAATACAGTGTCTTTTCTAACTACATCCTAAACTTATCCCGACCCTAGTTAAATTGAGATTCAAGGGAAGATGATTGCGATTATACTAATAGCCATCAATGTGTACTAGCCAGCAGAACATATTTGCACCCAAAATAAACATAAAATATTAAAGCAAGCGGCTTCCCTTCTACATATAATATTATACAAGAGTTCAGACAATAAAATACTGAGCATTTTACAACCACTCCACTGTTAACATATCAGTACAGGCACACATGTGTAAATAGTGCGAGAGAAAAGTGTTCAAATTCTCACGACGTTTATATTACGCTCTACAGTTGAATTCCATAAGCAAGTTTCTTTTATTATTTTAAGATTTTTTTGAATACTTGAGGCTTTTTTAATTTTTTAAGGTATTTTGAATATTTTAGGCTTTTCAAATATTTTAAGCTTTTAGAATATTTTAAGCAGTGTGAAAATTTTAATGGCAAATGTCAAGTTTAAAGTCAGTTTCACATCTCGAAATACAACAGTGTTAGTCAGTGATGTATCCGAGTTGCTGAAGAATAGACCAATAGACTGAACGTGTAGTGGGAGGCATCAAAGCACTAAGATCCAAAACAATGTCAGAAAGGTTATTCGGTAGAAGTGCGCCTAGGTTCCAGAAATTGCTACAAAATTATCTAAATCCCGACCCTAGTTAAACTAGAATTCAATGGGAGATGATAATAATGATTCTATTGTTACTATTATAAAGCTTCTCTTCCTCATAGTGCATTGCCTATTGGCTTTTCCACGGCATATAACTCCTCCTCATATTTCTATTCTCTGACATTCTCTTCATATGAACATATGAATTGTTACCAAATCATTCAGCATCCCAAATCTCGGTCTCGGTCTAAAATAAATATTATTATTATTATTATTATAGTAGCATCACTAATTACTTAGAACATTTTTGGAGAATTGCAAACCTGTATAAAGACAGTAAGAACTGCCAGCCCATCGCTTTCCTTCACAGCCTCTTCAAACTTTTTGTACTTGGTACTGTTGTAATGAACCAGATGAAGCTGAAATGTGCACGTTAATAAATAGATAGACAGACATATATTTTATTTTAACCAAAATCATAGTGACACTGTACACTATGCATAGAAAGTCGTGAAAATGGACATACAGGCCCGAAGGCTCTAACGCACGCCAACAATATATTAGCACCATTTGAAAATGTTAAATTCAACCGTGGGTTAGTCTTAACAAAAGTACTGTGATTCAGGTACCATGGCACTCCTTAAAAATACTGAAATGTAAACGTATAGATTTATCTAATGTAGTGAAGCAAACTCGACTTTAATTTATTTTAATTTATTTAGAGACAATTAATTTTTATTTTTATATTGATTTACATTAATGAGACCTAGATTGCTAAATCTCAGTTATGTAAAGTCTGGATAGACGTGTCAAATCAATCATATCACAGTTAAAAATTCCACTTTAAGCCATTTTACAAAGTACCATTTTAAAGTGCATTTATAAAGCTCCAATTTAAATCAAATTTATAAAGTGCCACTAAATTAAGAAAGCTTCGGCTGCTATACACGGATGATAGAAAGACACAGTTTAAGCAAAATATCAAAACCAACTAATGTATGAATGACATATCTACCATTAGTAGGTGGTAACGTCAAGAACTTTTAAATGACAGATCCTGAGGTGAATTGAACCCTCCTGGGTTCGAATCCCAGCCGCGCTGATCTGAGAGTAAAATTTCGGACATTCACTGGACTGGTTTTACGGAAAATGGTCTAAATTGCCTAACGGTTTTAACTTAAACTTCATTAAAAGTGAGAGATGTCACCATTGTTGACCATTTCTCCATAATGCGCGTTTACTGTTTTATAATACCTTTCAATAAATTTTTATTCGTCTAAAAATTCCTACAAACGAGAATAAGAAGGCAAAAATGTTTAATTTAGTTTCTGATTTCTAATTTGTCGTCCGTTACCTCAGCCGAGTATAGCTTATCGTCGATCATATGCTCGGCCCCCACTTCGCTCTTGGACCCCCAATGGAAGTGGAATTGTTTCAGGGTGTACTCCCCTGTCAGTGGTCCCCCCGTTAAATCTGTAAATAAATTTAAGTACCATAACAATTTACAATTATAAAGAATAAACCATTCGTTAACTGCACGTGTCGTAAGAGGCGACTAAGCATAAAGGGAGGAAGACCACTGGAAAGTCAGCGGTCCCCTAGTTAAATCTGTCATACACATTACATCAGGCAAACATGTACAGCTGTGCAGTCACGTGTTGTGTCCGAGCCACTAAAGAATAGACCATTCGTTAACTGCACGTGTCGTAAGCATGACTAAGTATTAACTTAGGAATTCAGCGGGAAAAACCTTACTAAGCTTATTGTTCCAAGCTATATAGGCCATATACGATATGGATAAAACAACTTCCGGTCGGCAGAGTAAATAGACTGACTATTATATACATACACACATATCTCTCTCTCTATTAGCTCACTGCTCAATGGCAGGTCCATGGTGTGTAGCGCCTCCACTCTTCTCTGTCTTCCGTTTTCATCTTCTTGTCCACATACTAGTGGATCTTTAAATCATATAACATTCCTAATCTCGGTCTGCCTCTGCTTCTCCTTCCTTCCATTCTTCCTTATATGACCTCCTTTATTAAACGTCTCCCACACTCTTAGAATGTGTTCTAACCAACTCTTCTTCCTATTTCTTAGTGTATTTATCAACTGACCAACTCTCTCCAGAACGTCGAACTCTTTTTATCTGTAACAACTCTCTCCAGAACGTCTTCAACTGCAACTCTTCGGCTCCAGAGAGTCTCCTGCACATCTCCCCATAATCACACCCCCTTCATCGCTTTCGAGTGAGGAAACTGACGTTAACATTAGCTTTTATTATATCTTAATAGCATAGTTGAAAAATTTACGCATGTATTTATCATATGTATCTCAAATGTTTGCCATTTTTATACAGTGTTTGTATATCTGTAAGAATGTTCATATATGTTTGTATATTCACAAGATAGTCCAGCCTTTCGACTTCCTCCCTCGTCAACCAACTGCAACCAACTGGAGTAAGACTTCGTTTTTATCCCATCAGGAATGTTTAAAATGTAACAGACACAAGTCTATATTTTTATCTTTGGAAGTAGCTCGTAAATAATATTATTGTCAAAGTTACATTCTTTCTCTTATATTTCTAATGCTACAATACCCTATTTTGGCATTAGCTTGAGATAATGTAATCATTTGTTTATACATCTGTTTACTATTTTTAACCTACAATGTTTAAGCTGACATTTCACACATAGCTAACCTTTTAGTGTTCCAATAACCTCTATGAATAAATTTGTGAAGCTTATGCTAATGTGTGACTGTTAGCTTTAAACTCTAGCTAAACAATCTGCGTATATTCGCGTAGGCCTATAGTAGTATATATGCTATGAATACACACACACATACACACATACACATATATATATATATAATATATATATTTAAAGCTGCTAAAGTTAATGTTAATGTCAGTTTCCTCACTCAAAAGCGATATCAGTGACGGATGAGCCCAGGATTTGAACCCCGCATATACTGATCCGCGGTCGAATATCATACCGACATCGCCAATATATAATATCTTGATTATATATATATTGTGATGAAGGTACGTAACTCTCATTAATACAATATAATTTATAATATATATTCATATACATGTATATACATGTATATACATGTATATAATGCATGTAAATCAACATTTTTTTAAAGAGTGTTACCGCTTATCACGAATAAAAAACATATGATTGAAACTACATTATGATAACACAGCGATAGCTATGTATAGCAGTATATCAGTATATCAGTCGTAGACACACGTTATGCATGCCATTTGCTTGCATAACGTGTGTAGCATGTATAAGCATTTACAGTATGGTTGTCCGGAAGGCAATAAACCCGTAGCGATATAAAGTCACATTTATACGTTACGTAGAATCAACCAATCGTTTTATAATCGTTTTACTTTAATAATTAATACTTGAGGAGCTACTAAGCCTTATCTAATTCACTCAAGAGCCTGCTGTACAGCTAGTCATATTTCTCACTGCATCTAGGATAGGACAAGGCATAATGTTATATCGTCATTATGATAGATGATTTATTAGGAGGTAACCAAAATAAGATACACGTGTTATCTGCGTTCATAATCTTCACTAGATATCTCTCTCTTTCTCTCTCTCTCTCTCTGGAAATAGCAAAGCTGGTAAAGCTAAGGTTAACGTCAGTTTCCTCACTCGAAAGCGATGTCAGTGACGGGCGAGTCCAGGATTTGAACACGCATCAACTGATCCGCGGTCGAGTATCTTACCGACTTCGCCACTGGCTCCAGCCAAAGTCTCTCTCTCTCTACTACTACTACTATTCTGTCAAATGACAAGTTTAAAATTCAAATTTCTAAAGTAAGCCTGCTCGTTAATTAGCTATCCGTTTATAATAATTAAATTGTGTCATAATATTTAGTTTTGAGAGCACTTGTCAAACCACATTTTATTTTTTTTCTTAATGATTTTACCCATTAACAATCAAGGTAATAAAGTACACTAAAGCTATTATACACGGCTGCTTCTATCAACTAATATCTCGATCTTTGCGAAGAGATTCACTTATTGATCTATGCAATACACATTTGAGAGTGCAAAATCAAACGTGAGTATGAATATGAATATTGGATCTGCGATGTGTGAGAAAAACTAGAGAGAGAGAGAGAGAGAGAGTGATTGAGAGTGAGAGAGGAACCCGATTTTTTGTCAATGTGCTACTTAGGTATTTAACTGTGGTCTTTTAAACATGTTATTGGTTTATTAATTTATTACACTTGAGGTATTGTCTGTGACTGTCATAAATTTAATGTAGGCTACATTAGTTTGCTGTATAGCTAGAATACAATACATCTGCTGCAGTCATCAGTACAAATAACCAACCGTTTACTAAGCAAATATATGATTTATTGACATTTGGTATTATAGTCTTCAAAGTCACCTTGATCATTGCTAGTATTGCTCCAATAAATTACCAATTGTCTTGCGCTAACAGTTGTTATGAGATTAAACGTCATTTTATAATAATACATTTTATAGCAATCTTTAACTTTACAATACAGCTGAAGCTCTTTTCTCTGAAGTTTTTGATTGAGTAAAATAAAATCTGGCAAACAAATATGTCGATAACCTCAAACTATTCTACAATAATCTGGTTGAATCCGGTTATGAAATTAATTATTATATGTCTTTATGATGAGACAAGAAGACATATAAGCAGTTTCATGACCTCACAGGTCTTATACACTATAATTCTAACTCCTCTGCGGTTTTCTATACACAATTAACTGTATTAATTTAGATTTAAGTCGAGGCTTTTCTAATTGCTCTTTTGGTTGAATTGAAATTATTGTAAAGTTGCACACACGTTTAGTTTTGTAATTTTTTCAGTTTTTAAGTTTTTTTAATTTTTAAGTTTTTCAACATGTAAGTTTGGCATTTAAGTTTGCCTTCAAACAATAAAAAATGTTAAAAGAACTAGAACTAAGAACATACAAGATGGCGGCTCCTCGTCGTAGCTCACAGTGACAGAATGGCCGTTGTTAGAGATGCTTTTCTTAGAGCCGTCGGCGAACGTTGATTTCAGCGGATTGGCTAGCAGACTCGCATCGTACTCAGCCTGTGCTCGTTCAATTACCACCGGAGACTGGTTGTATCCGGCTGCATCCATAGCAATCTGCAGCCAGTTGTGCGGAGCTGTAATAATACATACATTAATATTGTGTGTATAAGTAGTACATAGAGTAATATAATCTTTCGAAGTGGATGTGAAATTTATATCTAAATCAATTCAATAATAATAATGTCAGTAATAATAGTACTAGTAATATCATTGATAATAATATGAATAATAATAATATTATTATTAATAATATTAATAATTGCAGGCTTTCGATGACGGCAAGGATTTGAGGGAAGTTGTGAGGAGCTTTAGTTTAGAAATAAAAACAGTTATATTGAAATAAAATCCTGTCACTTGTGAATCTTTCAGTGCGGCAGTAGCTTTTGTTTTAAAACTAAAATCAGCAATATTAACAATAACAGTAATAATAATAATTATATAAAAAATGTCAGGTTTCTGATGGCTTTGCAAAGATTTAATGCAGACTGCTTAAACAATTCTTTTAAGCAGCTAGATGGCCTCGAGTAGCCGGGCAGCGGTTCAGCACGTATTGCTCGAATCGTTTTTAGTAAACTCCTGCTTCTTTACACCAGGGGTAATTTTAAAAATTGTAACTACTACGGCCCTACTAATCGCAACGATTAATAGGGCCTAACTAAGCATAGCCGCTTATGATAGTTCACATACTATAGTATACAGTAAAGTTTAATAAATCACGCCTTTTTTATTTGTTAGTTTTGATTCTATGGAGTGCCCATTATAAGGCTCTAAATCAAACTTCTAATGTGCGCCTTGAACCTGACTGATTCGATAGAGGGAGAAAGAGAATTGGAGAGAGAGAGAGAAATATCAGTTTAGTCAATGAGTAGAGGTGACATATATCAAAGCGATCAATTACTTCATATTATCTGGCAATTGACCGTTGCACACAGCACCTCGAGCTCTATTTATCACAACGCCCGCTTGATGCGATAAAATTAATATCTGATAGTGTTAGCAGGTGGTTGAATATTAGTGCAATGTCAGAGTAAACTAAGTAAATAGTCCTAACTAGGCTCAATCATGATCAACTCTGGACCCCTAAAGGATTACAGCTGTATGAAAACTGAAATATTGTTCTCATTTGAGAAATACATTTTTCACAACACACTGGATTATTTTTAAATGGCACTCACGTTAGTACAACGCTATAGTATAATTTGACAGTCAATCATCTAGGCATGTAGATAAAGGATTAAACTGTAATACAGACACATTTTCTATTATACTGCTAAGAATAAATATCATCCATGATTACCGAAAAATAACGAATACACCAATAAAAGCATCGCATATATGTTTAGATGATTAATGGAGTGCTCATTAATCAATTATTTGCTGAGATTGTGATTTAATTAATTTGCATGTGTCTTGGACAGCCAACTGAAGAAAACTAAAGAGAGAGAGAGAGAGAAAGAGGGAGGGAGAGAGATATCATTAGCGTCGTGTTTTTATTGACGAATTAATACCCAGTAAAATGATCCAGAAAATGTCAGAGTTAACTGGTAACACTGAATCGTTTTGCTATACTATTTAAATATTTATTAATCTAATTCCCAAGAGTATAATTTAAGTGACAGAGAACGTTAATGTGTCATTGCGCGCAATGGCGTTGGATTATATAATAGAAAACTTTAGCAATCGAGTCTGCTCATCCCATATATTCTAGTCAACCCTTCAATACTACTATTAATAAAGTGCCGTCTAGCAAGACGATAACTATATAAAGTCTTTTAAAATATTGTTTATTGCTATATCTAGTACCACAAAAAATGGTAGTGTAACCTTGGTATGGACCACGCTATTATACGAATGTTAAATCTTGACTTTAAGGAATGAAGATATCAGGAAACTAGAAGCATTGTAAATGTGGATATGGAGAATAATGACAAAGATTAGCTGGACTAAAAATGCTGAAGAAGTTTTGTACACAGTTGGTACAGATAGATATTTGATAGATAAAGTAATAGATAGGAACAAATATTGGATAGGACATTCTAAGGGGAATAGCTTACTAAAAGAGGTCATAAAAGGTAGAATGGAAGGAAAGAGGATCAGATGCAGACCGAGACTTAAAGACCCACTCTGATGTGTACATGAAGAGGAAAGCGAAAGACAGTGAATAGTGGAAGCATTATATATCATTGACCTGCCAGTAGGTAGTGCCCTGATAGAGAGAGTTCATTTTATATGTGGCATGCAAAATAACAATTTAAAAACTATACAAATTGTATCATATCCTGGTTTACGCTAATATGCTGCAGATATTGGTTTCAGTATTAGAAACTGATAATAGAGTCAACCTTTTAACCTTTTGCAGTCATTTACTGCAAAAGGGTAATAATAACAATAATAATAATAATAATAATAATAATAATAATAATAATAATAATAATAATAGTAATAAATTAATAATAATAATAATAATAACACATTTAATGTTAATGCATTTAATGTTTAATGTTTAATGTCATTTAATGTTTGCATTTAATGTTTTGCTATATAACTGTCATGAAGTACAAAGAAGACAGAGAGTTGGATTTTGGAGATTAGGATGCATTACATTTACATTTGATCCATAACTACTGGAAAGAAGACACATCAAGGAGTTTCATAATATAAATAAAGAACAAATAAAATGCGCTTCAATTGTGAAGATAACATATTGTTAAAAGAATTACTATATATTTATTTATTGTTTTATGCTAGCCACTACAACTCTGAAGGACCACCCAGTGACCGATTGTCATGAGTGACCTTGGATCGTCACAAGACGTTTGAATGACCTTCATATCTCTGCTGTTATAAATGACTCGATACATTCTTTCTCATTCATTTCTCAATAGTATTCTTTTACTATACTATACGTTGTGTCAATTCATACCACGCTGCCAGTATGAAAATGTTTGGTATTATATTGTATCAAGTCTATTTCGTTTAGATATTATAGCAACTTGATAGAATGGCTTAATATGTACATATACCTAAAATATCACAATGTTATATAAATAGAAATGATTTACGGCTGTTTGGTTCTTTCAAAATAACACTTGTAACCTCACACGTCTTTACAGAAACTCATGTTCATTCTTATGAACCTGCTTAACGATGCCTTCATGGTAATATTAGCCACATACGATATCCGAGATGCAACTTGTGAATGTTATCTATTGCTGACATCGACACTGTCTGGAGTCAGTGGCAGGGATCAAATCCAGTGATCTACCAACACTAGCATGCCATCGAGTATGAAACTGACGTTAAATTTGGCTTTAACTTTTTTGGCTTTAATCACAGGCTCGTTACACGCTTATTAAAGACACTCAGTTACTAAAATGTTGATCACAACATCTAAGATGATATCGAGCCTTACTCCAGCCCATTGAAATATATAGTTTCTAAGGTAGTTTCCTATTGCCTTCCTCAGTTTCTGATTAATCGTCTCTTACAACACAAGCGGTTTGCAGTGGGTCCATCCGCACTTGACGCGGAAACAACACAGAAAAGCTTAAATTGTATAAAAGCAAAACTTTTTTTAATAGGATAACCATACTGATTATAAAAACGAGAAAGCTGGAGTATAGTATGTGATGATAAATTTATACCTAGGACCAATACCTTCCATTTGACAGTAAATACATAGCCTATATATATATATATATAATATATATATATATATATATATATATATATATATAATATAATGCATATATATAATATTTTATATATAATATTATATATACATATATATATTGTGTATATATATATATATATATATATATATATATATATATATATATATATATATATATATATACATGTATATAAATATTATAATACTGCATTGCCACCAGTTTGTTCTGCTAAATGCCTATGCAGTTCTTATCTGACGATGCTTGGCGTAAAACTGATTTATGGCTATATTCACCCAGTGTGTAGCTTATACAGTATTATGATCGATAGTGTTTACATTCTAAGCAGCATGTGCCCATAACACGTGACTTAAGAAAAATAGAAAAACATCAAACAAGAAAATTCTTACAGCATCGCCATTTACATTAATCATAAACCGCATATTCAGTGAAGGAAATATTCGTTTAAAAATCTTATAATCTCAGCGATTGAACATTTTCCAATTTTTTAACCAATATAATTCGCTTGTTTACGGTGAGCCTCAAGGTCTGTCTAGATTTGAGTTCAATCTAAAATTCAAAAAAGTATTTCCAACAGAGATGAGGCATAGAGAAATCACCTCGGCGCCTATATATTTATTTGTTCGTTTGGAAATTATTTAAGTTCAATGTTTGACAGAAGTTTAAATATTGCAATAAAATGAACGTAATTATTAAAGGAAAAGAGGATCTTAACGATCCTAATGAGCTGAGTTTGAAAATTTAATGTTTCACCTGCTTGAGATTCTAATTAAAGTTTAAATTATTTTCAGGAAACACAAGAACTAAGCTTTAATTGAAATTTAACTTGAAATTTAATATATCATGTCATGAAGCAGTGACCGATTAAGTGGTAATTTCTTTCAGCAACATACAAGTATATAAGTATATACACTGTAAGTATAATTTATTTAGATCTGCCAATGATCATTGGTCGAATTGTATAATTTGATGTGAAAACGCCACATGTTTCAAGCTCAAAACTCAAATGTAGTTATCTAACTCAAGCCAAATTTAAGTTTAACGACAATTTTCTGTTAAATAGCACGCCAGTAACGGGGGAGATCACTGGATTTGAAACATACACCTACAGTATTTGATCCGCTGTCGAACTACTTGCCAACGAGCCACAGGCTCAGCTCAAACACAAGAATTATATATATATATATATATATATATATATATATATATATATATATATATATATGTATAATTGTATATATACATGTATATAAATATTAGTGTTGGACAAGATATTTAAAAATGTAAAAGATATTTAAGATTCTTAAAAGATACTTATATATATATAGGCATTTATAAGTATATATATATGTATATATATATATATATATATATATATATATATATATATATATATATATATATTAATCATATACATATATATATATAGAGAGAGAGAGAGAGAGAGAGAGAGAGAGAGAGAGTAGACAGATAGATAATATACAGATGTAGCGATATATGTCGATATGACCGTACAGCAACTGACATCTGTTAAAACGTTTAATCTCTCAGTTAAAAATACAGCATGATCACGGTGAAACTTGCACCGGTATTTCACAGTTTTTCAGAGGCAGAATCTTGGGTTTATTTTAAGAAAACACCAGGATACCTCAGGATCACATTCTCTCGCAGATATCATAAATCTACGACAAGTTCAAGGTGATCAAGGTGAACGAGGTGCGGAGTCTGAGTTTACATGTACTAGTTACAGAACAGACTTTTTAATTTTTCTGGTAAATATGTGTTTAGCGAAAACAATTTTCTTTTGCAGACATCATAAATCTATGTAAAAGTCAGTTTGAACCCGCCGCTGACTGGGATTTTACTAGTTAACAGTACAAGGCTAAAGTATCGAAGCGCTCCGAGCTGTGCTCTCGGTTAGTTGAATTATACGAAAATATTTTCCTTTCTATTTACTTTCGAAAATATTTTAGTTTCTACAATTTTACGCAAGCAGTTAACGCTCGGTGGGCTTAATGTAAAGCTTATCACAATTAATACTATAAAACGAGCACTATTTATATATATATATTCTTTTATTCACCATTATATGACAGACACAAATATACAAACAAACAAAACGAAACTAAAAATAAACGAAAAAAGACAGAAATTAGCCGATATGCATAAATTTAGTCTATATGGCTTGTGTTTGTTTTACTGCAATACCAATGAAATGACGCAAATTTCAAATCACTTGGTATACAATGCGTAAATCATAATTAACATAAATTTTAGCTTAGTTTCTAAAAATCAAAATCAGCATGTTTGTGACTATTGTTTCATAATCAGCAAATTTACATCGTTAACATCAGCAGTTTAATGAAAATTAATAAATAGAATTTGGGCCCCGGATATTACTAGAGCATTGAATCCCTCTATACAGGCTAGATTGTCTAAATAGCTCAGCAAGTAGAGCGTTAGGTAGCTTCATGAAGTATTATTAGTACGGCGTGGAATTTAACGCAGTCGGTAGCTGCGCGTCAACTAAACGCAGATTAGTTACGTCGGGCTCTGCTAGTACATGGTAGGGTAACCCCCTTGGAAAAACGAATGTGGACGTCTATGAAGGAAAAAATTCTCCTCTGATTGTCATTAAATGAATCTCGGCAATCGTTTCAACATAAATGAAATATTAAATGTTCTGCGTTCGTCGATTCATTCCAGAGCTAGCTTATCAGATGGCAAAAATCTCGGACACTCAGCGAACTGGTCAAATGGATAAACTCTGCCTAAAACTGTTTAAGCATTTGATACTAAATATTACAGATATCATATTTTTATGGATGATCACTTCACAACACGTGGGTTGTTCAAGCCTCATTTTGCTGCTATCAGATGACTTGATGCTATTGCTTAACTTCAGATCGTATTTTCTTTTCTGCCAAAGTAGTAGGCAATCCAGTTCTCTCCACATCACGGACATGATATCGTAAAGGAAACTGACGTTAAACGTGGCTTAAACTTTTTAGCTTGCACTTTGGGTCAGCATATGCTGATATCATAAAACTAGTTAGAGCATATTCCGTTAGGCTCGGCTCTAGGGATGTCTCCTACATTGCCTTTGAGTGAAGAGCCAAACGTTAATTCTACTCTGTATTCTATAGTGCTGCACTAATTATTAAGCTACAGCTGGCTAAAGCCATACAGAATGAATTAGATTGTATATTAAGTTCAATTGCTACAATAATTAACCAACGCATATAATACTATTTTGCCGGATAATATCGCCGGTAAAAGACATGTACAATTACTTAGAGTACTTACAGAGAGTTCCCTTGTAGCCCCACATTTTGTTGAATTGATATCTGTTGAGTCACGAAGATAAGATCACACACACAATCACACTTCAACCTCGTTGATATGTGAGATATTAGTGTTATCTGCTGAAATTTCAAAATAAATGTATTTAATAACGCATTACGGATTAAAGCTGAATAAAGCTGGTAATAAATAATATCCAAATCAAATTAAGTAATATTAAATCAACCTAAATATTAATAATATTAGTAATATTAAATAAAATTTCCTAATTATTTTAAAAAGTTTTGACAGTCTGCAAGTGGTCTTGATGCAAGTGAAGAGCGCATATATCAGTGCCTTTATGAATTGCCGTCTTATTTCACTTTCCCTATGTCTTCTAGTGTATACATTGTAGCAAGTTGACTAGTGAAGTAACATGAATGTAGCGCTGATTTTTAAAATATGCTAGCCTTATACCTCATCATCTTCTTCCCAAGAATCCCAGATTAATGAGGCTCTGGATACGTATAGAACTGCTTTATTCCTCAATCTTTTACATTCGTTTTGGAAAATTCTGCAGCAATTTTTGGAGACTAGGCGCTCACCAACAGCATGCCCTTTCTGGCGATAGTTTGGATTTTAGTGCTTTGTTGCAATTTACGGCACGTTATGTCCACGGTTGGTTTATTCTTCAGCAACCCGGACACAACGCGGATAATGCTATCCTTATTATAATACGAGTACATTATAATAAATAGCATATATGTACTACTATATTATTATACAAGTATGTACAGCTGTATAATAGATTTATAATATATTATAAACTCATTTCACTTCAGCGAGCTTGTAACACTTGAGCATACAGGATGAACTCGGGTTATGCTGCACACAGCCCTATGATACCAAGTAGATAATGAGACCATTATAAATATCTATCTATGAAATCAACTGTTTATTTGAATTAGGTTCTTCATTAAGCGAATTCTAATGTTGTGTCCGGGTGTATTTTGATTCCATTTCATAAGCCTTATCAAAATGGAGTAGAATATAAATTCTGCTAATACACAAGTAGTGCTAGTAACGTCATCATCATCATCATCTTCCCTTAAATCCCAGTTTAACTATGGTCGGGATACGAATAGACCTTATACAATCCTCTCTGCCCCACATCATATCATCAGTCAATCCACTATTTTTTCCATTCGTTCACGTTTTTGTAGCAATTTTAGGAGCCTAGGCGCTCATCATCCGAATGCCCCACTGACGTTGGTCTGGATCTTGGTGCTCTAGCCGCGTACTACGACACGTGCAATTACCAGTTGGTCTATTATTCAAAAAACCTGGACACAACAAGAGGAATAGCACTAATACCTATAATACTAATAGAATCATGCTAGCAGCTGAACCATAGAATCAGTAGGATGTCAGGGTGAGAATCTGTAGATGTCGCAAATATGCCAGTGACGAGCGAGCACTGAATTGGAATTCAGTGCTCGCTCGTCACTGGCATATTTGCGCAACAGGAAACTGATGTTAAACGTAGCTTTATCCTTCATTTTATTTTTCTTTTATAATTTCCAAGTATAAATATGGTTCGTTCTCCTTTCCATTATATTCAGTTCTAATCCACGGCTACTGAAGTTTTTTGATTTTCACTTATCAAAATATTTAAAAATTAATTTATAACTGCAGTTAAAATATTACACATTAATTTACAACTACAGTATTAAAATAATGCACATTATTCATTGGCTTTTCTTGTAATGCTTGTACTCAAAGTACAAGTACTAAAGTAGTACAAGTACTAGCCAATTACAAGTAATAAACTAGTACAAGTACTAGCCTAGTAGAGGTACTAACCGTGTATAAGCACTAACATTTTACAAGCACTAACATTGTACAAGTACTAACCTTGTACAAGTAATAACCTAGTACAAGTACTAACCTAGTACACGTAATAAAATAGTACAAGTACTAACCGTGTACAAGTACTAACCTAGTACCCGTACCGTTGAATGACAAACATAACAAACGTTCTAATAACAATGTGACATTGAAATAACCTGTTAGCCTTTTTAAGCCTGAACCCAGATGGCCAGCAGAGAGAGACAAATGCTGCAGTATGCTCAACACGATGCAATGCCGACGACACGAGACCACAAAGTGCCAGGCCTTTTATATCAGCGACTTTCTGCTTGAGGCTTTGAACTAAGCAACCAGGTTACCATAACTATTAAAAATTCCCATGCTTAAGACTCTTGATAATGCGATAACTAAAGGTATTTTATATAAGAATAAATTTAAAAATATCACGACTACAATCAGTTTTCTATCTATCTTTCTGTCTTTCTAATCAGCTGACTCTCTCTTTCTGTCCATCTGTCTGTCTGTGTGTCTGTCTGTATGTGTGTCTATCTGTCTGTCTGTCTGTCTGTCTGTCTGTCTCTGTCTCTCTATCTGTCTGTTTGTCTGTCTGTCGCTCTATTTTTTTCCTCTATCTCTCTAATGTACTTCTAAAGAGCAGACTCAGCAGATTCAAGTCACTTATTTTTACGTATTGCATGCTATCTCGCTCTCAAATGAAAACTTTTATTTTCAATGAGAGTTTTTCGAGAGATGAGACTAACGTATAAAACTTTGTGTTTTTCAATCATAATTTTTCCTGTTTCACTGTCATAGAATTCAGTGAGCAATTCAGCAATAAAAACTTCAGGATTTATTCAGCTGTATCTTCTTATTTTGTTTAAAAAAAATTAATCATTGGCGGTGCTGTTTTTAATTTACAACAGATATTTACATTCTGAACTTTTTGTGAAATATTCATTGCCATAAAAGCCAAAAAATTGAGTTCTAGGTTTCCTTCCGTTAATCAATCAATCAATCAATAAGAATTCAACGTCCGGTTCCTCGCCATAAGTTAAACACCTTAATTGTAATGATAATAATTGCTAATATTATACTAATAATATTAACTATGATAATATTATTATTTACTAATAGTCGTATAATAGGCCGAATATGATTTTTTAAATGCATTTCGCGTGTCTTCCATTACGGTACTTTTTCCCCAATGCCAATGTCATAGAGTTGAAGATAAATAGTCTGACAAATTAGCTGTTAACTAAATCGTTGTGACGGTAGCTCGAGTGTATCTAACCTTCAGGAAGACAAGGTTTAGTACACCTGTGCTTGTGCTTCTAGCCTTGACGTTAAACACACTACAACCAACCTTTGGTCATATCCAAACTAAATATATGCCTTTCGCACATTTAGATTCTAACGGAGAACACTTTGTTGTCGCGCAACAATAAAAGAGGAATAGATCAGACTATATGAATCATAAAAGACAAGTTTAAAGCATACATATTCATACAGATTCATATAATTGAATTAATCAAGTAAATCTATATGAATTGTATGAGACTGCTATAGGCCTATAGTGAGAACAGCAATAGGAAATCATATTCGCATCCGTAGCTTTCGTTAATTTTGTATAGTAATTACTATAAATTGGTGTTTATGATCTACCAAAAGTCTGTATTTTTCATCACTGCTAAAAAACTAACTGTTATATCCAGCCACTTTATGTTCTAACATTAAACTAGTCATATATTATTGGATATACACAAATAATATTAATTAATGGCCTCAAAATAAAAAGTACTTTCGCCAAAACAGAATAATTTGCAATTTGAGTGAATTTGCCATTTGGGCCCTTTTCTTTTATATTGTATCACCTCTTTTAAATGCCTACTATTATGCTGCCTTAGACAACTAAATCTAGTGAAACCTTAATCCCAAAATTATTCCAGTCCTGTCACTGTCCCTTGGAAATTAAATATCTAAATATTTAAGAAAAATTACTAATTGAAGGTACAAATTTAGCAGTGGAGTGTCGATATTTAATCATGTCTGTTCAAAACTGCACTGTGGCCAGAGGCAGATATGGTAACCAGGCCATATAAACCGATTTACTGCTAACTTGTTTAATCGATAAAATCTTAGAGCCAATCTGTAGGCCTACTTGGCAAACACAGCACATTATGCGCTATACATACAATACATTTCTGTGCTTAGCGCGTGCATAGCTCTTTACTGTTATTTACACAGTAGGGTTCCAGTTGCGACCGGTTCTAATTTTTTATACAATAATTGTGGTTATCAATATTAGGATCGCACAGATTAAAACTTTCAAAGAAAAGATTGATGTCAGTTTAGCACCAATTTCAAAGTAGCTTTTGGTGTTGGAACTATAGTATGGAGTCTGTGGACTGAAGGTGTGCCTCTCTTCGAATTGGCACTATTAATACAAATCGGTATCAGAATTGTCGAAATGGCACCATAAACGTTGAAACGGCACCATCAACATCAAGGGTAAATCGGCACCATCAGTCGTCAACCTCTGCCTAAATCAAGAGCATTGGTGTAAAATTATACACGTAAATAATTCAATATATTTCAATATAACATCCAATAAGAAACTTAAATTTGCAGTATTGTTTATGAAGCATATTATAAATCTTTTATCTAATGGCTTTGATAATATAAAAGAAAGATTCTATTACTGTGCAGTGGGTTCTTTGTGGGCGTCTGGGTGTTACTGTTTGTTTTGTAAGTTTGTATGTTTATATACGCAATCTTAATTTATATGTCGGTAAGTTATTCGATCTCGGATCAGTATGTGCGGGGTTCAAATCCTGGACTCGCCCGTCACTGACATCGATTTCGAGTGAGGAAATTGATGTTAACATTAGCTTTACCAGGTTTTTAGTGGCAAATCGATTGGTAGTACCTTATATATATATATTATATATATATTATATATAATATATATACATATATATATAATATATATATACATACTATATACATAATATCATGTATATATAATATTATATATATATATATATATATATATATATATCTATAAGATATATATATTATTCCTGAGAGAGAAGTCCTGAGAGTTAGCAGATAGACAGTTGATAAATGTATTAAGAAATAGGGAAGAGACGGATAGAGGACACATTCTAAGGGAGAAGGTCTATTAAAAGAGGTCATAGAAGGTAGAATGGAAGGAAAAAGAGGCAGGGCAGGCCGATATTAGGTATGTTAGATGATTTAAAGACCCACTCATATGTGAAAATGAAGAGGAAGGCGGAAGACAGAGAAGAGTGGAGGCGTTATGTACCATGGACCTGCCAGTAGGCAGTGCACTAAGACATATATATATATATATATATATATATATATATATATATATATATATATATATATATATATATATATGTATGTATATATACATACAGTATATAGATGGATAGATATAGGCCTTTATACACGGCATATATATACGATGTTTTAAGGAAAAGTTTCACTGATTTTGCTAAGTACCTAAATATTAGCTTTCTGAGATCAGATTGTGTCGCATTTTAACAAAATTTCAACAAAATGGTCAAAATATTCGTAATGTATTTCTACTGTTAGAATTACTATTATTACTATTATTACTATTATTACTATTATTACTATTATTGCTATTATTGCTATTATTGCTATTATTGCTATTATTGCTATTATTGCTATTATTGCTATTATTGCTATTATTGCTATTATTGCTATTATTGCTATTATTGCTATTATTGCTATTATTGCTATTATTGCTATTATTGCTATTATTGCTATTATTGCTATTATTGCTATTATTGCTATTATTGCTATTATTGCTATTATTTCTATTATTGCTATTATTGCTATTATTGCTATTATTGCTATTATTGCTATTATTGCTATTATTGCTATTATTGCTATTATTGCTATTATTGCTATTATTGCTATTATTGCTATTATTGCTATTATTGCTATTATTGCTATTATTTCTATTATTGCTATTATTGCTATTATTGCTATTATTGCTATTATTGCTATTATTGCTATTATTGCTATTATTGCTATTATTGCTATTATTGCTATTATTGCTATTATTGCTATTATTGCTATTATTGCTATTATTGCTATTATTGCTATTATTGCTATTATTTCTATTATTGCTATTATTGCTATTATTGCTATTATTGCTATTATTGCTATTATTGCTATTATTGCTATTATTGCTATTATTGCTATTATTGCTATTATTGCTATTATTGCTATTATTGCTATTATTGCTATTATTGCTATTATTGCTATTATTGCTATTATTGCTATTATTGCTATTATTGCTATTATTGCTATTATTGCTATTATTGCTATTATTGCTATTATTGCTATTATTGCTATTATTGCTATTATTGCTATTATTGCTATTATTGCTATTATTTCTATTATTGCTATTATTGCTATTATTGCTATTATTGCTATTATTGCTATTATTGCTATTATTGCTATTATTGCTATTATTGCTATTATTACTATTATTACTATTATTACTATTATTACTATTATTACTATTATTACTATTATTACTATTATTACTATTATTACTATTATTACTATTATTACTATTATTACTATTATTACTATTATTACTATTATTAGCAAAACAATTTATTATAAATGATACAAATTCAACTATGAGAAAGCTGAAAAGGTAAGCATTTGAGCTTGTTGTGTACACTAGAGAATAAATTACGAAATTAAACAAGAACCAATGTTATTTCTTTTACAAAACAGGTAAAGCTAACGTTAACGTCAGTTCCCTCACTCGAAAGCGACGTCAGTGACGGGCGAGTCCAGGACTCGAACCCCGCACACACTGATCCGCAGTCGAATTTGTTGTTGATGATGCTTGATTTAAGTGCGATTCTTCACCACCCGGGAAGGTAGACCTGCCCTCAGATTCCCCTCTCATCTCGCTCTTCTCCAACTCCGATGTCATAGAAAATTGCTCCCCACCATTTATTATAAATTCCATTTGACTCAACTTCAGTTTAACGTGAGTGATAAACAACGTCAGAAGGGCATTTGGTTTATTAAACACAATTTTAAATGAACAGAATGGTAGGGGCATATTGTGATTTGTGTGGTACAGAGATGATTGGAGAAGGTCTATTCGCATCCCGACCCTGTTAAACTGAGATTTTATGGAAGATGATGATTATGCCCATGATGACGTTTGTCAAATCATTGCGCTGGGATAGTTTTAATCATTTATTAATAGAAGGAATCTTAAAGTAATACAAAGCTAATTCAAGACTTATTTTAAGAATAGAGAGTAGCCTATAGCCTAGATGTTGATAAATTCTAGTAGCAGGAAATTTACGAAGACAAGGTGATAATGAATTTCGAAATCTCTCTTCTACTCTTGTGAAATGTTGAGCTTAACCAGAAAATGAACACATGCTTGAAATATAGATTCTAATATTAATGCATCGTATGTGGACACAAGCTTTACATACAAGCTATAATATTGCATTGGAAATCGATCAATATCGGGAATATAATATTTTACTCTCTCTCTCTCTCTCTCTCTCTCTCTCTCTCTCTTTCTCTCTCTCTTTCTCTCACTCTTTTTTCTGTACTACTTATCTCTCAATGAGGTACAAATAGCAGATCCAACATATACGTTCTACAATTTATTTGCTAGCTCGGTATATGAGCACTTTCGCTCCATCATAGTGTTTTCTCCAACAAAATTTTTATGATGTCTTTCTTTAGAATATTGACGTACATGTAACATATTCTGAAGTGACTTTTCCTTGGCTTCTTCCTTGTCAACAGTCTGGTGGTTTTATTTGTAAGCCTACGTACAATATTACACAGTTTAAATGTGCATAGGTACAATATTACACAGTTTAAATGTGCATAGGGTACAAAGATTCAGTGCTTAGTGGCGTAGCCCAGGTGAAAAGCTCATTAGCTATGTTGTTTTACATTTCTATTTATCGCTTATAATAACAATAGTAATAATAAAAAAATGATGGAGTTGACTTCAAAAATGGCATAGTTATACTAATTGCAGAGCAAACCGGCCATAAGCGAGAGATCTCTTTTCTTTGGCAAAGGCTTTCCATGATATTGTAAAGATTTAAAGCAGTCTGCTGCAGCAATTCTTTTAAGCATCTATATGACCTCGAGTAGCCGGGCGGCGATTCAGCACGTATTCAGCGATTCACGTTTGAATCGTATTTATCAAACCTCGAGTTCTTTACACCCGGGGTTAAAAATTATAATAGTAATAACCTACGGGTAATATTTCTTTAGTATTTTATTAAAGATATATTAAACTGATTTTACAAGCAGTTCAATTTTATTTACCCTTTGCTACAATCAATGCATTGTTACAATCAATGTAAGATTTGTGTACCCAAACTACTAATTGTAATTTTAAGAATATTAACAATAAGAATACTTTATTTTTCAAAACCGTTGCAGACTTTGCAGTAGAGTGAGAGTGTCAAGTTAACAATGGAGAAACGTTCTTCTGTAGACAGTTATTAACACACGAGTCACTCTTTGAAATTGCTAAGCACCAAGTTACATAATATTTTCAATTATAACACCACCGGGTCATTGACGACAACGAAACATTGCAACAATACTCTTTGATGACAACAAAACAGTGACACAATGGCTAGGGTGACTGACCCTACATCGATCAAGAGATGATCTGATCTTAAGGTCTACTTAACCTCACGAAAAGGTTCCATCTATCGACTAGCTCAAAAGATCAATGTGGCTGTTTCGACATCTAGAAAGCTTTACACGTCACTTGAATAATATCTAAATATTTTGAAGTGCATAGTATCCGAAAACTGCTAATAATAGAGGGCTATCCCAAAATTGTATTTAGTTAGTCTATCGTTAGCATTTAATTTTACGATTTTTAGATCCTAATCTTTGACAGACAAGTTATTGTGTTTGTAAGGAGAATTTCGTAAATATACTTTAAGTGGATTCCAGGCTTTCCAATAGCAAATAAATATTTAAAAATTTCATTTCAATGTGCAAATTGTTTAGATATAAGAAAATTAGATCGACCCTATAAATATGTAGGTGCTAAGATTGAACCAATCATTCCATCACTTTATCTTCAATGTACGTATCAATTAAGATTCAATCAATCGATATATCGATCGATCGCTTGATCTCCAAAATAATCATCTGTTAAGATTGATCAGCGAATGGATGATATTGGTCGGCAGCTTGGTTACGTCATTCAATTGCGCTACAGTGTCATTTTGCATAGAGCGACGCTTAACAAAAGAGTCATGATTGATTGATTGATTAGCTGTTTGATTTATAGGGATGGTTGGTTGATTGATTAATTGAATTACTGATTAATTTCTGCATTCATTTATAGAATGTTTGATTGATTAGTTGCTAAGTTGATTGATTGATTGATTTAGATATATATATGTACATGCAGAATAAAGAGCTAAAAGTAAAGAATCTGACTCAGCTACCGAAACTGGAGTAAAATTATTTACGATTATTATTTTACGGAATTCATTATAATTTATTTACGGAATTGTTAATTATTCTTTAATTAATTATAATAATAATTATTATTAATCATGAGCATTAATACTATTATCAAAATAGTAATTACTGCACGGAATTTTAAATTAATTATTGCTTATATGTACGAAATTGTTTACTTTTTAAACAATCACATAGTTCTCTTTTTATTTCTCTCTAAAGACAAAGTTATTAGCTCAATTCATTCACAAATGATCATCTTACCCTTATAGTTATATCTGTGGATAAATACTGCTATTTCTATAGTATTATATCTTTTTCCAAAACAAGGCTAGACCTATTTTGAACAATCACCACGTCACCTGAATTGTTCTAAAGCATTAACTGATACTATAGCACTAACTAAAATTTTGCTGAAAAGTTTTTCATTTTTCAGTGTCTTCACGCAGCTATAAGAAGAAAGCACTGTTAGTTTATTGTTGATGATAGTTCTTTATTGTTTACCCTCTCTTTGCCCTTCCGACGGGCAAATCGAACCGGATCGATCCAGTTAACAGATTTCTGCTGGAATCTTATTCTCAATGCTCCAGCCATTATTAAGAATGATTATCTAACACTCGATCACCTGCTCGTGTGTTAAAATTTCCTTATTTATAGACATTAAAAATAGCAATGCAAACTTATTTACTCTCTACTTTTAATATGTTAGTTTTGATATGCAAAATCATAAATTCAATACAGCATAAGAAAAAAATTAAAATCTAATAAATGCGCACTAAAACATGAAAATGAATTAAAATTCTTATATGCACATTGTTCTAACAAGAAATGTGAAAGGCATACAATGTTACATATACATGTACTTAATTCATCATTTTGTTCCCTAGAAAGTACGGCGTGCACGAACTGTAATCTGTGTGTGTCGTACGAGATACTAAGCTGATACTGAGGAAAGCAATGGGAAACCTTCTCAGAAGCTCAAAATTCCAAGGCAATGTGCAGGATTATATACCTAGGACCTGCGTTTGTCAGAACACACATATATACACACGCTAATGCATAACTAAATACACCTATACCCATGTAAAGTTATAAACATAAAATCTAATATTGAGATACAAAACTGACTATGAGTATGAATTCATACATTTGACATGACTTTGTCAGAATACACGCACAAGCACAAAAGCTCATACATTACTATAAACATACAAGTTGGGTATATCCCCATGTTGTGTCGGGTTGTCTGAAGAATAGACCAACCGGTGACTGCACGTGTCGTAGAATGCGACTAAATCACTCAGATCCAAAACAACGTCAGAAAGGGTTTTCAATTGGAGAGCGCATAGACTCCAGAAATTGCTCAAAATTATATAAAACTAATGGAAGTAATTATAGGTGATTGACTGATGATAAGTTATGGGACAGAGAGGAGTGAAGACGGTCTATTCATATCCCGACTTCTGTTAGAGTGAAATTCAAGGGAAGAAGACGATGAAAATGATGTTGATAGTATTTATCATCACATACCTGTCATATGTTTGCTGAAAATGTCAATTGAAGAAAATCGTTTTTAACAATCTAAGCTTAGCAGTTTTCGCAGAGAGGAAACAGCTTCTCTTAAACAAAACCACACCTTTGCAACAAATCGATAGCTTCTGGAATGACAATGGGCCTCACCTTGTCAGAAACGGTGATAGGGTCTATAAATTTTTTAAAAGCCTCGATCGATTCTAGATTCTTTACAGAAACGTCTGAATTCGAAAATATATGTAGGAGTTCTCAGAAGCCATATTTTTCCCAAGCTATAGACTACATAAGGTATGGATAAGGCATAGACTTTGTGAAAGGATTAACTTGTTGATCTAAGGAGTGCTCATATGGAGCGAGAAAGCAGACTTTGAGTATGAATATGTACCTTGAACCTGCCACTTGGCAGTGCACTGAAGAGAGAGATGTATGAGTTACATCAAGTTCTCGCATAGCAAAGTAACAGTAATATACTTGGTCCAAACCCAGAGAAAGTAATAATGTTTATTTTCAGAAGAACAACCCAATTTGAAAATTTGGTAGCGCATTTTAGCATTATTAAATGCAATGTTATCAGCAGGCTTAATAAATTTAGAAATTTATACTGCAATTGGAACTTAATATTTTCATTGTTCGATAAATTACTGCATGAATGTAAAGTAAATAATTGTCAAGTTACTTTAAAATGTGTGTCAGCAAACCATGTTTCTACCGCTGCACGATGCTTAACATCATTTGACTTAAAGGCGATATGTGTATTTAGGATTAAAGCCGCTAGACCGAAACTATTTCTAATTTGTTGTCTACCAAAAATAAGAAAGACAGCAAATCTATTTCTAATTTTTTGTCTAACAAAAAACAAATCTATATCTAGTTTATATAGTCTAGTTTGTTGTCTATTAAATACAGTATGTTAGTCGGTGTCTTTTCATCTACGAATTATCATGACATTAATAGAGAAATATACTGTACAAAAGCGCACAATGTACATGCATTTTGATTAGCCACAGGGTATTATGTGGCATTGCTGTTAATATTTTAGAGTTCATGCATGATTGAGCCTGTATAATATTGTAAAAAAAGCATAATTCAACAATCAGATGAAAACTGCAATATCTAGAGTGCTACTGTTGTCAATGAAAGTATTTTTGAAATTCTTGAAAGTTCCTTAAGTACTTTTGAACCAAAACTATATCTAGGAGCAAAGCGAAACAGTAAAAAAACGGTGCAAAAATAAAATCCAGAAAATTAGTCCAAAATTAGCTTTGGAAGCAAATCAAGTTTGAAAACTTTGAATCAGTGAACATAGGCTGGAAATTTCAAACTCTTAAAATGTGCTCTAAAATGTCCCCTCCATAATTAATGTATTAAATAAGGGCATGACCATTATGGGATGACTGGAGGAGCAGATAAAGTTCAAATAAATTTCACTCTTTATCAAATTATAGGCTTATATACATTATCATCATCATCATCATCATCATCCCTTGAATCCCAGTTTAACCAGGATCGGGATACGAATAGACTGTCTCAAATCCTCCCTGTCCTATACCATACCACCAGCCAATCCCCTATTCGAGACTTTTCCATTCGTTTAAATTTTTGTAGCAATTTCTGGAGCCTAGGCGCTCACCAACCGAATGCTCTTTCTGACATTGGTACGTATCTTAGTGCTTTAGTCGCCTTCTACGACACGTGCAGTCACCGGTTGATCAATTCTTCAAACAACCCGGACACAACACGGGAATATAGGCCTATATACATGTATAATAATAATTATTTCAAATTATCCAGCAAACTTTCATGTGAGTTTAGACAATAGTGAATCTGTATTTCCTACCATCTGATGCTGCCACCTTCTGAGTATCTTGTTTTCAACATTAGCATTGAATATTCCACGATATCTCTTAACTCCAACTGAGCATCGAATATATAATGAAATATTTTAATATTTATATTAATCGAATATTTAATTAAATATTCCAGTATTTGTATTAATCGGATATTTAATGGAATCAACTCTGTTGACATTCATTATCTGTCAATCATCTACAGTATTTTAGTCACCCACTTTGCTGAAATTACAATCAACAGAACGGTTTGTTAGCCAGATAGTATGCTTAAGGTAAAGGTTCAGAAGCATATGTCTTCCCTTGAAACAACTAGACGCACTCGAGCTACTGTACTCTCATAAAGATTAAGGTATGCAAATCTAGTTAACCTCAGGTTTTATGCTAGAAATAACAGCTATTTTGTTGACAGTTTTACTGTTTGCAGCTATTTAAAATGTCGCGTAAACGTAAATATGACATTTTATTCCATTAAAATGGTAAATTATGTTTTTACCGTGCGAAATATATGTTATCATTTGTGTTATAGGCTAGGCTATCGTTCAATAGCGATTAGTTTCCGTTTCTATCGGTAGTCAGCTTCTACATGAGCGAAGAACGTCTTACGTCTTACGACGGTATTTACAATTACTGTACAATTTCAAGAAATGTAAACAATGCCATCTGCAAGCAATGATTATTTGCAAAATGTACCCTGTGTGTCTAACAGTCTCTGTATCGCTTTATTTATTCTCCATTTCTCTGAACATTTAATAAACACACACTCTGTCCTTTCTCTCTTAGTGCACTGCCAATTGGCAGGTCCATGGTGTATAACGCCTCCACTCATCTCTATCTTTCATTTTTCACTTTATTTCCACATAAGAGTGGATCTTTAAAGCACCCATAAAATCCCCTTTTATATACCATTATTTTTGGGGAATTCTGCTTATGATTAGGTGGGCCCCCTATGCCTTCCTCAGCTTCGACTAACATTTACAGGGCAGGGGCGTCATTCCTCGAGAAAATAATCCTCTTTACCTAAAAACACATAATAAACTCTAATAAAGTCTAAATATCAAAATTCTAGTTATGCCTTCACAGCATCACAGCTGTTGCTTGATAGCGTAGCAGCTATGGATTGATGACATAATAGCTACAGCTTGATAACATAACAGATATAGCTTGATAGAATAACAGCTATAGCCAAATTTGGAAAGAAATAGGATGTTTTAGATAGACTATCAGAACAATTGCACAATTATTTTTTAAAGTACTTTACCAACTATATTATATTTGTAATAAACATCATGATAAAACTTTAAAGCCATAACGCAAAATGCAAAGTGAATAATTAAAGGTTAAAACCAACTTACAACAAAAATTCCAAATATGATTTTCCAATGCTTTCCTGAGTCTTTTATAAGTTCTCTTTTAATCTGTGACCCTTATCCCTGATGAGTGATGAAGTATCCATGATTTGTCCGTGATCCGTAATTTATCCGTGATTAATCCGTGTTGAATTGGCAACCGATGACAATTCAACACGGATTTCCAACTGGAATCCACCTCTCGGGGGCTACCAGAAGGTTCTTAATCCCAAAAATTGTCATGAATCAACAAAAATTGAAAGAGCAAGTCATATCACTGACAACAACGAATCGGCTTATCTCAATGTATGGAGGAGAGGATTACGAGGAAAGGGACAAAAGAGGGAGAGGGTAATCATTTAACCACTTTATGGGCAATAATAATAAAACAAGCGGACTCCTGTTGTCAACTAAACCTCGGCCGATCGACAAAATTTATCATTTGATGCAGTCTCCGCGGCACGAGAGCCTCGCGTAAAACACAAGATGGAGGTAGTGTTGAGTCCGATAGGCAACTGCTTAGCATTCACTGCTCGATCGCTTTTTCCACTAGAAAAGTACGACAGTGCTACCAAAGTCTGTGTTTTTAGTTAAATGGTTAACATGGTTTGTTGATTATCGTTCACTCGCTGTGTTTTATACTACTTTACTGGTGTTTATAGGTTACTGTTTTCTATTTGATATACCTAACTAACATATTAGGTAATTTTAATATATGCTAACAAATTTAATTTAAAACTGATCGAAATTTGATAGAAAGTTAAAACCAAGAAAAACTGCGAAACATTTATGAAGAAAAGCGAGCGATATTTATCTGCACGGCTGGAGATGAAGTGTTTGATAAGTTCTTCCAATAAAAAAGCGTGTCCGCTTTCGTATGTGTACACATTTACAGTAGAAATTATACGAGAGCAATTTTGTTTACTCAATCATGCGTAAAAGTCATGAAGTCACCGTTCACGTGTCGACGCTACATCTAATAGTCGTTTGTTTCAAAACAAGGCATTAAACGCAGTGATAAATACAAGAAACAATTTAATTTTCCTTAAATTGACATTTATAATGGCATTTACCCCGTAGAAGCTGATGATTACATAGCTCTGGAAAGCATTTTACCATTTCTAATAAGAAAGAAAATCATTGAAAATGATTATTTTGTGCATTTAAAATGAAATTGCCAGGATCGACAATGCAAAAACAGCATTTGTTTATCAACACACTGCGTCCAACCTTCACCTTTTACTGTCTGTTTACTTATTTCCTATTGACTATATCGTTCAACCTTGACAATGAAATGTCACACGTTTACGGGGAATTAGAGAGACCTCCTAGTATTGAAATAGGAAGTCGACCATTTTTGCTTTTATTTTCAGAGTTAATTTGAACACCGTTAATAAACTCATTAAACGACTAATAAATTTAAACAATAAGTTAAACAAAATATTCATATATTTTGTTTAACTTATTGTTTAAATTTATTAGTCGTTTAATGAGTTTATTAACGGTGAGCGAATGAAAAAATAACAATGATTGAATATCAAGTTAAACATGTTTATTGACGACAATTCTTTAGACTATATTCAATAGTATATTGCATAAATAATAAGCGATTTTTGTAAAATTTTACAGACTTACTGTGTACGAGGATCAGCATTCACATGCACGATTAATTTATAATGCCAAATAAACTAGAAGTTGTACTGATATATCAGAAAACCCCTGAGAAAGCAATGGGAAGCCGCCTGAGAACCAATTTTGGTCTACGCTGTAGGTTATTTAAAGATCTTATTAAGACATAACCAGTATACTTGCTGAAACATTTGATGACTGATGTGCCAACTAGTTATCTTGGTTACAGAATGTCTACTTGAATTGCTTTCATTGGTATGATTGGGTCTGATATTTAGTAGATCGTTGAAAGCAGAGAAGAGAATTTTGTAATTCTTGGCAGCACTAAGATTTGACTGCAGTCATAGATAGGGCTTCTCTTAAGAAAAGCTATACGCTGATCACAATGACGAGGAATGCCGAAAATAGCAGGAAATTACTGTCATAAAAATAAAAGTACGAAAAAATTCGCTGAATATAGAATAAAAGCAATAGAATCTTTTCTCTTTGTTGCTCTTATATTTGATAATTTTAACAAGTAATAATTTCTTAAATTAAAATTTGACTGATGGCTCATAAAATGTTTGTCACTATAATAAAAATGTTTATTTCATAAATTTAGTATTAAAAAGCAGGGTTTGTGCTTCAAAAGGGTATAACTCGTCTTATAGATCCTAGATTTCCATGAAATGTTCAGTATATGCATCGATTGGCTCCAGTAATGGACGTTAAGATTTACATGACAAACAGACCCCAATTACTGAAGTTACGGAAATTTTCTTTAAAAGTCTATTCTTATTTAGCAGTCAGCCTTTTACTTGCCAGAGATTAGTACAAAACGAATTCTTTTGTGACTTAAGCTTAGCAGTTATTTCTATCAGTTTCTAGAGGAGATCAAGCGAGATTTTGATGTCAAGAGAAAACACCATTTTTAAGAGAAGCCCCATGAACTACTCAGCATTCAAGACATTGAGCTTGCAGAGTAGACTTTGATAAACTACTTCCTATGCATTTTCTGCCTCGTCAAATATCATCGCTCCTTCAAAACTAATAATACCTCTTCCTGCATCCCGCATTCATCACTACAACATTACATCCATACTACAAGAGTGCCTCGTTCCGCCGTCCAATTAATTCCCCTCTCTCCCCCTTCCGTCGCAGCATTTTTCCAGTTCTACGTGATCCATTCTTGTATTATATCCCAGGCGCACGTGAGCCATTAAGGAGTTGTTGAAGATGATGATGATGATGATGATGATGATCAACATCATCATCATCATCGTCGTCATCATCAGCATGATCATCATGATCATCATGATCATTATCATCATGATCATCATCATCATCTCATCATCGTCGTCGTCATGATTATCGTCATAATCATCATCATCATCATTATCATCATCATCATCTTCATCATCATCATCATCATCATCATTATTTATTCATCGTTATCGTCATCATCATCATCATCATCATCATCGTCATCATCGTCATCATCGTCATCATCGTCATCATCGTCATCATCTTCTTCTTCTTCTTCTTTCCTTGAATCCCAGTTTAACTATAGGTGAGAATATGAATAGACATTTTGAAGACGTTTAAGAAAATATTGTAGCAATTATGACGATAATGATGATGTTAATTATTGCTATTAAAGAGAAATGCAAGTTTATTAAATTTTATACTAATATTTCTAGTTTTTGACTATGTTAATAAATGAGTACTTATCTACATGTATGTAGGCCTACTTGTGGGTTTTGGTTTTTAAACAACCAGTTATAAAGCAGAAATATCAGCCTATATCGCAGGATACTTGTAAAATCTTGAAAACGATTTGAGTGAAGTATTGATATATTTTGTCACATCTGTATAAATCAGCAATATCTTTATCATTCAATCCAATGTCTGCTCTAATCACTTTCAACGCACGATGCAGTTTCTGCTGCCTATTCTAAAACTCCTTTAATTCAGAGCATGAATTCTAATCCCTTGACATTTAGCTACCATTCTGCATCTTTCCAATATTCTTTTTAATATCTCCCAGTTTAAAATTGCTATTGTTCTTGGGATTTACATCATAAACGCTTTAAATTTCAATTTCCTGGTTTTTAATTAATTTACAATCGCATACTCATTTCCTATATTATTGATCATAATTTATAATGTCAAACTTCATGCACATTAATTTCAAGGCGGCACTGTAGCGTGAGAATGATAAGATCGGTAAATTTAATTTTTCAAATGAAGCTATTATGAAATTCATGCCGAAATGCATTTCCTCCAGAAAAATAGAAATTTCAATAAATTTGTTTAAAGTATTAATGCTGAAATGCCTTGTGTAAAACTTGTTAGGTTTTATTTTCAAAACTTGCTAATAATTCAGCTTTGTTAATAATAATTATTGGTGAACTAACAATTGACTTAGTTCATCGAAGAATTATTTCTGTGTTTCTGATTTAAAGGTATCTTTCAATGAATCTAGCTCTCCTAACCTTCCAGCTAATTAAGTCTTGTAGCTCAAGCAGTTTCTGGATTGATTACTGTTTATTTTCGGAGGACAATTATAACTCTTCTTTGGCTAAGCAGCCTAAACTTTCATAAAAATGATAGCAGTCTAAACTCTCAGTCAAATGACAGAAGTTTAAACTCTTAGTCAAATCATAGCAGTCTAAACTCACAGTCAAATCATAGCAGTCTAAACTCACAGTCAAATCATAGCAGTCTAAACTCACAGTCAAATCATAGCAGTCTAAACTCACAGTCAAATCATAGCAGTCTAAACTCACAGTCAAATCATAGCAGTCTAAACTCACAGTCAAATCATAGCAGTCTAAACTCACAGTCAAATCATAGCAGTCTAAACTCACAGTCAAATCATAGCAGTCTAAACTCGCTGTCAAATCATAGCAAAAATCTAAAAGTTTAAAGCCAATTTAGCGTAAGATTTCACCACTAAAAAAGCTCGCGTTGTGCAGGATTGAGACACACTAATCTGCCATAGTTCACCAAACCCATCAGACCACAGCTCTACCAATCCTTTCCTACGAACACATGAGCAGCAGGTTTTCCCGTTTTCCGTAGGACATAGAATCGAATCTGACTTTATGTATTTTTGTGTATTTAGAGATGCAACTTAGCAAATGCTAAATCACATTCTCTCTTTCATCTTTTTGTACGAAACTAAAGCTATAAGAACTTATACCACAATGGATGTTGACCGAGTCAGTTGGGTTGGGATTCGAACGAGATGGCCTGGTGTTTACCGGATAAGTACTTTGGCGACTTGATCTTGCAACTGGTACCGGTAAATAGATTGATCGTAAAAAATTCAGACCTTCAGAAGTTTAATAATTATAATTTTGAATCTTTCTATGAAGTATGAAAGATGTGGAAAAGATGAGAAAGGCTTAGACAGCAGGAGAGGTGAAATGGGCAGCTAATATTCTACACTTCTCAGATTGTGAATGATTTGTGAGCATAGGAAGAGGCAATAACACGGTATGAATATGAAGCGAGCTACCACCGTGGATGCTATATAGCGTGGAAAGCGCGTTTTTCTATATACAGTAGATTGGAGAGTAAATTTCTCAAACACTGATTGATGAATGCAATGCTTCCTAGTTCGGTTCATTTAATATTTGAGTTATGATAAAAATCAAAAGTAGCATTCCGTTTTATTAGTTATGGAATAATATTTTATCCAATATTTCTGATATTCTGCAATATTTCGGAGATGAGTTACGAGAAGACCTGCCTATATTGGAGGTCACTATGACGTATAGCAATGAAATTTATTGAATCTATTAATATATCTACGTATCTAATGTATCTACGTAAAAATTAATTTAACTCGCTTTATTCTTTAGTTATACTAAATACATAAATAACATAATAAACGATTAAATAATATACTGTATTTTGAGTTCATTTTTTAATTCGAGGTATTTTTCTAGTCTTAAATCGACACCAGGTATTTATGGTTCTATTTTGTTATTTTAATTTTAATTATATCTAACGTTTTTCTTTTTTTTAAATTAGAAACCTTACAACGGCAAAAAATGAAATGCGGATTAGACGCAGTATACCAAAGCAAAGTTTGATATATCGATAGAGGACTCGCCTAAGAAGCAGGAGTCTGGGTTTATAATCATAAGTCAGCCAGCAGTTAAAAAAATGCGGAATGATGGAAGATTAGTCGTAAATCGACTTTAGGTCAAATGGTCGCTATGAAGAAGAACTAACGACCATTTAGTGAGAAGAGTAAGAAAAGAAACATCAACATAAACAAGAAAATTCTCTAAACATGTTATAAGTCATAATACGGCTCTTCAATTTGTCTTGTTGCAAATGACTACTCCAGGAAAGAAGCAGAAAAAAGAAGGCGAAGAAGAAGAAAAATGAGAAGAATAAGAAGAAGAAGAATAAGAAAAAGAAGAAGAAAATTAAGAAAAAAAGAAGAAGGAGAAAGAGGAGAAGAAGAAGAAAAAAGAATAATGAGAAGAAAATGAAAAAGAAGAAGAAAATAGAAGAAGAAAAAGAAGAATAAGAAGAAGAATAAGAAGAAGGAGGAGGGTGCTAACAGGCTGGATCCTGAGGTAGGCGGGAGTGTAATGAAGTGAATCGATCACTGACACCTATCGATGACTGATGACCCACTATATCGATATTAGAGTCATCGAGCGTGTCAGCAGATATTACCAGTTAATAACACAGGTCGATCTTATTATCTCTCTGTCTATCTCTCTTCCTCTCTCTCTCTCTCTCTTTCTCTCTCTTCCTCTCTCTATCTCTATCTCCGCATGTATCTTTATTTATATCTCTGTCTCTTTCTCTCTCTCTCTATTTCTCTCTCTCAATCATTTTCTCTATATATCTTTTATCTTTATAAGGTAAAGAGAGAGAGAGAGAGAGAGAGAGAGAGATTGATTGATTGATTGATTGATAACGATAAATGTAATACATTATCTATATATCTTTCTCCCTCTGCCTCGCTCTATCTTTATCGCTATCTCTGCATGCACCTTTATCCATTTCTCTATTTCTTTCTCTCACTCTCTTTTCCTCCATTCAAATCGCTATCTTTATCTCTATCTTGATTTCTCTATCTCTCCCTCTCTCTCTCTATCTCTATCTCTCTCTCTCTCTCTCTCTCTCTCTCTCTCTTCCTCCATTGAAATCTCTATCTTTAGCTATATCTCTACGTGCATATGTATCTTAATCTGTTCTATTCAGTTCTTTACTTATTCCTATTAACTTTGAACATTAACCAAGGTTAGACAATTCTGCTAAATTAAGCTAGCTACATGATGCCTATTTAAGAAAATCTTCTATCATCATGGACTTTTCGCTACTGACTGACCCGAGAATTGAACACACGGTACCGTAGCGCATTTCACAGCTAGCATACTTGTTTCGTTCAGTCTAAAATATTTTCATATCAAGCTCTGAACTTGCGAATTAAAAAATAAAAGTCAGATCTATAGACGTCCCTGACATTGTCTCATGTCGTTTGGAACCGGACGAAATATTTTAAGAACGTAAGGAACCGGACGTTAAATTCTTATTGATTGATTGATTTATAGATGATTTTGCCAGGAATCAGACTCAAAGGTTAGAGATGTCACTCTTTTAGATCCTCTCATCCTAGGCTCTATTATTTAATTTTGTAGCTCCTAGCAACTAGTGAGAATGATATGAATGTTAGGAAAACTATCGGTTAACTATCGGTTAACTATCGGTTAACTATCGGTTAACTATCGGTTAACTCATATTCTGTTCGTCTTTTTTTTCTTTTTTATATTTCTTACATTTCTGTTTAGCGTTTTAGGCTTTTGGTTGCAAAAACGCTTTTGCCAAATATTTTGTGCTTTTAAGTTTGTGAGCGTTCACGAACTGTTTTGTTATTTAATACCTTTTTTCTCGTAA
Organism: Enchytraeus crypticus; assembly: GCA_905160935.1. Taxonomy (NCBI): domain Eukaryota; kingdom Metazoa; phylum Annelida; class Clitellata; order Enchytraeida; family Enchytraeidae; genus Enchytraeus; species Enchytraeus crypticus. The sequence goes on along the minus strand of CAJHZI010000283.1, from coordinate 604,043 downwards.
AGCAATTTAGTTTAAAAAGCTTTGCAGCTTGATTATACAGAAAGGATAATTTCTCTCAGTTCTTCTACTCTGGCAAGAAGGGGTAAACCGCACATTATAGTAAAGGTAGCATCTGTGATGATATCTATCAGTTTTAATCCCACGTGTTTAAACGTTTCTAATATTGTACTATATTATACCAGTATATATGATATATATTCACCCAAATTCATGATACCAAAAACAGAACATGACATGAAAAACAATAACGAAAAGAAAAACGGAAAACACGGATTAAACCTTGAACTAACTAAATTGAAATAAAATCAGTCACCCTTTGATTAAACGTAACTAAAAGGCCTAATAATCAATTTAGGGCACTATTCCTTCAAAATAAGTCCAAAATTTGTATGGTATTTTTCCCTTAGAGTCATCACTTTAAATACAATGTTTATTTTTAATTTTTAACATAATCAGCGTTACCTAGATATAACTAACTATCCAAGCATTCAGAAACAATTAGCTTATGTAAATAGTTGTGTCTATGATAATTATATGGTAATTCAAATGGCTAAAAGCCACAATACCACTGGCAAAAAACAATACAGTACCTTTAGAAAAAGTTAGAAATATTTTATAGTAGATATTATTGTAAACACTACATAAATCTTGCAGATCAGCAGTAGACATTATGCAGCTAAGTCAATCATATGCGACATTATAGGCCTATGCAACCGTTTCCGCGATTGTCCGAGATTTCGCATTTTGAACAGCTCAGACAGAATTAAGATCCCACAACCTTTGAAACCGAGATTAGAACTATCTGATGTAACCTGGCGCTCTCAACATCGAACTATTTAGGTATCAATAACTAACTTAGCTGGAGCCAGTGGCGATGTCGGTAGGTTATTCGACCTCGGATCAGTATGTGCGGGGTTCAAATCATGGGCTCGTCCGTCACTGATACCGCCTTCCAGTGAGGAAACTGACGTTAACATTAGTTTTTTTTAGATTTTTAAAACTTATCCTTATCTAACACAACCCTACAGATTTTAACTTATAAAAGCTATACAAATTGTGTCAACAACGTTTTAACGATTTAATAGACGGGCTAATTCTATAAGTAATTGTCTTAGAGCTCAATTTGTGCACAGCGTATTTGCTTTTCTGGTTCTTGTTGCATTGTTGTATATGTAAGACTCACGTATGGGTTATTACGCTTGAAATAAAGCAATAAATAAATAAATAAATAAAAGAGCATCATTCCACAGAATTCAAGGAAGGCATGAGATGTAAAGCCGCACTCAGCTGAACTGATTCTGCTAATGCGGTCAGGAAGGGATAAAAGTCTGAGAATCAATTTGAATGCTTATAATTGAATATCTCGCAGAAGTGGGCGGCACGGATTCAATTCCGCAGAGAGACTGGTATGAAATTCATTTTGAAATTCAATGAAATCCTTTTCAACAGAAAAGATTCCGTATCAGACTCAACGGAAATCTTTGAGTAGAAGCAGTAATATGTTCGATCATGTATACTTTCCAATCCATACTGGTACACTTTGAAGTAAAATAAAATAGAATAGAATAGAATGGAATAGAATAGAATAGAATAGAAAAAAATAGAGTAGAATAGCATAGAATAGAATAGAATAGAATAGAATGTAATAGAATAGAATGGAATGGAATGGAATGGAATAGAATGAAATGGAATGGAATGGAATAGAATAGAATAGAATAGAATAGAATAGAATAGAATAGAATAGAATAGAATAGAATAGAATAGAATAGAATAGAATAGAATAGAATAGAATAGAATAGAATAGAATAGAATAGAATAGAATAGAATAGAATAGAATAGAATGCTAATCTCAAACTAGCCATGAATAAAAATATATAATGAATATGCAGGTCATCAAGGCTGTAAGTACTGACTGGCACCCTGTATGAGGTGATTGACTATTGCCTTTCTAAATATTTGCTTGATCGCCTCTTACAACACATGCAGTATACTTTTAGTCGAACTTCCAGGGCCCCGGACATGACAGATCAGCGCAATTTGTCCAATTACTTTTGTAATTAGTCAAATTTACTACCTGCTCATTTGTCCTAGCAATTTGTTTCACTAGCTCATATATTAAGCTTAATAAAAGATTGAAATGAACGCATCCTGAAAATCTATGCAGCATAGAAAATAGAGTCTGTGACAACGTGAGAACGAAGCCAATACACAATTAATAGCAATTGTCTATTCTGAAAAACAGAACGTTACCTGAACGAATTGTTAACAAAATTATAATTGCGAGTAGTTTTGTTCTCCTTTACACGAATTTTACTCGTTCAGTTAAACGGACAAGTTGACACTATGGAAAAGGAAGGTTAACAATTGAAATCATTATGAAAATGAATAATTTACTTATTAAGTTGTATTAAGTTTAGTAGTTATATTGTGTTTTACTGCTGAATACGTCAATTAAATAAAATTCTTTGTCCTACAAATACTGATTTATGAATATAAGAGTTTTGGAAAATATTTCTACACTGAGGTTAGTTATTTTCAGTGACAAGATCAAATATATATAACACTTTATTAAACATTAATTTAAGATTGAAGGATATTATAATAACTTCTATTCTAAGCATTAATACGTACACACAATTCATGTAGCCTATTTGTAAATGTATTGTAAATTTTAATATTTTTTGTGTAGTTTATTCGGAACATGTAAGTGCCATTGCTGGCCTTCGATTTTTCCGTTCACGCATACACTTGATATTTTTGCCCTGAAGAATAGTCATGTATCATTACTTATATGATGTGATAAATGAAATAAATGAATTTTTACTGATAAATTTATGGCAATGAATTAGCCATCATTTTTAGAAGTCTTCACATCAAATTGTCACAATTATACAATTGCAGTTAAACCTCTATAAAAAAATTAACAGACATTGTACATTTTAATTATATTTTCTAACTTAGCATAATAAATTAATATTAATTTTTACTATATTACTTTAAACGACATATAAGCTACTATAATTTAGAAAATAAAGCCTTGTTTCCATGTTCAGGAACTTATCTGAAATCAGGTCATTCCAATCTTTCTCGGCATCACTGCGCAATTTTTTATATTATTTTATTTAATAATTTTAACACGTTTCACACGGTGATTGGAAAACGTAGTCAGTTTCTTCTTCGATTTTTTACTAAATTCATTTTTTGTCCAAAACACAGTTTAACTCTTGAAATGACACTGTTTAATGTTTAATGTGTATACGTCACTACAAGAATATCACACTATTTTTATTTGAATGGTCTCAGTATCCAAAGGGTATATAAGTATTATAAAACTTCATTTCATCGTCAGATAATTTAATAGCATCTGAAGTGACTTTCTCGAAATATGGCAATAACAAGATAGCCAGTGATGATAGGTCATACTTTTACACTAGCCTGTTCACAACAATGGGACTCCATTATTAAGACACAGCGGCAACGGCTTTCGTATTAACATTCGAACCCGCACATACTAGTCCGCAGTCGGATACTTTACAGATCCTGTCACGGGCTCAGTTTGTGCAATTCGTGTATGTATGATATAGCACAGTGTAATGTTTATGCTTACATGATTTCGCTGTGATATTTCTGTAATACGAATAACACTGTTATTGTTATTATGCTATTGTTATTCACGGTTATTCAAGATCTATTTTTGAAATTTATTTTGCGGTTAGGTTGTTCCATTTTGTAATTCATGCTGCAGGTAGGTTGTTCAATTGTGTAATTTATATTGTTGGTAGGTTGTTCTATTTTGTAATTTATGTTGATTCCTGGTTGTTTCATTGTGTAATTTACGTTGCGATTAGATTGTTTCAATGGTGTAATTCATGTTTCAGCTAGGTTATTGAATTGTCTAATTCACGTTGCAGCTAGGTTGTTCCATTGTGTAATTCTTGTTGTAGCTAGATCGTTTCTATTGTGTAATTTGTTGCAGCTAGGTTGTAGCATTATGTAATTCACGTTGCGGCTGGTTGTTCATGTTGCATTCCGTAGGCAGGTTGTTCGTCATATGAATTCAGACAGTATGGAAATTGTCTTAAGAAGAGAACAAACAACGACTTAGACTGATGTTCCTTGTAATCCGGTCAACTCCAGTATTCTAGTCATGTTCTTCCATTATCGCTCATCGCCTCCTTCATTCCCAACTCTTTTCCACTTCATATCTGACCCCTTCTCCAGTCAACTACCTCTGTTGAATCACTTCCTGGAGCCAGTGGCGATGTCGGTAAGATATTCGACCGCGGATCAGTTTGTGCGGGGTTCAAATCTTGGGCTCGCCCGTCACTGACATCGCCTTCGAGTGAGGAACTGACGTTAACATTAGCTTTTTACTTCCTCATAACCCACCTCAACTCGTATTTAAAATTAAATATTGGAAGTTTTACAGTATCAATAGTTTCCCCGTGTTGTGTCCGGTTTGTTTGAAGAATTGACCAACCGGTGACTGCACGCGTAGTAGAAGGCGACTAAAGCACTAAGATTCATGCCAACGTCAGAAAGGAAATTTGATTGGTGAGCACCTAGGCTCCAGAAATTGCTACAAAAATTTAAACGAATGGAAATGTCTCAAATGGGGGTTGACTGATGATATGATGTGGGACAGAGACAATTTGAGACAGTCTATTCGTATCCCGACCCTAGTTAAACTGGATTTCAAGGGAAGATGATGATGATTTAAAGTTTTACAGTTCAATCAGTCTTACAACTACTTTTGTAAATTATCAAATTCCAAATGAGTCAGATAAGAATGCATTCGAGCTATTGGAAGATTTTTTTATTTCGGCCATAGCTGTAAAGTAAGCTTTCAAAAGCAGCGATTTCAATATTTACGGAATAAGGATAAGTAACGAAGAAACAGAAAGAGCAAAAACATAACAAGAGAAAGAGTGAGAGAGAGAGAGAGAGAGAGAGAGAGAGAGAAAGAGAGAGAAAGAAAGAAAGCAATAGAGAGAGCGAGAGAGATAAGAAGAAATATGGAGCGACAGAGAGAAAGAGAGAAATACAGAGACAGGGAGAGAGATAGAGAGAGAGAGAGAGAGAGTAGAATATTGGTTGATCGCCATTAACTCGATCATCGCTCAAGACTACGCCTCTTCAATACAGAATCAGTTCCTTGCTCGACGTAACACATTACATCCGTTCATTGCAGTTCTCGACATGACATCTGCTTGATTCCTCTTACATATTAGGAATATATTTCATAGTTGTCGACGTAGTTCTTCTAAAAGAGCAAGTCATTGTTATAAAACTGGAGTCAGTGGCGATGTCAGTAAGATACTCGACCGCGGATCTGTATGTGCGGGGTTCAAATCCTGGTTCAAAACATCGACACCATTGACATTGCTTTCGAGTGAGTAAACTGACATAAGCTTTTACTGCTGGCTGGTGGTCTAGTTATCAGCACGATTGCATTATAAGCAATAGGTCATGGGTTAGAAACCTCGTCGTATCGTTTCTGACAGTTCACGTGTGGTAAGAACATGGACGTTAAACATTGCTTTAAAGATAATCGACTACTAAAATATCTCTTTAACTATTTATTTATATAATGATTTGATGTTGCAATGGCATTCATATGCATGCTGAATACTTTTTAATTATTAGGTTTGCATTGCGTGTATATCATAATTTCTTTTTTACCTTCTTTGTATCGCATGTTCTTTTTGCTTGTTTATTCTTTGTCTGACTGTATATTTGATGGGTTGTCAACTAGATAGGTTGCTTGTAATCTCTTTGCCTGCCTTATGTATGAATTTTGGAGTGTTGAGTAGGTTTCCTGAAAACCGTGGCAGATACAGGGAAGGCCCAGGGGCCATTCCTTCATCGAAATTTCTAAGCATTTTTTAAAGCTTTGTAACTAAGCTAACTAAGCATAATTTAACATTCAGTTAATCAGTGGCCACTGACGAATCCATGGACCCTTCATACACATATCAGACTTAGGCTAACCGAAATGGCTTCCCCTCCAAAAAGTCCTAAATATTTTCTTGTCCCCACCGCAGACTGATATTGTGATACAGGTACAATAAAGTTTCTTTTCATAGTTTCAACTCAGTCTTGACTGACAGTTAATGAACCAAAACCAATCATCCGTTGAAAAAGAAATTACGCTTACTACATGTATAAACATGAGGAAATTTACAATTTATGACTTTTCGTAGATATACATTATATTACCGCGTTTGCATATTTCTGGAACTTTTCATTCCATTTATAATACATAAAACTGTACAAGTATATTCTGAATAAATCTTAAAATTAAAATGACGTCACATGAATTGCAATGAAGTTCAATAAATAAAATTGAAATGTGTATGCATATACTGTACATGTATGAAATGATGAATTTGGATGTATATGAAATTGTGAACTTTTGTTCGTGTCAATATTATATTTATATTTAATAATTCCTGAAAAATTGACCAGCCGTTGAATGCACCAGTCGTAAAAGGTTGCAAAGCACAAATATCCGAACCCACGTCAGAAGGGGCACTCTGCTGC